>CM028886.1:62500-152500 GCA_016801885.1 Toxotes chatareus | reverse complement strand
GTCCTGACACACACTCTGTCCTGACACACACGCTGTCCTGACACACACTCTGTCCTGACACACACTCTGTCCTGTCACACACTCGGTGTCCTGTCACACACTCTGTCCTGACACACACGCTGTCCTGACACACACGCTGTCCTGACACACACTCTGTCCTGACACACACTCTGTCCTGACACACACTCTCTGTCCTGACACACACGCTGTCCTGACACACACACTCTGTCCTGTCACACACTCTCTGTCCTGACACACACGCTGTCCTGACACACACACTCTGTCCTGTCACACACTCTCTGTCCTGACACACACGCTGTCCTGACCGTCTCTGCAGGGTTTCCTCATGTGGACTCGGAGCTCTCTGGGGAATCTCTTCCAGTCTGAAACCACAGCAACACATTAGAAAGTCAAACCACTCTCAGCAGAGCTCACACCTCCACCTCCTGTCCCCGTCCCTCCACCCAGTGAGGTGATAATCTGCTCAGTGCTTTAGGAGTAATCCTGCACGGTGTCCTCTCTCACCTGGAGTCCAGGCCAGCAGACTGTCTGTCTGCTCACCGCTGTGATATTTATCAGAGTACCTCTCCACATCTGGACAGGAAACACAGAAACAAGACCTTCACAATAAAATTCTCTTACAGGAGATTATTGCTGATGTGTTTACTGATCACCTGATCACCTGCAGAGTGAAGTCAGCTGATTGTTGTTTATGTTTGATTCATCTTGAGTCAGAGAAAAAGGCTGGGTCATTGATTCGATTAGAAATCAGAGTTTATCTGTGAGCTTGTATTTCTGTCTCTGTGAGGACACTTTCAAACTGGCATAATGAGCGTTGTGGGGACGTGTCTGCGTCGTGGGGACATGCTGTCTGGTCCTCACACCTTCAAAGGACTGTTTGAGGGTTCAGACTTGGCTTCAGGGTACAATCAGGTTTATGTTAGGGGTCAGGACTAGAATGCATTATGTGCAAGTGTACTGTGACCTCTGACCTCTGTGTGGAGCAGCTGGTTGGATGAAGCAGGGTAGACTCCTCATGGCTCCTCTGAATTCCTGTTTGAGAGCTAACAGATACTCCGCCTCCTCCCCACCTGCCAGGGGGAGGGGCTTCTGCTCCATCACCTGGACAAACAAACAGACAGAGTCAACAGCAGGTTCCAGGAGGCACTGCTGTCCCATTAACAGCAGCTGTGATCGGCTGTGATCGGCTCCTGTCTGCAGTGAACCATGGATGAACAGACTCCTCTCTCTGGATCACTGTGACACTGAGGGAAACTTAAAAACAGCAGGATTCTGAATGAAGTTCTGCAGGACGGACACCAGAGATACTGATAACCTCAGGAAGTGATGTCACACTGAATCATATCAACATGTGGTTCAAGTTAAATTACTCAGGTGTTTACATGAAACCAACATGTGAAGAGTAGTTCAGTGAACTGGTTCAGGTCTGTGTCAGTCTTACAGGGAACAGAGGTGTAGGCTGTTGCATAGATGGAGGTAAACCGTCTCCTCTGCTGATGCCGACAGCGTCCACACTGAAACTCATCGTCCTCCGACCCCGACCGCGGCTCGCCATCACTGCTGCTCCTCCGACCAGCTCAGACCAGGGCAGACTGGATCAGACCTGCAGCTGGTTGGAGGTGAGTCTGGATCCTGACGGAACAAACAGAATAGAATAAAACTTTATTGTTCACCAGAGTTGAACAAGTATAAGAACATGAGGCATAAAACAAATGTGATGAGAGGAGACGTGAGCATAGTGGACAGGTAACATGAAGACACCTGTTCTGTCTGCAGGGAAACTCACTGAACAGTGTGTGTGATAAACGGTCCTCAGCGAGTCCACGGTGTGAGTGGACGTGTCCTGTAATGATCATGTCATAACGTTGTTTCATAAACTTCTGCTGATCAAAGGAATGAAAGAGCGTTAAACACCCTGAGCTGCACGACGAGCCTCTGAAGAGCATCATCATCTTCATCTGCAGCTGAAACCTCTTCCTCACACACCCGTCAGACCCACAGGGGCTTTACCCACTCACTCTATCCCCGTCACAGTAAACTTTACTGGCCCAGTGTGTTTCTGCAGAGGAGTGTTATGTGCAGGTCACCGCCTGTAGTATGTGATAATATCTACAGCAGTTTCTGAAAGCTAGAAACAAATTCCATATTTATGTTTTATCTGATATTATATGATCATAACTCACAAACTGTTTCATGGTTAAACTGAACTTTCCAGTTGATTTCAGCTGCATCGGTTAGCTCGGTTAGCTCTGTTAGCATCAGTTAGCATGTTTAGCTGCCGTGTTCCACCTTCGGTCCGTGTCCCTGTTGTCCTGGAGATAAACGTGTCTCCTTTCCTCGTCACGCGGACACAGGTTTCTCTCCTCAGCGGAGCATCTGCCACAGTAACACATCTTTGTTTACATCCGCCTCCGCGCCACCTTCTTCTTCGTCCCTTCCTGTAATGTTTAGTTTATGTCCGCCACCGCCACCTGCTGCCCGGAGGCTCTGTTACACGAGGATTTTCTTTTCCCGTCACGGTGTCTCTGTACCGCTGCAGTCTCACAGTAGATTAGATAAACGTTATTAATCCCAGAGGGAAATTAGTTTGTCACAGCAGCAGCAGAACGTTTACTGAACATACAAAACAATGCAGTTATAAAGAGACAGATTAAGAAGCTACGTGAAATAAGATAAGATAAGAAAATCCTTTATTAGTCTCAGCGGGGAAACTGCATTTAGCAACAGCAGAGGAACAGTACAGGAAGTAAATCTAAGTAAGAGGCCAATATGGCCAGAACAAGATTAAATAAGCACTATTCTAATAACAGAATAACTAAGAACTAAACTAAGAAAGATATCTGCAGTATGTACATACATAAATATGAGATGGAAATAAATGTTGCACATTGATATTGATATTAACAGTTGCCTGGAATTGTAATCAAGTTTGTGTGTCAACAATGCTCGTTATAAAGTCTGTCCTTCATACACTGAGGGTGGAGCAGTCTGTCACTGAAGCTGCTCTGCAGAGCTGACAGGACGTCCTGCAGGGGGTGGGACTCATGGTCCAGCATAGATGACAGTTTTGCTAGGACCCTTCTGTCCCCGACCTCTCACACTGACATACGTGTGTCCTGTACGGTCTGACGGCCTCAGGCGGACAGGACTCGCTGTAGCGCTCCTTTAAACATCTGGGCTGCTGCAGCTGTGGCTGCTCCTCAGACTGTCCAAGGTCCTGTACAGGGGGACGAGAGACATTGTCCATCATTGCCCTGATCTTTCCTAGCATTCCTGTAATGGAGCCAGGCTGGTGCCAACAGCTGACTCAGCGTTTTTTCTGACTCCTGCTCCCTGGCCGCTGCTGACAGGTAGAACATGTGGAGCATCCTGTATCAGACCTGAGCCTTCTGATGCAAGAACCTGAGTCCTTCCACCAGACTTCATATGAAACATCAGCATTTTTACACTCACTGCCCCCTCATCCCTTCATCATTCTCCCTTCATCATCCCTTCACCTCCGCCCTCCCCCTTTTCACTTAACCTTAGGGTCAGTGTCACCCCACCCCCCGTGCACCGTCTCGATCCCTGCAGTCCCTCAGGCCCCGCCCTCCTCCGAGGCCCCACCCCCAGCTGTCCGTCAGTGTGTGGTCAGTTGGATCAGGTCTTCAGGAGGCTCAGCAGGATCCTGAGCTCTGATCTGCGTCTACACTGATCCTGAGTTTAGATTCAACACAGAAGAAGAAGAGTTTCTGTCTGAGCTGCTGGACGTTTGTGTCTCAGATGATTTGGATTTAAACTGAACAAAGTGAAAGATGCAGATGATGTGGAGGCAGATGACGACGATGACGATGCTGATGATGATGCTGGGGCTCTGCTGCTCAGGTCTGACACATTTCATGTTTATTCTTATTTTATTATGAATTAGACTTGAAGAAAGAATATGACTGAGCCTGGAGCAGGTACAGACTCTCACCTGTGACTGTTGGAATCAGCTCATCATCATTAGATATTTCAGACCAGGTTTTCTGGCCTTTGGTCACAGGTGACATCCTGGTGTTGTTGCTGTAATGTCAGATCAACATGGACACGATGACTTCAGATGTTTGTTGTTGTTGTTGTGTTTATTATTTCTTCGTGTGTTTGTGAGTGAATCTGCAGGAGAAAACAAACAGACTCAGAGTCTGAAGCTAAAAAACCAAAGATACGAGAAACGTTTGATCACACGAGCTTTTCCTCACTGAGCTGTTCAAACGTTTCACACTGTTATTACTTTATTATTATTAGTATTATTAGTGTTATTATGACAATCGTTTTAACAGTGAAATGTGTGTGTGTTGATCTGTGTGAGAAAGTCTGGCAGCAGACAGAAGGTCACACACTCCATATTCATCAGCCTCATTTCCATACAGCAGACAGACGGTGTGTGTGTGTGTGTGTGTGTGTGTGTGTGTGTGTGTGTGATTTGCTCTTGAACTTGACGTTCTGAAAAGCTAAAATTAAGTGAGTAGGAAAAAGCCTCTTCAGTGTGTTTGTGCTGAGGCTTCAGTCGCTGTGACGCGTGATGCAGACGCTGACTCCGAGTGTTTCTGAATATTTCTGTGTGAGTTATAGAACTGGATCCTTGCAGTAAATTAAGCTGCTGATATTTCTATAACATTTCATCTATAATTCATCTGATGCATCTGATTTTCTAAACTCAGCTTCTGTTTGATAAAGTTCTGTCTTCGCTCCGTGTGTCAGATTAAAGTTGTGCAGTAAACGTACAAATACAAAGCGACAGAAACTGAACACACAAACATCTCACTCACGAACATCACTGGGTAAATGTACTCAGTTACTTTCCACTGCTGCAAACAGCAGCACAACACGTGATGACAGAGGGAGGTGAAGCTGCGCTCACACTGACGTCACAGTCTGGTTGTTGGTCTGTGTGTTGGTGTCTGACAGATCTGTGAAGTGTAGTACAGGTGAGTGTGTACAGGTGAGTGTGGGTCTGGATTCAGGGTTAGAGAACTGATTCTGGCTGTTTCTGCCCAGAGGTGCTGGAAAAGGTCCCGGGTGTCTGGACTGGGGTTCCTGTGGTACTTGATCAGTCTGGTTGCTACGGTTACCTGCAGGTTAAAACACCTGGTAATCCAATGAAGAGCAGAGGAGAGCACGATCCAGTCTGTGGTGCAGGATCAGATGAGTCTTTCAGGTTCTCACTGACACTCGGACTCTCAAACCTCTGATCTGTGTCACTGTGAGTGAAGATCACAGGCAATGCATTCTGGGAAAATCACTCGACTGGATGGAGTTTCTCTCAGAGCAGATAAAGTTTCTGTGCTGTGACAAATTATTTTCCCAACTGATAAAATGTGTGGACAGAGTCTGAGGACACACGTCCTCACACGTCTTCGTATGTCCGTTTGGTCTCTGAGTGTGTGTGTGAGTGTGTGTGAGTGTGTGTGTGTGTGTGTGTGAGTGTGTGTGTGTGTGTGTGTGTGTGTGTGTGTGTGTGTGTGTGTGTGTGTGTGTGTGTGTGTGTGTGTGTGTGTGTGTGTGTGTGTGTGTGTGTGTGTGTGTGTGTGTGTGTGTGTGTGTGTGTGTGTGTGTGTGTGTGTGTGTGTGTGTGTGTGTGTGTGTGTGTGTGTGTGTGTGTGTGTGTGTGTGTGTGTGTGTGTGTGTGTGTGTGAGTGTGAGTGTGAGTGTGTGTGTGTGTGAAGGATTTACAACTATTTGTCTTCGCTGGTCTGTGGTGGGGGCGTGGCTCTGTGTGTGGGGGGGGTCATTGTCACCGCCGCCGCCACGAAACCCATGTTCATGGTCAGAGTCGAGCGTGTGACAAAGCACCACAGAGAGGGAGGGAGGGAGGGAGGGGAGGCTGCTGAACTTGAACTGAGACTCCCATGACCTTTAGGGGCCGAGGTCCCCGTCTGCAGGGGCCGAGGGGGATTTTAGGGATTTGGAGGGCAGGTCAGGGTGAAGAGGAGGGACAACTGTCTGCTCCAGTGTTTTAAATGAACCCTTCCCAACACCCTTTATAATGAGGACCCAGATGGGAGGCATGTGACTGTGGTTTAATCCTGAACCTGCAGACGGCATCAGCTGATCCTTGTTTCCTTATGTCTCTGAGTCCTTGTGTCTCCTCAGATCTACAGAGACACAAACAGTCCCAACAATCACCCAGAAACAAGTAAAACTCTTCTGCATCTGAATCAGACTCAGTGAGTTCACACAGAATGAAGTGAGGTGTCGATGGTCACAGTCGGTGCAGCTGCAGCTGTTGTAGGTTTGCTTTCTATCTGCTCTGCTGATGCACCAACTCTTCGTTTAGCCCTGAGCAGGGTCTGCAGGTCATCCTGTCAGTGCCGGCTCAGTTCTGGCACCAGAGAAGAAACAGTGTTTGCACCCGGCCCAGGTGTGGCCTGGTGTCGGTACCTGGAGCTGAGATGACTCTGTTACCTGATTCAATTGAGCAGTGAAGTGTCACTGAGTCCAGGACACGCTGTGGCTGAGACGTGTTGGTTTTGGCTTCTTGGGTTTTTGTTTTGAGAAACTGAGTTCTGTGGTGTTCACCCAGCTGGGACGAGCGTGTCCCAGCGCCAGCTGAGTTCTGGCAGCCTGTGATGTGATGCAGCTGCCTGGGAACCAGGCTCAGTGTCAGGACCAGAGAACCAGATGTGACTGGGCTTTGGTCCACATCGAGATTGGTTTAGACTATGGTTGTTTTGGACCAAAGCAGCTCCGGTTAGATGCAGCTGACCCAGCCGAGGCTCTGTGTTGGCACCAGATCGGTATTCGTCTGGATGGTTGTGGTTTCGGAGGCTGCTGTGCTGAGAAAAACAGCTCAGCTTTCAGACGATGTGACGATGAATTTGCAGATAATTGAGTTTTATTTTAAGAGAAACTCTTCATCCTTCAGCAGAATCGGTGGTTTTCTCTGTGAAACACGTTCTGCACTTTAAACTGAGGAGGATGATGAAGGTCTGCTGCAGAAGCTTCGCCTCAGATTCCTTTGTTCACCATGAACTTGAAGTTGAACCTGAGCTGCAGTGAACTGGGACAGAAAAGAGCAGAATACAAAGCTGATAAACGACGAGCAGCTTCATCACATCAGAACAAGTGGAACAAAACGGGAATGAAGTTTGTAAAGTGAAACAGCTGCAGGGTGGGGGGGGGGTCTGGGGGGGCTGCTGTGTTCCGTGGGTTTGGTGTTTTTGGGGATGGGGGGGGCTGTTGTGTCTGGGTTCAGATTTTTGTTGTCCTTATTGTTGTCATTCATACTATAGAAGTTGAGGGTCTGGAGGAGGTCTCTGGCATATTTTGGGGGTCTTGGGGTCCAGACGTCACAGGGAGGCCTGCTGCCGTCCGTCGTCTGATTCTCTCCTCCCACTGCGTCCCCTCAAGGACCAGCTGGGACCAGAACAAGATGGAGGACAGGATGGGGGATGGTTGGCGGTGGAGTTGTCGTCTGAGTAATGCGATGGGAAAAGAAGGGGGTGAAGAGTGGGGGGGCCTGGGAAAGAGGAAGAGGAGGGAGACAGAAAGAACGATGCGTTCACTGACCAAACAGACAAATAGAATACATCTCATCATGTTCTTTGTGTGTGTGAGACCTGATGAGATGAAGATCCTTGTCCTCCTCCTCAGTCTCTCTGATCTATTGTATTTGTACTTTAAAGAACTGCATTTTCCAGGAGTCCTTGTATGATAAATCAGGTGTGCTGTTTGATGTCATCGTGAGCTCTGTCAGGTAACGTTTGCTGCAGGAGAGTCATGAGTTCAGTTACTGACAGCTCACCAACACCTGAGCTCGCTGACCGATCAGTGGATCCAGGTTCTTCGGCCTCTCACACTCTCAGATTCACCTGCTGTCTTGTTTCTAATCAACAGTGAAGTGATGAAACATGTTATTCATCATCCTCATCATCATCACCATCATCATCACCTTCATGCTCTGACTCAGTGAGTACTTCCTGTTCCTTGTTCTCAGACACATTTTCACGTTGTTTGTCAGACATCATCATCAGGTTCAGCTCTGACGTCACCGACACGTCACGTCCGTTTTTCCACCTGTGATTTATTGATCTCTGATGTTTGATCGATAACGTTCGGACCTGAGGATGTGGATAAGGTGAAGGAGACGTTCTGCTGCACCTGTCCACCTGTCCACCTGGTCCAGCTCCTTTAATAAAACACAGCTTTATTACTGATGTATGAGTATGATCTGATTTTTGATCGATAAGTTCAGATCAAACAGCTTTTCTCACCTGATCTCTCACCCATCTCCTCTTTTCAGGTGTGGGTGGAGCCTCAGAGCTTGCCTTCCTCAAAGAGCCCAGTGATGTCATTGCAGTGAGGGACCGCCCCTTGATGCTGGACTGTCAGGTAGAGGGGGAGGGACCCATCTCCATCACCTGGAGACGGAACGGAGTTCCCGTGGAGACCGGCATCAGGGCGACGGTGCTCGGTAACGGAACGCTGCTCATCAGAAACTTCTCCAAGAGAAGAGAAAGTAACGAGACGGACGCAGGAGAGTACGACTGCGCCGCGCAGAACCACTACGGCATGCTGATCAGCCGCAAGGCCCGAGTCCTGCTCGCATGTGAGTTACATGGACATCAACACGCTGGAGCGTGGAGAGATGGAGTGTCACAAAAACATACGCAACATGGACACAACATGGACACAACACGGACACAGCACGGACACAGCACGGACACAGCACGGACACAACACGGACACAACACGGACACAGCACGGACACAACACATACACAGCACAGACACAACATGGACACAGCACGGACACAACATGGACACAGCATGGACACAGCACGGACACAGCACGGACACAACACATACACAGCACGGACACAACATGGACACAACACATACACAGCACGGACACAGCACGGACACAGCACGGACACAGCACGGACACAACATGGACACAGCACGGACACAACATGGACACAGCATGGACACAGCACGGACACAGCACGGACACAACACATACACAGCACGGACACAACATGGACACAACACATACACAGCACGGACACAACACATAAACAGCACGGACACAACATGGACACAGCACGGACACAACATGGACACAGCACGGACACAGCACGGACACAACACATACACAGCACGGACACAACACGGACACAGCACGGACACAACACATAAACAGCACGGACACAACATGGACACAGCACGGACACAACATGGACACAGCATGGACACAGCACGGACACAGCACAGACACAACACATACACAGCACGGACACAACATGGACACAACACATACACAGCACGGACACAGCACGGACACAACACAGACACAGCACGGACACAGCACGGACACAACACATACACAGCACGGACACAGCACGGACACAACACGGACACAGCACGGACACAACATGGACACAGCATGGACACAGCACGGACACAGCACAGACACAACACATACACAGCACGGACACAGCACGGACACAACACAGACACAGCACGGACACAGCACGGACACAACACATACACAGCACGGACACAACATGGACACAACACATACACAGCACGGACACAGCACGGACACAACACGGACACAGCACGGACACAGCACGGACACAACACATACACAGCACGGACACAACATGGACACAGCACGGACACAGCACGGACACAACATGGACACAGCACGGACACAGCACGGACACAACATGGACACAGCACGGACACAGCACGGACACAACACATAAACAGCACAGACACAACACGGACACAGCACTCACAAACCTACTGAAACCTACAGCATCATGTATTTATCAGTCTCTCCCCCCCTCCTCCCCCCAGCCCTGCCTAAGTTCCTGTCTCACCCAGAGTCTGTTGTCGTGGATGAAGGGGGTGTGGCCAGACTCACCTGTCAGGTAAATGGAATCCCAGAGGCAAACATCACCTGGCAGAGAGACCGACGCCCACTGAGTGCAGAGGACCCCAGGTTTGTTTTGAACACCTTAGTGTGAAAGTTCATTCTGTTTCTGTTTACCAGCTTTTTCTGGAGCTTTAACCGCAGCTCATGAATCTGTTGACATCACATGACCTGGATCCAGAATATGGATCCAGTCACATGATAACAGGTGGTCGTATCCATACTAAGATCATTTAACAACAAATTAACACTGATGAAGACCATGAGAGGTGGTTGAAAGCTCTGGAAAAGCTAGTAAACATACCCTGGTGTTAGATTTTTAACAAACTGTTCTGAAAAAGTTTGACGTGTACTCGAGTGTTTCACGTATATTTTTGTGTCGTGTAGGTACACTCTGCTTCCTAACGGCGTCCTGCAGATCACTGGCGTTCGGCGAACAGACAGCGGTTTGTTTCGCTGTGTCGCCTCAAATATCGCCAACACTCGATACAGCCACGAGGCCCAGCTGTCTGTCACCGGTAAGACCGACATCAGGGCAAAGAAAAACCTAAAGAGCTTCGGTGTTTCGTGTCGGGCCTGTGTCTCAGGGTTGGTCACGTTTTCTCGTATTCTGTGGGTCCAGTTGCAGGATCCAGGATCTACCAGGAGCCCGTCATCCTGTCTGGACCTCAGAACCTCACCATCAATGTCCACCAGACCGCCATCTTGGAGTGCATTGCCACAGGAAACCCCCGCCCAATCGTGTCCTGGAGTCGCCTTGGTAACAGCTCCACCATAAACCTCCACAGGACCACCTGTCCTTGTCACCTGTCCCCTAACTCTAACCTGTCCTGATTGCTTGATGTCCTGTCCTAATGTCCTGCTTGTCTCTGTTTCTCAGATGGACGGTCCATCGGGGTGGAGGGGATCCAGGTTTTGGGAACAGGAAACCTGATGATCTCTGATGCAACTCTGCAGCATTCAGGGGTTTATGTGTGTTCAGCAAACAGACCAGGCAGCAGGTCGAGGAGAACAGCGCTCGGACGACTCGTCGTACAAGGTGACTGCACTCTACACACATCGCTGCAACATCACTGCACCATCACTGCACCATCGCTGCACCATCGCTGCAACATCACTGCAACATC
This sequence comes from Toxotes chatareus, assembly GCA_016801885.1. Lineage (NCBI taxonomy): Eukaryota > Metazoa > Chordata > Actinopteri > Toxotidae > Toxotes > Toxotes chatareus. The sequence goes on along the minus strand of CM028886.1, from coordinate 141,452 downwards.
ACTGCAACATCACTGCAACATCGCTGCAACATCACTGCAACATCACTGCACCATCACTGCACCATCACTGCAACATCACAGCACCATCACTGCAACATCACTGCACCATCACTGCAACATCACTGCAACATCACTGCACCATCACTGCAACATCACTGCACCATCGCTGCACCATCGCTGCAACATCACTGCACCATCACTGCACCATCACTGCAACATCACAGCACCATCACTGCAACATCACTGCAACATCACTGCACCATCACTGCAACATCACTGCACCATCGCTGCAACATCACTGCAACATCACTGCACCATCACAGCACCATCACTGCAACATCACTGCACCATCACTGCAACATCACTGCACCATCGCTGCAACATCACTGCACCATCACTGCACCATCACTGCAACATCACAGCACCATCACTGCAACATCACTGCAACATCACTGCAACATCGCTGCAACATCACTGCACCATCACTGCACCATCACTGCACCATCACTGCAACATCACTGCACCATAACTGCAACATCACAGCACCATCACTGCACCATCGCTGCAACATCACTGCACCATAACTGCAACATCACAGCACCATCACTGCAACATCGCTGCTACATCACAGAAACATTGCAGCAACATGACTGAGACGTGCAGAGGGAGTGGACTGTGGACTGAGCTCTGGACTGAAACCACCTGGAGACTCGGTCGGATCCAGTTCACATGAAAAATACGTTTGAGTCTCCAGCTGCTGCTTCACTTCTCCAAACCGCTGCAGGCTGTCAGACCTACAGAGACCAGCACAGGTCCTCAGGTCAAAGGTTATTATCTGTGGTCTGGATTAATCCAGGCCCGTGTCCACGTGTCAGGCCTCAGTCCACCTGCTGCTCTGCATGAAAGTGTGTCAACACACATCCTTTGTCATCTGTGTGTCTGCTCTTGAATGTCAAGTTCAGTTCAGTTTACTGCTGCTGTCTGCCTCTTGACCTCTGACCTCTGACCTCTGCCCTGCTCTGTAAATCAGATCTGCCTGTGTTTAGGGGGCAGGGCGACTGTGGGGGGGTCAACTTCTGTCAGGACAAAGACAAAGAACACTGGACACACGTGCAACGAGAACACCGCAGCAACCACAACCACAACAATGAATGTGTCTGTAATGTTTGTGTTGCTGAGGTTGTGAGTTTCACATGTCAGTTTCTAAAAGTCATCTCTGTCGGCTCGGCCCCGGCTCCGGCCCTGGCTCTGCTCTGGCTCCGGCCCCAGTTCGGCCCCGGTTCTGCCCCGGCTCGGCCCCAGCTCGGCCCAGGCAGTTTTTTCCTCAGAGAAATGAAAAAACGTTTTCAGTTTCTTCTGCTTTTTCTTACGTTCACAGTGAAAACATTCAGCTGTTTGAACCTCACTTATAACAGGAGTGAATGAGAGAAACCATCGAAGTCGTCGTCATCCATTCATTCATTCATTCACTCATTCACAGACTTTCAGGCTTTAAAATGAGAAATGATGGGAGCTGCAGAGGATGAAGCTTCAGCTTTAGTCCCACCAGTTTCTGTTTCCGTCTGCTCACACTCCTTCATCTCCTCCTCCTCCTCTTTGCGAAGCTCAGGTTGGACCAGGACTGTCCCCTCCGTCTAACCCGGCTCTGGATCATGAATCTGATGTGAACTGATCACAATTCTGTGTGTTCGTTCTCTGAGTAACTGATGAATTGATTCGTGAGCTGCATGTGAACACGCCATCCTCACACACAGTCACACACTCTGCCTGTGTCTGGCTCCAGCTGCAGCTCAGACCGGGGAGGGGGAGGGGGGTCAGAGGTCAGAGGTCAGATGTGTGTGTCCCAGACTCACAGTCTCATTAGAATATGGATTAGCATGTGAAGAGTCCCACTTCACAATGAGGACTTTATTCATCCTGAAACTCCGTCTGTCACAGTGTGATACACAACAGACAACACGACAACCCGTCAGGAAACACAGCGGCATTTTCTGTCTGCGCTTTACTTTGAATTCATCGTCACACTGAGCATAAACAGCTTCAGGCGACGTGATCATGATGATGAGAGAAGGAAAACTGGTTTCACTGGATTTACTGGTTTGTAACTTCACGAAAAAAACAAAATACTTTGGTATCATTATTATTATTATTATTATTATTATTATTATTTAGAAAGAAACGCTGGCTCTCATCTTTCAACTGATCAGCTGTTTGTTTCCAGCCTGTGTGTGTGTATGTGTGTGTGTGTGTGCTTTGCTCTTAAATGTGATGTGTTGAAGTAGCTGAGGTCACAGAGTGTGTGAAAGGTCGTCTCTCTTCACAAATCTACTTTATTTCCCTGTTAATGACCCCCCAAACACACACACACACACACACACCCCGTCTACTGATAAATGGCTCCTATTCATCCCACCCCCCACCCTCTCTCACCCCTCTGACCTCTGACCCCTCTTCACATGCAGAGGAGCAGGGGGTGGGGCTTCCCGAGGTTACTCGAGGTGACAGAGACACATGCGTATGTTGTCTCCCTGTTGCCACGGAAACATACTGGGTGGAGGCAAGAACCTGTCCGTCTGACAGAGGACAGAGGGAGGACGGAGGGAGGAGTGCAGGGGGGGTCAGAGGTCAAAGTGGAGTTCAAGTTCATCAGACTTGCAGTTGAACATATAAACAAATAAACATGAAAACAATCAAAACATATAAACATATAAACATGTGAAAAGATTAACCTATAAAACATGTAAATCATGTGACACGTGTGCGACCGAGGAAACTGAATCTGGATTCACCACGTCTGTTTGTGTGTGTGTGTGTGTGTGTGTGTGTGTGTGTGTGGGAAGCTCTGCTGCTCTCTGCTGGACGACTGTTATCAGTACTTCCAGTACTGCAGAGAAGTGCAGTGTTAAGGTGCTTGTACAGACACAGTCCATGTATCTGATAACTGCAGCGGTTTTACACATGAGCTCATAAATATGAAGCTTTACATCAGAATCAGAATCAGAAAAACTTTATTGATCCCTGTAGGGAAATTCTTACTGTTACAGCTCCCAGTTTCTAAAATAAGAAAAAAGGAAAATTGCACATAAGTGAAGTAAGAGAAAAAAGTTTCTAAAATAAATAAGTGAAGTGAAAACAAAATAAAAGTATAGTGTAATGAACATCAAGTAAAAAGTACGTTCAGTAAAGTTACCAAATATAAAGGAAAGTATTTGAATTTAGCTCCAGCTTTGTCAAATGCTGCTCCACAGAAATGAGCCCAGTGACAGAGGCTGCTCTGTCAGACTGAAACAAACGATCACAGACTTTTCATTTTACTCGTGTTTTATTTGTGTGAAATGTTTGGATTAAAGGTTTTAGCGCCTCCCACAGGTCAGAGGGTCAAACCCACTGTTTAATGCTTCATCAGTCAAATCAAAACAAACTGATCTGTGATCTGTGAACGTATTTCCTCACCATGGCTGAACTGACAGAAATATACTGTCTTCTCGTCTGTCTCTGTGAAGCTCCTCCAGAGTTTGTGCAGTGGCCTCAGTCTGTCTCCAGACCAGCAGGGAGCAGCGCTGTCTTCAGCTGTACAGCGTCCGGCGTCCCTGAACCTCACCTCATCTGGCTGAAGAACGGCAAACTGTTGACACCCAGCGGCAATGTCAAACTCACCAACGGAAACACGTAAGACCTCAGAGTTTATCCACCGACGAGTTTGACAGCTGACGTCAGCGAGGATGCAGCAGAACTAAGTGTCTCTCTGTGTCCCCCTGCAGGACGCTCGCCATCACCCGGATCACACCCGAGGACGAGGCTATCTATCAGTGCATCGCTGAAAACAGTGCCGGTACCAACCAGGCCAGCGCTCGTCTCGCCATCGTCCAGGGGTCCGAGCTGCCCGAGGCCCCCACCGGCCTCCGGGCCACGGCCCTCAGCTCCAGCAGCCTGCAGCTGACCTGGGAACAGCCGGCAGAGCACGTCAGCCAGCAGATTATTGGATACGTGCTGCACATCCGACGACTGGGAGGTAAGAGACCGAGGTCGGGACAAAACCAGGTGAGATCCGACCAGAACTGATTGAACTGGATGAGACAAAGTAACAGAGACAAACGAGATTCACACTCGTCACGGTCTCAGGTTCTGATTCAGAGGCTGTCCTCGTTACCTCTGTGTGCAAGAATGCTTGTTTGTGATTGGCTGGAGAAGAAAGCTGGTCCGGGATTGACTGTGACCTCTGACCTCTGACGTGTGCGTCCTCAGAGCCGGACAGCGCAGAGCTGCAGGAGGCCGTCAGTAAAACAACCTTCAGACACGAGTTCAACAACCTGGAAGCGGCCACCACCTACTCCATCTACCTGAAGGCGTACTCCGCTCTGGGAGGCAGCCAGCAGTCCAGCTCCATCACTGCCACCACACTGGGAGGAGGTTCGTCACTTCTTTCATCACATTTAAGTTTTGGCTGAAAATCGATCTGATAATCGTGCTCGTACTCACAGCCAGATTCAAACATGGACGTCTCATATTTGTCTTTAAACCTGATAAATCTGGTAACTAAATTTTATTCGATCAGAGTTGGTTGAAAACAGTTACTGAGTCATCTATAACGTTAGCAGTGTCTCAGTAACCACCGTCTGTCTTTGTCTCTCTCCCACAGCTCCCAGTTCTCCCAGTTTCTTCACTAAAGTTTTGAACCAGACGGCCATGCAGGTGTACTGGGAGCTGCCCAGTAAGCCGGGAAAGCTGGAGGGCTTCAGACTGGAGTACCGTGGGGTTTCCAACCCAAACGTCCAGGGGCAGGAGACCTTTCCGGAACACATCAACACCCACACCATATCCCACCTGGGTCAGTACAGTTAAAGGGACAGTTCCAACATTCCCACTGCTTCCAGTGTTTGTGCTAAGCTAGGCTAACAGCCCCAGTCCCTTCCTGAAACACAGAGACAAACCTGAGCAGACTCACCTGCTGAGCTCAGGTGATCAGAGTGCACAGACGGACTAACTGCTCTCCGACAGGCCAAGACTCAGCTGGGATCAGATCAACAGCTGGAATAACACAACAACCCTACAGTCCATTAGAAACCTGTTATTACCTTTATATGGATCAACAGAGGAACGTCCTGTAACTGAGGATCCACTGACTCTGACGACAGGTTCATGAACATGTTTGTTCTCCTCCTTCAGAACCAGCAGCAGTTTACGAGATCCAGCTGGTGGCGTTTAACGGGAACGGAGACAGTCCGTCCAACCACCGCCTGGTGTCTCTGGCAGAGGGACGACACGCTGCAGCAGGTAGGAGCTCGGCCCGCCCTCTGACATGACACTGAAACCAGTGGAACCAGTCTGACGTGGCGTTTCTGTCTCTCTCAGCTGGTCCGAGGTGTAACTGCGACCAGGCTGACGGTTCGATGTCGACTTTGCTGGTTGGCGTTCACAGCGGCCTTGCCTGCATCCTCTGCTGCCTGCTCTTCATCTTGCTGGGATACAGGCGCAGGTCAGACCTTCATCATCATCATCTTCACCACCACCATCATCATCTTCATCTTCATCACCACCACCATCATCGTCATTTTCATCACCACTACCATCTTCATCATCATCATCATCATCAACTTCATCTTCATCACCACCACCATCATCATCATCATCATCATCATCATCACCACCATCATCATCATCATCATCATCATCATCATCACCACCACCATCATCATCATCATCATCATCAACTTCATCTTCATCACCATCATCATCATCTTCATCTTCATCACCACCACCACCATCATCGTCATTTTCATCACCACCACCATCATCATCATCATCTTCATCTTCATCACCACCACCATATTCATCCTGCTGGAATAAAGATGCAGGTAAGACCTTCATCGTCTTCATCACCACCATCATCATCATCCTCACACTGCTCTGTGTTCAGTTTGTTTTGCAGGAAGGCGGCAAGCTGGGAGGCTCCACCCACCATGAATGGAGGCAGAGGTCCTAAAGGTTACACACCTGAGAGCATTGAGCTCAGCCAGGTAACGCACACACACACACACCAAATCAGATCTGAACCAAAGTCCTCAGTAAGGACGAGACAGAACACTGATTCTTCACATATCTTCATCGCCTCCTCCCATCATGACCTAATGCATCCATTAGCTCTTGTATCCATGGCATCCAAACCGTTGCCGTGACTACAAACCCACGTTGTTCCTCAGTCTCCTGCAGCTGTTTCAGTCACGTTTAGTCATTTGATTGTTGTTGGTTTTAGTCTGGTTTTGACCGGTGAAGTCTCTGGTCTCTGCGTGTCAGTTCTGTCATAGACCGGACACCTGCTCAGGGTGAACCCCACCTCTCACCCAAAGCCAGCTGGGATTGGCCCCAGCCCCCCACAGCAGCTCTCTCCTGATGTATGTTATAGTGAACATGTGTTTGTGTGGAGCTGGACTGGACTCAGACTGATCAGTTATCTGCACAGTTTTCATTGATGAAACTGTTGCTGAACTACAGGAAAACGTTTGTCTAACAGGGCTTTTATTTTGGTAGTCACAGTCTCAGCAGAGGAGACGTGTCATGTCACAGTAACGTGTTTCAGGATATTAAGTGTTGTGATGTAACGGTTTACCTGTCTGCTCCGCCCACAGAGATGTGACTCCACTCCTCCTCCAGTGATGGTCATGGTTGAACCATCTCCACCCATCCAGCCCGGCACAGGCACCGGATAAAACACCATAACTACTGCTACCCCCACCCTACCCTCCTCCTCCTCCTCCTGAACTCCAGCCTGGTGGCACCTCCTCTGCTCCTGACAGCCTTACAGCCACTTCAGCCTTTGTGAATGACTGAGATTAGAGTTGAACGTAGGTATGATTGAGAGATTGTGGTGAGTCTGAGGAACTGGAGCATCTGATACCACAGGGGCCACAAAACACACCATGCAAACCTTCACAGCCAGTTCAGATGTCCGTCTGCTACGAGTCCAATTCATGATGATTTTGTCTTCAGACTGAAACCAAAGCTGAATTCTTCTGATTCTATCTTAAAAACAAATATTTGTCAGGAACTGAAAGCCATCGGTCACATGACCCTGGCTGGTTCCCGTGTGGTATCAGATGCGATGTCGCCATCATGGCGTCCTGGATGTTTGTGGTTGAAACCAAATTTGGTGTCAGTTTGAGTTTGTCACCATCAGTGCCAAGTTTCCTGAGGCGATGAGGCCTTCTACCAGTCTGACCAGAGACCGCGTCCTCAGCAGGTCTGCTGTGGGTTTACTTTGCCCACCTGAGCAGGTAGTTCACCTGTGACCTGTTAGTCCTCTGAGGCCCAGAGCCAAAGGTGTGTATTATTTCTCTGGTTAGCAGGCACCTGTAGAGGACATTATCTGTCCTCTGCTCTGCTTTAGCCTTTTAATGTTTGTTTGTCTCACCAAGTTCAGGACAAAGAGGAAGCCAACAGTCAGCTGGTTGTTCTCCTCCCTCCCTCCCTCCCTCCCTCCATCCACCAAACTCTATACCTCCAAAGAGAGCTACCTCAGGCTCAACGCCAAACGCCTGAGCCACAGGCGACCGTTAGCATCCTGCTGCTGGCCAAGCTTTCCTTCCTGAAACCAAAAGGCCCCAGGGCCACTTTGCCATTTTTTCTACCTTTTTTGTACCAATGCCAATGTCCTGTACCCGACTGTCACCAAGAAACTCTGAATGTTGCTCGTCTGAACCCCCCCTTCAATGATGGATTTGTCCATTGTAGTTGTCCTCAAAAAGAAGCTTCCAGAAGGGGAAGGATCTCAGCTCCTGCTGAGTTTGTGTCTCTGTCTGAGTCCAGATACCCCTCGTCCTCTGCAGCAAACCAGCCTGGTCTTATTTTGTCTGTTTCCAGGACGGAAGAACAAACTAAACCAAAATAAATACTCACTGTCATGTTTTAGATTTCAGATGACGCTTTGGAAAAGATGTAGATAGATATTTTCATGTTTTACAGCATGAAGAGCTCAGTGTGTCAGTATGAATTTAAATAAGTCATAAGCCAAATGAATATTTGACCAAAAGCTCAATTATACCTGATATATTACCTCAGTCCTTTGTATTTAGAGCCACAGAGAGTCTGTGTCTTCGGTTCATGGTTGAATGTCTTTACAGCTTCTGTCTCTGCTACTGACAGAGACCCTGAGTCTACCAGACCCTGAGGACCCCGACTTTTCCAGATGTTTTCTGTCGATACCTACAGAGGCATTTTGATATTTTGTCCCTCTGAATGAAACAGTTCAGACCAGAGACTGGTGGACATGTCTGGAAGACATTTATTGTCCTGATTAAAGAGCAGTGTTCACAGGTGGAAAACTGCAGCTGACTTTTTGTCGTGTGCTCAGCGAGTTCCACCTGTTTTCATCGAGTCCGGTCAAACATTCGTCTCGTTGGCTCGTGTTCAAGTCATGTTTAGTCTCTGCGAATGCACAGTCACAGCAAGTCTCATCGAGTCAGGTCACATCAGTGAGACTCAACAAAGCCCCGAGTTACATCCTGAGCTCCTGAGTCATGTTCAGTTCCAGGGTGATGAGTCTCACTGAGCCACAGTCTGAGTCATGGCTGTCTGCTGTCCTCAGGGTCAAAGGTCAGGGGTCTCTGTCAGGTCAGAGCTCCTTGCTGCCTTCCTCTCTGCTCTTAGATGAGTGGAGCGTTTCTAAAAATGTAAAAACCAGAACAAACTGAAATGTTGTCGGAAAGCTGTTGATAATTTTGGCTGTTCTTTTCTAGAACTTTCTTCTTTCAGTTCATTCTTATTTTTCCGTTGCTGCTTTACGGTGGTGAAGAGGAAATTCTGCCAAAATGAAAACCTGTGAAGAAGACCATTTAAAAGTTTTATTATTATTGCTAATGATATTATAATTATTACCATTTACCCCGCCCGCCCACCCCTTCCCCCATCTCCTTCTTCCTTTTTTTATATTGTTTAACTTTTTGTTGGTAGTTGAATGATGTGAAAATGTTTCTAGAGTCTGAGAAAAGTAGTGTTTTCAGCTGAAGGTGGAGCAACTGATTCAAATCCCGTCTCAGGTCTAACATAGACGTTTTATAACAGACATGAGCCATAATGAATAATAAGCCATACATGTGCTATCAAACCACCTGGATAGCACTCTCCGCCGAGAGGCCCCGCCTCCTGTGGGCGGATCATGACATGACGTGATATCTAAGCCATATTTTAGGTAAATATGTGAAACCGGATTATTTTCTGTCGTTAGTTTAAACTCAGACTGGCTCCTCCTGCCTCCTGCTGTCAACACGCTGTAGAAACTAAAACTGAGATGTAGAGACCGTAGTGAACGAAGGCTAGAACCAATGAGAAAACTCATGCTTTAATGTTTCTGATTTCTTTTCTCACAAAACATTTTATTTTCAATTATGTGTCATAAAAAGTTTCCCAAAGCTTTAAGCAGTTTTTTTAAACAGAACAGACCAGACAACAGAGAAACATCGAGACTTTGATCCAAAAAAAGATTTCGCCTCGACACCGCCTGACCCCACAGAGGTCTGAGAGGAAGCTCCGAGCTTCACGTTGCCTCGTTCGGTGTTTTTCACCGTGGATCTTCGGTGTTTTCAGGATGAACTTTCCGTTTCTCTCGTTGTGTTTTTAACGTTTCTGTTCTTCTGATGAGTCGACACATAAAAACCAAATAAAACTGAAGTAGAAAACAGTCTCCACTCATTTCTTCTTCTGTCTGAACTGAACTGACTCATTCGTGATGAAACACGAGAACAGACGAGACGGATGCTTCTTTTTTTATTGATGTTTTTTGGCTCATTAACTGTTCAAAGCAACAACAAATTTACAGGCAAGAAAACCTGCTTCTGGCAATAAAAAGTAAAGAAGTCGCCCAAGGTTTTGATTATTTTCAATTGTTCCATTTGCATTAAAATAATAAGCAGTAACTGGCTGATCAGCTGATGAACCTTCTCACAGCTGTGACTGATTTCCTGCGGACCGGCAGCTCATCAGCTCTCACGCCGCGCCTGAAAACACTAAAATGATCAAAGCTTGAAGTAAAGTTTCTTCTTTGAAAAGCTGCTTTTGATCCCTGATCAGTTTTGGCAGCTGGAGTCCAGAACAGGAAGTGTTCACCTGCTTCACCCTAACCCTCTGAATGTTTGTCTTTATTTAAACTGATTCTTCAACAGTGACAAGAATCCGAAAACACAAAGAGATGAAACAGAGAAAAAACTGGAACCAAATCGTGTTTTAATGTTTGAAGAGAAGTTTTAACGATGAAGAACAAGCTCTGGTGTGCAGGGCGGACTCAGCCTCAGTGTTCATCCTCTCATCACTCACAGAGGAAACAAGTGAAGTGTTGAATGGATTTCTAATGTGACTTTTTCTGAAACTGCTGACTGAGGTCATGAAGGGTCGAGGCTTCAGTTCAGAGAATCACAGACTCTGTTAAACGACTGTTTTCATCCTGTTTAAATCCCACAGACAAATATTTCACATTTTAAACATCAGACACAATAAAAATCATTTGACACCAAAAAAATCACAAAAGTAAAACTTGTGTGTGAAATGTGAAGCTGAATTCCCTGTAAATCACAATGTTTTCACCTGCTGCGGCTAACTTCATTTATGCTGATTGGTCAGTGTCAGTGCAGTCCTGTCCTCTGATTGGTCAGCGTCGGTGCAGTCCTGTCCTCTGATTGGTCAGCGTCGGTGCAGTCCTGTCCTCTGATTGGTCAGTGTCAGTCTCCTGCCTGGTTGTTGGCAGCGGGCTCAGACTCGTGGTCCCCGCTTTGAGGACCCCGGCCGGTGGACAGTCGGTCCGGGGATCGTGGCGAGGTGCCGGCGCCGCTTGCCGTCCAGCGGCAGCAGGCAGCGACATCGGCCCTGAACGATGGCGTGTAGAAGCCGTAGATGACGGGGTCACAACAGGTGTTCAAGTTCCCAAACACGAAGAGGGCGTGGTGGACGTACTCAGGTGTGATGTGCAGCATGTCGGGCTGGAACCAGTACCAGATCCCCAGCAGGTAGTATGGAGTCCAGCACACTATGAAGGACAGCACGATGACCACTGTCATCTTCAGAGTCTTCATTCGAGCCTTCGGGATGATGTCAGTGCTGCTGCGGCGCAGGTACGATTCACCTGCTGAAAGGGGGGTGATGTCACAGTGACGTAGAGGTGACAGACAGGAGTCATAAAGGTTCTATAGAGGTGTTCAGGTGTGTTACAGGTGTATATTACCTTTATCCCGCAGGTGTTGCTGGTGGATGTGCAGCAGTATCCGGCTGTAGCAGCAGCTCATCACCAGCAGGGGGACGACGTACAGCGTGGTGAAATGAAACATGTTGTAAACTGTTTCCTGCCAGCGGCGGCTGAAGCTGCCATGGGTGGCGCACTGAGTGAACTCTACGCCCTCCACCCTGACTGCCCTGAAGATAAAAAGCTGGAGACAGAGACAGACAGAAGGCAGAGGACTCTCACCGGGACCTGAAGACAGGTGAGGATCCAAATCAAACATTTGCGTGTGATTTAGGTGTGAGAGGCCGATGGTTCGGCTCAGCTAACGGAGCGGATCCTGGAATCCCACACTGGGATCAGGACCAGGGAGGAGGTCCTGCTCAGCTCCTCAGAAACACTGTACAGGTGTTCACGGAGTCAGGTGGTGAGGAGCAGCGCCATGTGACGCTCGCGCTTCCTCTGCTCTCAGCTGTACGGCTGTCAGCAGTGAGGTGCTGTGCTGCTCGGCTCAGACTGAGCCTGTTGGTTTCAGCATTTCTAACATTCAGTAGCCCGAGGACACAGCAGGAGGTTCTAACTTTAATCTCTGCATCAGAAACCAGAACATTCCTGCAGGGATTTCGTGTTCAGGGTTTGACCTGACGGAGGTTTGCTGTAGGAGCTGCTCAGATGAAAACCTTCATCATGTGACTTTCAGTTTAATCAGACAAGCTGCTGACTCTGGCCTTGGCTTTGTCCTTCAGCTCAGCTGATTATCATCTGATAAATATTAATGTTAAAGAGTGAAGCTGCAGCTGTGAGAGCTTGTGACCTGCAACCAATGACTGCTGGTCCACGCGAACATGACACTGTCTGAAATCTGCTCTGTGATTGGTCAGAGAGGACACTGTCTCCTGCAGTGTACAGAGGCATCCTGCGATTCATCGGTAATTGAGCACATGACGTACCGTATGACGGAGGTACAGGTCTCTGCTCAGGTGTGTCAGTTGTTTGTTGATCTGTGATTGGTTACGTGATGAGTTACGTTAGTGTGGATTGTCTGAGCTAACCTGAGCTAAACCGCAGTCAGATGAAAATTCATCAGGTGAAATGTACATAACATTGTACGTTACCTGTTCTCAGGTTACCTGAGTTGATATCTGATATCTGCCTGTCCTGATGTGTTACCTGTGCTAATATCTACCTGAGGTGATGCGAGGAGCAGGCTCAGGCTCCAGGCCAGCAGCAGCATGCGTCGGTTCCTGTGGTGGGCGCTCAGAGCGTCCAGTGGGTGCAGGATGGCGTACTGGCGGTCTAGGCTGATGACGACGAGGATGAAGGCGGAGGCGTGCATGGCGAACAGCTTCAGGAAGCAGAGCAGCTTACAGAGAACGTCGCCTCCGTACCACTGCACCGTCACGTTCCACACCGCATCCAGAGGCATCACCACGAAGGTCATCATCAGGTCAGCTGACACCAGGCTCAGCATTAGTGGCCGCAAGTGAGACGCCAGTCGCCGGCCACGCCACACGCTGGCCAAGAGGGCCAGGTTACTGCAGGCCGCGAACACGAAGAGGACCAAGGTGGCTCCAACACGGAACTGAGCGGCCCGGGTGAAACTGGGAGCCTCCCAGTCTGAGAGAGGGTGGTACTGGGAGGTGTTTGTAGGGAGTTGGGCTACAGGGCTGGTGGGTGGAGCCAGTGATGACGACCTCAGGATGGACCAGTCACCTGACATCCTGCAGAGAATGAGGAGGAGGAGGAGGTCGGGTTAGAATTCGTGTTCTGACGTTGATCATTTTGGACCTGCAGAAACGTTTCATTCGTTCAGGTTTGGTTCCGAAGGCGACGCCTCAACAAACCCCTCGGCCCTGGATTGGGTCCAACACGTCAGCTGATGAACCACTGAAGTAACACGTTATTTCCTGGACATTTGAAAGCTCAGTGTGTGGAGTTCCTCAACCATCAGGGCTCTGTCCTCTTTTATTTTAACTTTTCTTCATTTACATGTTTGGACAGACATGAAGACGTGAACCCTCCAGACCCTCTCATGTAACAGTTCATCAACTTATCACAGTTACAATCTGCCCCTTGACTTTTTGCAGTGCTTTTATTTTGAAATCTCAGATATGTCTCACTGTCTTCCCTTCAGTGTTTTGTCTCTGTGTCCCCCTCACGCCTTGGCGCTCGGTCTGTTTTCGTTCCCTGTGTTTTGCGACTTGTGTTAGACTTTAGTGTCCTGCTTGTCTTTGCAGTCTCATCTTTATCAAAGCGGCTTCCCTGCATCAGTCTGTCCCGCTGTGTCTCCGTTTCTGTCCACACGTCTCTGAAAACGTATCCAGAATTTCACGGAAAATAAAGAACAGTCAAACGTTCAGAACATGAACGACACTGACCCTCGTGCTGAGAACTGTACCGGCGGACAGACGTAGTTCACAGTCTTTGTGCCAGGACCTGTTTCCGTTTCACCTGCTGCGTTCTGATTGGACGCCTGCAGACAACCTCTCTATTTATGTGTGAACAGTCCATCAGCTCTTATTGTGATGGGGACTTCCTGTCTGTCTGTGCTGATTAGAGATCAGAGATAAGAGTCTTGTTGAAGCACAAAGACCATAGTAACCACAGATTCACATCAACCAATGAGGAGTCAGCTGACACCGACTCAGACCAGGACCTGGACTGTTTCACCTGTTCAGGTCACAGGTCTCATGAGTTTAACGTTGAATGTGTCAATCACAACCTGACGAGCACCTGACTGACCAATCAGAGCAGGGAGACACACACACACACACACACAGGGCCGAGACTCACATCTCTGAACCTGGAGCGTGTGTCTCAGTGTGTGTGTGTGTGTGTGTGTGTGTCTGTGGAGCACCGCTCAGTGATGAACACATGAATGCATCAGTGCTGATGATACAGTGATGTACTGTACATTATTCTGCAGAGTGAATACGTTCTCACTGTATCACATCATCCATTCACAGTGTGCTGCGGTCAGACACACACACACGCACACACACACACACACACACACACACACAGGTCAGATTACAGCACAGAGCGTCTGCAGATATTTCTGGCAGCAGGATCTGTGTGTGTGTGTGTGTTCATGATGTCACCTTGGTAACCTCCACCTCTCTCGGCAGATCAGAAACATGGGCCGCTGCAGGTCCGTCCTGCATCAAGGTAAACTAACGAAACTGATCTCTGCTGCCAAACCCGGACCAAACCAAACCAGGACCAAACCAAACCCAGAACAAACCAAACCCAGAACAAACCAAACCAAACCAGGACCAAAACAAACCAAACGAGGACCAAACCAAACCCAGAACAAACCAAACCAAACCAGGACCAAAACAAACCAAACGAGGACCAAACCAAACCCAGAACAAACCAAACCAAACCAGGACCAAAACAAACCAAACCAGGACCAAACCAAACCCAGAACAAACCAAACCAGGACCAAACCAAACCCAGAACAAACTAAACCAAACCAGGACCAAACCAAACCAAACCAGGACCAAAACAAACCAAACCAGGACCAAAACAAATCCAGAACAAACCAAACCAGGACCAAACCAAACCCAGAACAAACTAAACCAAACCAGGACCAAACCAAACCAAACCAGGACCAAAACAAACCAAACCAGGACCAAAACAAATCCAGAACAAACCAAACCAAACCAGGACCAAAACAAACCAAACCAGGACCAAACCAAACCAGGACCAAACCAGGACCAAAACAAACCAAACCAGGACCAAACCAAACCCAGAACAAACCAAACCAAACCAGGACCAAAACAAATCCAGAACAAACCAAACCAAACCAGGACCAAACTTTAAACCTTAAGTTTAAGGTTTTTACAGAGTTCAGCGTGTGATACTAAGGAACAGGTAAACCTGCTGAAACTGATCCCAGGCCTGAAACACTGAGAGGCTTTTACTGTGAAAGTACCTGAATCTTTTCTCCTCCTCAGGTCGGACTCTTCTGTTCCCCTCCTCTCTTCCTCATGTTCTCTCTTCACTCCAACATGACAGCGGCAGACAGAACCCAGCAGAACCCGGTCTGATAAACAGAACAGTCTGATCCAGATGAGTTCAGGATCGTGTTTACAGAAGCAGCAGCTCTGGTCTGAAACGCTGAAGAGACTGAAGACGGACTGCAGCACGGAGGAGAGGGAAGGAAGAGGGGGAGGAGGAGGAGGAGGAGGAGGAGAGGGAAGGAAGAGGGGGAGGAGGAGGAGGGGGAAGGAACTCTGTGTGTGTGTGAAACCTGTACTGAGTGAGTCTGAGTGTTTGTTCTGGAACCATCTGGATCGGCAGCAGGAAGTTGAAATCCCAGGAATCACCTGTCACACGGAGACCTGAAGCTGTCAGATCAGGGACAGAGCAGGTCCTGAGCTCAGCTCCACGTCTTTGTTTTCATGTTGCAAAGATCTGAACCAGTCTGTGGTCTGTGTACCTGTTCAGCTGTTCACTGGTATTGATTCACTGATTGATTGATTGATTGATCCTGCAGGTTTTATTTAAACAAAATAACAGAAACTGGAACACGTGTTCACACAGTCACTTACTACAAGCACAAGATTATAAACATATACACTCATATATGACAGAAGTGTGATCACACCTGCACAGACAGGTGTGTACGATATCAATACCTGTCAGCAAGAGAACAAATGAAAGCGTTAGGTCCCTGTGATGTGGATCACACCTGTCCTGGGTCTAATTATCACCTGGACATCACCTGACCTTTACTGAGGAACACTTTTCCTTCTGATGGCAGCATTTCCATGGAAACCACAGTCTGTTCCCACTGATGGCCAATATATAATCAATCAATGGTGCACAGAGCTCTCTCGCACCTGGAGAAGCCCGGCAGCACCGTGGCGATCATGTTCTTCGACTTCTCCGGTGTCTTCAGCACCATCCAGCCGGAGTGGACGTCACGTCTCAGCCTGGATCCTGGACTACCTCACCAACCGTCCACAGTACGTGAGGACAAAGGACTGTGAGTCTGACATGGTGGTCATGGTGGTGACATGTACACATGAAGGTGTACATGTCACCACCATGTACAAGTGACATGTACAGGTCAACCATCTGCCACCTGCAGACGTTCTCTGATGACTCTGCCATCCATCAGTGATGGTGAACGAGTCCCACCTCATGGAGGACACAGCTGCTTCACTGAGAGGCTGCTCCTGAAGGAGCGATATCACAGCTCCTTCCTCCCTGCTGCTGTTAGACTGTACAACCCCACCCCCCCCCCACACACACACACACACACACACACACACACACACACACTGTGAATGTTGTCATTTTGTTTATAATATGAACTTTTTCCGGTAAATTTGATCTTGAGTCTTATGTGTTCTGTGATGTTCTGAGATGTTCTGTGATGTTCTGTATATCCTGGGTGAATCTGTCTCTTTGTCCTGTCACAGTTTCTCCATCACGGGACTAATAAAGTTGCATCTTAATACACGATCAGTGACACGATGAGCTGCAGGGGATTCAGGATCCAAACTGATGTGAACCTCCTCTCTGAGTCTACATCAGCTCACAGAACCGAGACCTCCACCTGGCCACAGGGGGAGTCGCCTGCCGGATGTCACCTGGGCTGGTGGGCAGGGTCTCTGTCTCCTGGACCAATGAGGACTCACTGCAAGAAAACAACCACCAATCAGGACTCAGCTCAGGGCTGCTGACTTATGTCTTTTATTTAAATCTTTTTCATTTAAAACATCTTATAAATAAAGTTTGCTGTGTTTTGATTGACAGGTGTCAGTTACTTGTCAGTGTGAGGGTTCTGTCTCCCCGACCACAGCTCACCTGAAAACACACACAGGTATGTCATCACCTCCACTTCCTGTCACAATGGTACATCTGTAGATTAAGCTGAAATTCTATGAATAGCACGGAGCTCCTGCCCTGTTCTCACGTTCTCTCGAGTTCTCTTCATGTTTTAACAATCATGTCAAATTTTTGATCACAGTTATTGATCACTTTTAACTCAGAGATTCATGTGAATCCAACATGAATCACCAGGTGTTCACCTGGTGCTCACCTGTATGAGGTTGCAGTGACTCACTGTGCTGTAGCTGGTCTGACTGGTGCAAACTGGAAGCAGAGACACAAACATTTATGTTAACAGTTGCCTGTTACAGGGAACAGGTTCTCAACCTGTGGCTTGGGGCTCAGGTGAGGTCGCTGGAGCTCAGACTATCTGATGACTGATCAATGTGGGCTTGAGAATTTTTTTAACATCAGCATGACAAACTTCCCAGACCCGACACTTTACTTTGCTACCTGTGCAGTCCAGTTGCCGTGCTCATGTATTCAGGTCCTTCAGTGGCTCCGCCCCCTGCTGACTGACAATGTTCTGGTGCTTCCCGTCTACCTGAGACCTGTGCTCCTGTTCACACACCGGTGGTTAGTGTTTGACCCAATACAAGAACAACATGTTGTTACCACGGCGACACAGCTTGTGTCAGTTTTTACCTAACCCTAACAGGTGAAACTCACCTGGCTCCTCCCCCCTCTGTTCATCTTGCTGCTGGTTGGACACTCTGCCTGAACTCTGTGTGATGTCAGACATCCTGTGAGGAAGATGATGAGATGTGTTGCATCACTGAGAAATGATGTTTCAGTTCAGGTCAGTTAGAGGTGAGCGGAGACACAGTGAAAGCTGATTGGCTGCTACCTGACATGCTGTTTGACAGGTGGCCTTGGTGGGCGTGACCCTAATGGGCGTGGACTCTGCAAAAACAGGTCGATACATCAGATGTTTGTCAGAGGTGTGACCTGGTGTGACGTGGTTCTGTGGTCATGTGACCAGACCTGCAGGCTGATGGTCAGACTCTGGTGCAGAGCTGCGGTCAGTCTCTCCACCACACGATCCCGCACACTGTCAGAGCTGTCCTGAAAACACACAACATACACAACAAGACATTTTAAAACAGAGATAACAGGAAGTGTTCTGTGATTGGTTAGTGATGTTGGTGATGTAAGCGATGGCGTGACGTGTGATTGGCTGAAGCTGTCAGATAAAAAACATGTGAGTGGATAAATTCATCATGTGTTGAGGCACTGTCTCACTAATCGACAAATAAACTCAGATAATTCTAGATGTCAAGAAAAGTTTTGTGCAACTGTTTGACTTTTGCTGCCTCGTGTTGTGTAACAGGACAGTGCAGGTGCTTTACACCGGACCAGAGACGTACTCTGTGAGCAGGGTTAGCATTATTGACTGAAACAACACTGACAGGTGAGGAGGAACATACAGGGGTGATGTTTTTACCTTGCAGTGAGAGAGAGAGCTCAGAGCTCGTTTGTAGAGCTGAACAGCTTTCTGCTGCTTCCTCTGCTTCAGGTAACTCTCTGCTAATGACTCACACACCTGAGCCTGAGCCAGGTGGTCCTCTGCAGCCAGACAGACAGGTAGGGACAGACAGGTAGAGAGCAGGTACAAACTACATTACCAAAGAGACGGAAAGAAGTTAGTGATGTTACCGGTGTCTCTGAATCCCTGCAGAGCATGAATGAAGCTCTCTGCTGCCTCCTCTTCATCACCCAGCTGACTGCAGGCAAATGCCAGGTTACTGAAACACCGAGCCTGGTCACCACGGCAACCCAGAGAGCCTGCACACACACGCACACCTAAATGTTTTCACTGTATGAAACACATTGTGAAGCACAGTTCTGAGTGATCAGTGTGACAGGTGACTGACAGGTGTGTAGTCTGTGTGTGTCTGACCGTAGAGTCCAGCAGCCAGCCTGTGGTAGCTCACAGCAGGTGTGAACTGGCCCACAGAATTCAGTGCCGCTCCCAGGTTGTGCAGCACCTTGGCCAGCAGGAGGGGACACTGAGCTGCAGGACCCAGAGCCTGCTGGAAGCACTGCACTGCTTCTTGGAAACACCTGAGCCAAGAGTAAGACACGCCCACTGATAGGTACAGCTCACCTGGACCATGGCAGCAGGTAGACAGATGAATCAGTCAGTTAATCAATGAATCAGTCAGATGATCTGTTTGATAAAGGTGATTACCCAGAGTCCTCGGGTCAGTGATGCTGTCCGTTAAACTCAGACACTCTGCCAACACGCTGATGATGTCATCGTGGCCGAACTGATCCGACTGGATCATGTGATTTCCTGCCTCTTTCAGGGCGGCGGCTGCAGAATCCAACATGGCTGCTACTCTGTAACTCTCTGCTGCCCGCAGGAAACCTTCAACGGCCTGAGACCAGTCCTATGACACACATACACACACACCTGTCACCTGGCACACCTGGCACCACTTTCAGCTCCGGTACGGATTCAGATTCTGGTTCTGACCTGTGTTCTGCTGTAGCAGCGGCTCATCTCCATGCAGGCGTCTCCTTCGCTGCCTCCGTCTCCCTGCGACCTGTACAGCTGAGCGGCCTGCAGGAAGTAGGCGGCAGCCTCTCGACTCTGCCCCAGTGCACTGTGGGCCAGTGCGAGGTTGAACTGGAGATCTGGGAACCGGTTGGCTTTAGGACCAGGCAGAGCCCGCCGCAGGAAGTCCAGACCTTTCTGAGGTCTTCCCCCCTCCACATAGGCTGCTCCCAGGTTAAAGGAGCAGGCACGGAGGACCCGGGAGTCCTGAAGCTGGGGAAGCAGAGCATTATGGGAAATGTATTAGCTACAGCAAGAGATTTATGATTCCTACAACTACTAATAATACTAGTATTACTGCTGCCGCTGCTGTTGCTGTCTGAACCCCTAAATGTTCTCATCAGTCTCATGGTGCATCAGAGAACCCTGCTGACAGGACGTTCAGGTATGCTAAGCTGGCTGCCTGTTTGCGACCTTTGACCTTAGCCCTCTTACCTGTTCTGCGGCCTTCAGAGCCTTTTTAAAGCAGCTCAGAGCATCTTCAGTGCGTCCCTCCTGCAGAGCTCGATAACCATCAGCTGTTAACTCCTCGATGTCCAACGCCTGAGCCTCAGACGCTGCTGAGGCCTTCGTCCTCACCTCCCCATCGCTCCTCTTCCTCCTCACCTTCACCTCCTGCCCACCTGGAGTGGACGCATCAGATGCCATGATGGATCTTCAGGAGGACTCACCTGGACAGAGTCTGAGACAGAAACACAGACACTGAAACCTCTGATCAAACCTCCTGTTAAATGGGCGCCTGTCAGCGAATGAGCTGATTGGTTCATTGATTGTTCAATCAATTTTTTTAAAAATCTCTTTAAAATAATGTTAACTGGTTGGTTCCCACAGTCCAGCTCGTCTTCAGACTGGGTCAGAGTCAACCCCACAGCAAATGAAGTTCTGCCCAGTGAGGCGCCCGGTGAGCTGGGGTGAATCGGTGCCTTGCTCAGGGGCAACACAGCCATGGTCAGTTTACCGGCGGGTCAGTTTACTGGGTTCATGTTGATGTCATGTGTCGTTTCTTCTCGCTGGAATCAGACCAGTCCACCAGCAAATGTGCGCTCTGCCATCATTGGAGGTAATAGAGCCACCTGATTGGTTGGCAATGGCAAACAACGCCTCAACGCAATCAGTCTATTTTTTTTATCATGTAAGATTTTGAGGAAATAATGTTCATAACATGTAACGAGTAACGGCAGAAATTGTAGAAATGTAGTGGAGTAGAAAGTACGCTAACTACTGCAAAATGTAATGGAGTAAAATCAAAAGTATGTATTATTATTTTTCCTTAAGTAAAGTACAGATACGTAAAAAAAAAAATACTTAAGTACAGTAACGAAGTACAAATACTTTGTTACATTCCACCACTGCTGTCAGCTGATGGAAAGTAAAGCTAAAGCTAACAGTGCCCTCTGCTGGAAACATGGGCACATGAACTCGTCTGAGATCAAACCACAGTCAGACCTGATGTGGCAGCGCTTTGATTTTCTTTGAAACGTGAACTCTGTGAATCTGTTTCATCAGTTAATTTAAAAACTTTTTTGTCCCTTTGAATTTTGGTTTGATTTGGTTTCAGTGAAATGAAATGAGCTTCCTGGTGTTTGCTGATGTTACTGCTGTGGGGTCATGTCCTCTGCTGACTAACAGGAATAAATCATCACCAAGTTCTCTTTCAGTGTACGGGAGGTGAAATGTCCTCCAGCTGCAGGAACAGTGTTTCCTCGCTCTGCTTCGAGCAGCAGCCGAAGAAGCTGCTGCCATTAAACACATGAACACCATGAGTCCTGTGTTTGTGTCGGTGTCCGTCGGTGTCCGTCGCTCCTGCTCCTCCTCCTCCTGTGTTGTACACTGTACTGTGGTACATTATATTACTGCCATTGTCCAGTGAACATACAGCAGTGTTGCTATCAGTCTATCTTCAGTCTCTATTTCTTTTTCCCATTATTTATATTTTGACTATTTTAAAACTTTCTTTATTCTGTTTATTTATTGTAAAGATTGTTTGTTGTTTGTTATTTATCTGCTAATATATGTTTCATGTATATTAGCTGTATAATATGGCGTTTCGTTCTTTTAATTCCTCATTTTATTTTAGTAATTGTAGTTTCCTTCCTTCCTTTGTATGAGATATTACTAATACTGTTAAATCTACTACAGCTTCTACTGTCATTGTAAAGTATTAGTAAGTATTCTACAGCTGGTCCCGTCGCTGCTGCTGCTAATATTCCTACTGACAGGTACTAACACTGCTCACCTGGTGCCAACAGGTAACACGAACACCCACCGTTACCAGGTGAAGATGAAGCTCCTCCATCCTGAGCTGTTCAGGTGTAGCTAACTGTTCCGTGTCTCTGCTGAAGTAACATTAATATAATCTGGAGCTGCCGTTTTTGAGAAGAAGCTAACAAACACCTCCTCCTGCTAATAGTTTGACTCAGTTGCTATGGTAACACAGAATAGCTCATGAGGAGTAGTTAAAACTATAAGGTTTAAAATGCAGTCAGTATTCTGGTGATTAAGCTAGGGACGGATCTCACGTATTTTTTAAACGTTCTTTTAAAATGAAGTTATCGTAGGCGCTCATTTTACTTAAGACAGAAAACTACAGAGACCAAAATCCAATGCGAGAAGATTCTAGCCAATCGGAAAGCGGTTGACCTGTCGGCCAATCAGAGAGCGGCGGGAGCTTTCAAACTTCAGACAGGAAACAGCTCGCGCACAGCGGCGGACGGATTGGCGGTCTTTGCATCCGGACTCTTCCTTTATGTTTTTGTTCTGAATTTGAACTTTGCGGATTTTAAACCAGAGTTTCGGTCACCGTCTGAGTTTTTACCGCGCAGGACACGAAGGCGTGGAGCAAACAGCTAGCAGCTAACAGCTAACATGGCGGATCCAGCTGCAGAAACCCGCTGTGAGTTGGTTTGGACCCGAACCCTCCTCCTCTGTCCCTCTCAGATACTCACATTAATGTTTGTTCACGTTATGATCCTGAAACACGTCGTGGTTTCTCTCTGCTTCCTGCTGGTTTGTTTACTCTTCGTACCGATGAAACATTTCATATGAAGTTTGACTGTTTTGTTTGTTTTTAATGTTCAAACTTCTGATTCTTTCTTCATCATTATGTTTTTCCCCCTTTTTATTCTGAAAGATTCATAGTTACATCAGATAAATACTGATGTAACTACTGATTATTTTCATTATCGAACGCTGTGGTGATTAATGTTTTGTCTGTAATCTGTAAAACGGCCTTTATAAGTTCCCACAGAGCCAGGACATGGACTGAAGACCATTCAGTTCAATGATGAAGAAACACAGTCTGCTGTGTGTGTGTGTGTACAGTGTATTACTCTGTGTGTGTGTGTGTGTTAACAGAGTGTATTACTGTGTGTGTTGTGTAGATGAGCGACTGACAGCCGAGCAGATGGATGAGCAGAGGATTCAGAACGTGGCCTACCAGTACCTGTGCAGGTTGGAGGAGGCTAAAAGGTGAGTGGGACTCAGGTGAGAGAGGCGGTCTCTGTCTAATCACACAGGCAGAGACAGTGTGATTCACTGTTCACCTGCTCATGAAGCAGAGTGCAGGTTAACCCAGGTATGTTTTCAGGAGATTCTCTTTTATAAAGCAGGTTTAAATATGCCTGACATCAGTTACCATGGAAACTGATCCTTCAGACTCACCTGATACTGCTCAGGTTAGTCCTGGTTTGGTTTGAGTCTGTGAGTCCTGCCAGATGAGTGATGGAGGACAGACTCCTGCAGCCTGGGAGCAGCAGCAGCTGTTTGACCTCACACACCTTTTTTCTTGGTTACCTGTACAGGTGGATGGAGGCGTGTCTGGAGGAGGAGCTTCCTACTCCCACTGAGCTGGAGGAGGCTCTGAGAAACGGCGTCATCCTCGCTAAACTGGGTCACCGATTCGCTCCCAGTGTCGTCCCTCTGAAGAAGATCTACGACCCCGAGCAGCACCGATACCAGGTCACACACACAGACGCACAACACGACACGACACCGCACGCTGACAAAGCACTTCGGCTCAGTCAGTAATCAGCTGAATGTCAGTGTCGCAGTAATCAATAATCAGCTGTGTATCGATCTGTGCAGGCTGTGGGTCTTCAGTTCCGTCACACTGATAACATCAACCACTGGAGGAACGCCATGACAACGTTAGGACTGCCGGCGGTGAGTGGACGGACCGACTGATCGGACTGTTGATCAGATGATCGATCTGAGGTCAGAGTGATCACCGCTTGTTCTTCCTCAGATCTTCCATCCAGAAACCACAGATGTGTATGACAAGAAGAACATGCCCCGAGCCGTTTACTGCATCCACGCACTCAGGTATGTTCACCTGTCTACCTGTCAGTACATGTGTGTGCAGGTGATCAGACTTACCTACAGGTAAATTCAGTTCCATCCAGAGGTGATTTTCAACAAGGTGAGCTGTAAACAATATGATCACATGACACAAAGTCAGGCTGAGGGTTTTAAACAAACTGGAATTATGAGGTTTCTAACTGGTTTCTAATTTTTGATCTTTCTTCTGATGATGAAAACGTGACTGTGAACATGTGAAGCAGGTAAAACCAGTTAAAGTAACGTCCGAGTGTTTGTGCTGCCAAAGCAGAGAGAAGAGGAGAGAAGGAGTTCACGTCTGAAGGTTTGAACAGTGTGAGAATACTGTTTGTGAAACACGCCGCTCTGTTGCCAGGCGACTGGTCCGTGCAGACACTCAGCGCTCTGAGAGCCGCCGAGCGTGGGCGCGGTTATTAGGCCCAGGACACGCTGCCTGTGTTGTGTGTGCAGCACATGTTTTTGTTTTACCTGTTCACCTGTCTCTCTGCAGCCTGTATCTCTACAGACTGGGTTTGGCTCCACAGATCCACGACCTCTATGGGAAAGTCAAGTTCACTGGTAAATAACAGACTTCCTTCCTCCCTTCCTTCCTTTTCTAAAGTCTCAGTTCATTCAGCACAGTCAGTGGACCAAACACAGCAGCACACACTGACTGTGTTTGTGTTGAGTCCAGCTCGTCCTCTTCTTTCCCTCCTCTCTGGGCATTTTATGGCAAATCAGATTTTTTGACAAATGAAGTGGGATTAACGCACATTTTACACCCAAGCTCAAACATCTTCAGCAGACATTTCATTTTTATGTAACTTTTATTTTGAAAGGTGATTCAGGCCAGTTTCCTGTTTGCAGAATTGTCGATCTGCTGTGGACAGACATGAGGGTCGTCTCACAGTGTGAGCTCTTGTGTTGGAGACGTTATGACCCTGTGTGTCTTGCTGTGTGTCCAGAGGAGGAGATCAACAACATGAAGCTGGAGTTGGATAAATACGGGATCCAGATGCCAGCGTTCAATAAGATCGGAGGAATCCTGGCCAATGAGCTCTCAGTGGACGAGGCTGCAGGTAGAGAGAGGAGCCCTCTGATTGGCTGTGAGCCTCTTAGGAAACATCCAGTCCTCTCACCTTATCTGTCTGACTATTACCTCCCCTCTCTCTTTTTTTCCCATCAGTCCATGCGGCGGTGATAGCCATTAACAAGGCGGTGGACAGAGGGGATGTTGGTGTGACAGCGGGGGCTCTGAGGAATCCTAATGCCATGCTGAGTGACCTGCAGGAGGCGCTGATGTGCGTCTATCAGGAGATGCTGTGTCAGGCTAAGATGAGGAAAGCTGAGCGGGCAGCCGGCAGAGTAAGAGTCGAATTTCTGATTGGTTAGTTTGTCTGTCCAATCAGGTCACAGTGTGCCCTGCGATGATGTAAGAGGAGCTGTCGATCCTCTGAGCCAATCAAATTCATTTTTCTTTAAAGAATCCAAATCTAGCATTTACCTGTGAGACTCTCCTGCCACACTGCAGGTGTGTCTGTGTTTTTATTGTTTGTGTGTGTGTGTGTGTGTGTGTGTGTGTGTGTGTGTGGCAGGGAGGGTCAGAAGAGAAAGATATCTATGAGGAGTATCTGACTCAGAGAGAGATCCAGGACAACATCCACACTGTCAATGGTGAGAATCACAGTCTCCCTCACACTGTTATGTCCTGTTAAGTTGAACCAGCACCAACAGCGTTCTCTCACATCTGGATTTATTTTCACAGTTTGTTTCATGCAGATGTTTCCAGGTGTTCACCTGAAGTTTGAAGGTTTAAAGAGCAAACACCTGCAGTGAGACAGAAAAGTGAAACTTTGTGAGGGAGGAATGTGTTTGAGTCATAACTCAGTCACATCTGAACAGATCTGAGTTTGACTGTCACTGTCTCCGGTGTCCATCGAGGACAAAAGCACCTAAAGGTGGAGTAAGTGATCCTGGAGGAGACTTGGTATTTGAGCTGTGCTGTGGCTGCAGTTAGCTGTGAAGCTAACATACAGCTCTGCTGCTACTATAGCAAACGTTACCCCAAACTGGAGAGTAAGCCGGAGTCTATGGACAACGCTAGTGTGACGCTGCTACTTGCGCTGCTAACTAGTCATCACAATCATCAGCGAACGGGGCAAAACTACAGACAGAGACAGAGACGCCTCCACATCTCTGTTCATATAGTCCAAATATTTTCCACATAGACTCCTGGATAAAAGGATTTTCTCTCTTTATCAGTGCGAGCAGCGGTGGAACAGGTGGACGAAGCTCTGGACTCTGCCCATGAACTCGCCTTGCTCTCTGCTCTGCAGCTGCCATGTTTGGCCCTCAGGGGCCTCTGTACTGACAACGGCCTCTGGTACCTGGACCAGATGTCTGCAGACCGCCAGCAAAAGGCGATGGTACACAAACACTCACAAATACAGAAACACAAATATACACGTTGACTCTTACTGCCTTTTACACTTGAGTCCTGCCTTTGTGACCTTTGACCTCAGGGTGAGGGCTGCGTTGATCCCCTGGACCCTGACGAGCTGCAGGAAAATGTGATCATTGCTAACCAGGATGCTCAGAGAGCCAGGAACAGTAAGTCTGACTGCTGAGCAGCTGACTGTAAGATTTATCAGAGGAAAGTTTCCAGCTGCTCTGAAACATGCAGGAGGTCTGTCACCCGGACCCAGACCCAGACCCTGACCCTCACCCGGACCCTCACCCGGACCCGGACCCTGACTATCAGCTGGTCCCACAGCAGAGGAACCTGGCAGCTGAAGGATCTGACTCCTGTTCCAGAAAACTTTGGGTGTTTCTATTGAAAGTGTTACAGTAAGGGTGTTTAATGTGTGTCTGTGTGTGTGTTTCAGTGCGTGCAGCGGTGCAGAGTGTTAATGCGTCGTTGCGTGGTGGTGACCCCAGACAGACGGTCAGCTGTCTGATGACCTCTGACCTCCAGCTGCCTGAAGTGTTTCCTTTTGCTGCTGCTCTGTATCACAGAGAGCTGCAGCTGCTGCAGAGACAGGCTGCACAGGTAGGACTGAGGACATACACCTGAGAGACAGACATAAGATAAGATAAGAAATCCTTTATTAGTCCCTCAGTGGGGAAATTGCATTCAGCAACAGCAGGGGTACAGTACAGTAAGTAAATATAAGTAAGAGGAACAAGATTAAATAGGCACTATTCCAATAACAGAATAACTAAGAAAGATCTGTAGTATGTACATACATAAATATGAGATGAAGATTAATGTTGCACATTGATATTTCACTGATAGTTGCCCGGAATTGTTATCATGTTCGTGTGTCAATGCTCATTATAGAGTCTGAGCAGCAGGAAGGACAGATCTTCTAAATCTGTCCTTCACACACCGAGGGTGGAGCAGTCTGTCACTGAAGCTGCTCTGCAGAGCTGACAGGACGTCCTGCAGGGGGTGGGACTCATGGTCCAGCATAGATGACAGTTTTGCTAGGACCCTTCTGTCCCCGACCTCTCGCACTGAGTCCAGAGGACAGCCCAGGACAGAGCTGGACTTCCTGATGACTTTGTCCAGCTTCTTCCTCTCCTTCTCAGTTATGCTGCTGCTCCAGCAGACTACACCGTACAGGATGGCTGACGCCACCACAGAGTCATAGAAGGTCTTTAGGAGTGTCCCCTGCACACCAAAAGACCGCAGTCTCCTCAGGAGGTAGAGCCTGCTCTGTCCCTTCCTGTACAGTGCGTCTGTGTTGTTAGACCAGTCAAGTTTGTGGTTTAGGTGAACACCCAGGTACTTATGAGAGTCCACTCTCTCAATGTCCATTCCCTGGATGTTCACCGGTGAGGGGGCAGACCGGTGTCTGCGGAAATCCACCACCATCTCCTTGGTCTTCCCTGCGTTGATGAGGAGGTGGTTTGGCCGACACCAGTCCACAAAGTCCTGCGTCACTCCTCTGTACTCTGCATCATCGTCATCGCTGATCAGGCCAACGATAGCAGAGTCATCAGAGAACTTGAGCAGGACACAGCCGTCCGTGTTGTGTCTGAAGTCTGCAGTGTAGAGGGTGAAGAGGAAGGGTGCAAGCACCGTGCCCTGGGGAACACCCACACTGCAGGTCAGGGGGTCAGACACACAGTCCCGAGCTCTCACAAACTGGGGCCTGTTTGTGAGGTAGTCCAGGACCCACTCTGCCAGCTGTGAGTCCACTCCAGACCGCACCAGCTTGTCCCTCAGAAGGACAGGCTGAATGGTGTTGAATGCGCTGGAGAAATCAAAGAATAGAATCCTCACAGCGCTGCCAGGCTTCTCCAGATGAGTCAGAGCACGGTGCAGCAGGAAGATCACAGCGTCCTCCGCTCCGATCCCGGGTCGGTAGGCGAACTGCAGTGGATCCATCTCTGAGCTCACCTCAGCCCGGAGGTGGCCCAGGACCAGTCTCTCCAGTGTCTTCATCAGATGTGATGTGAGGGCAACCGGCCTGAAGCTGCTAGGATCCCTAGCATGCGGTGTTTTAGGCACTGGTACCACACAGGAGGTCTTCCATAGCTGTGGTACCATCCTCAGCTTTAGGCTCAGGTTGAAGACTTGCCCCATAATCCCACACAGTTCCTCTGCACAGGATTTCAGGAGCCTGGAGCTGATGCCGTCTGGTCCAGCTGCCTTTCGTGCTTTGATCCTCCTCAACTCTCTCCTCACCTGGGCAGGTGTGAAGGACAGGGGAGGGCTGGGGGGGCTGCTGAGTCCATGGGGCAGTGAAGAAATAGTGAGGTGTGAGATAAAGAGGTGTGGGGGGCTGTAGGAGTGGGGCATTGTCCAGTTGAGCTGGAGGTGTGAAGGGCTGCATGCCTGGGGCATTGTCCTGTTGACGAGGTGTGGGGCAGCTGCATGGGGGGAGTAGTGGGTGGCTGGTCAAACCGGTTGAAGTGATGGTTCAAGTCGTTCACCCACTGCAGGCCCCCCTCAGCCTGGGAGTGGGGTGTTTTGAAGCCTGAGATGGTCTTTAGGCTCCTCCACACCCCACTGATGTTTTGCTGCTTCAGCTGCTCCTCCATCTTCCTCTTGTACCTGGCCTTGCCCTCCCTGATCTTCCTTCTCAGCTCTTTCTGTGTAGCCTTGAGCTCCTCCTTGTCCCCTGACCTGAAGGCTCTCTTCTTCTCCTTCAGGAGAGCTTTAATGTCAGGGGTAATCCACGGCTTGTTTGTAAAACATCGTACCCTTTTGGAGGGCACAGTGTTTTCACAGCAAAAGTTTATATAGTCTGTTATGGTGTCTGTGATGGCGTTGAGGTCCTCCCCATGGGGGTCAATGAGCTCAGCCCACACAG
Organism: Toxotes chatareus; assembly: GCA_016801885.1. Classification (NCBI taxonomy): domain Eukaryota; kingdom Metazoa; phylum Chordata; class Actinopteri; family Toxotidae; genus Toxotes; species Toxotes chatareus. Next base: position 112,213 of record CM028886.1, on the reverse strand, counting down.
TGGTGTTGAAGCAGTCCCTCAGAGCCTCCTCGCTCTCAGTGGTCCACCTCTTCACCACACGGGACTCCACAGGCAGCCTGTGTACTATAGGTTTGTACACAGGCTGTAGATGAACAATGTTGTGGTCAGCCCTGCCTAGGGGGGGGGAGGGGTTGCAGAATATGCATCTGTGAACTGTCAGAGACAGAGCAGAGACAGATCCTGACCCCGTCCAGGATCAGAGACCACACAACCACATGACAAACCAGGGCAACACCACCTGTGGAGCACTGACCACAGGTGGTGTTGCCCTGGTTTGTCATGTGGTTGTGGAGACTAACCAGTTCAGCTCAGTGACAGTCCCAGGAAAAGGACACAAGACACATCTGTCAACATGGCACGACCTGAGGGACGGACACACACACACAATATACAGTAAATATATAATTAATGCATATGTGCCAATAAAGCTTCTGGTTTGAATGTGAAGTTCTCCTGAGGCAGACTGAGCAGGTGCGACGGAGGGTTAGGGTTGGCTCCTCTGGTGTAACGTGTGTGTTCACTTTTAGATTATTGATTATTCATGAAAACAAAATCTGATTGGACACATTTATTATTCATGCTTTCATATTACATGTTTACCGGACGTCACGGAGACAACAACATCGCTCAGCAGGAAGAGTCTAAAGCGTGTCCATGTGTCTCTGTCCAAAATAAGAACATGGCATCTGTCTCATCTGTCCGGTTGCTGCGCAGCAGACAGCTAACAGCTAGCAGCGAGCTAACAGCTGCCTACAAACTGAATTCGGATGTGAATGAGCCTCTTTATCAGACTGATTGCTCAGATCACACCTGCTGGAGAATCCAGCCTCAGTCCCACTGCTAACACAGTGTCACGGCGTCAGTCTGGCGTTATTTTAACGAGTGTTTCCTGTTGTCTCCACCAGGGGGAGCTGCAGCAGGAGGAGCTGTTTGTTGCCGTGGAGATGCTGTCGGCTGTCGCTCTCATCAATCAGGCCATGGAGGCGGGAAACCTGCAGCAGTTCGGCTCCTCATTGGTCAGTCCATCTGCCGGACTGTCTGATGTAGACCACACACTGCTGGACAGGTACAGCTCCGACTCCCGGTTTGTTTATACCTGTTTACCTGTCAGGCTACAGAGAGTGTAGCTCACAGCAGGTTCCACATCCTGATAATGATACGAGACTAAAGGTAATGAGACGACAACAGCAGGATCAGTAACAGGACGAATGGTAATACCATCAGCAACTGGACTGATGGTATTAAGGACTAATATAATGTCCTTAATATAATATACTATTAACAGGACTGATGATAATTAATGAGACTAATCATGGCAGTAGGTCTGTCTACCTGTCTGTCTACCTGTGTCTACCTGCCTCAGTGTGTTCTTAGTTCCCATTTCTTTTGCTGTATTTGTGTATTGTGAATCGTGTTGCCGGCTGATTGTGTGTTTGCTGTTTGTGTTGTGTTGATTGTGAGTGACAACACGTTTCAGGAAAAGGTAACGGTGAGTTAATGATTTACAGGAACAGTGAGACAGCACAGGTGTAAAACATGAAATGAATGAATTCCAGGACGTTGTAGTTGTTTCACTGTCTGACTGTTGCTCTCATGATGTTCATGTTGTGTTCAGGTACTTTGAGTGTCTGATGGGTGTGAAGCAGCAGGTGGGCAGAGATCTACTGACCTGGAATCAGCTGCAGGAAGGAATCAACTCTGTCAACAACTCCGTGCAAGATGAACACCAGCGTACGGAAAACACACATCAGCACACACACCATTACACACTGTGCATACATGTTATCTAACCAGCTGGTTCATGTGACAGAGTTAGGACAGAGCTCAGGACTCTGAGGGAGGGAGCGCTGTGTGACCTCTGTGTGACCTCTGACCTTCAGAGCTCCTGGCTGTGGGTCTGATTAACGAGGCTGTGATCAGAGGAGACGTTCGGCAGCTGCTGTCTGCCCTGCTGCTGCCCTCCTGTGAAGTGGAGGAGGTTCTACCTGCCAACACCTGCAGATACCTGACCCTGCTGACCAGAGCCAGGAAGCACAAAGCTCAGGTAAATCTTCACAGGTACAACTGCACAGGTAACCAGGGATTCACCCCAACGTTCAGGCTGAAAGCAGGAGCAAAGTGTGATCTTTAATCTTTACGTTCCTCAAGTCATGTGACCTCCTCCTGTCCAATCAGGTGAGCAGAGACCCTGGAGCTGATCTGTGGTTGGCTGATATCCAGGAGGGAGTGAGAACAGCCAATCAGCAGACTCAGAAGGCTTTGAAGGGTGAGTCATAGATTTTTATTCAGTCACATGATTCATTGACGAGAGAGACAGGTGTGTCGTCACCTGGAGGGAAAGTGACATCACACGCTTTTTATCTACAACGTAGAGAGTGAAGAAGAGTGTGTGTGTGTGTGAGTGTGTGCAAGTAAATCAATCTGACTTTTTATGCAAACACATATACCCCCCCTCCCCACACAGAATGCATTAATAATCAACAGTGTAAAGGTGTGCCTCTGTGTGTATGCTGCCTGACGGTCTGTGTCCCCCCCTGGACAGTGTGTCTGTCCGTAGCAGCAGTGAACCAGGCTGTGAAGGAGAACCGAGTGAACCAGACTCTGCGTGTCCTGTCTCTGCCTGAGCTGGATCTGCAGGGACTGGTCTCTGAGTGTGCAGCAGGTTATCAGAGAGACCTGCACACTGTGATCGCACACAGGACACACACAGGTAACACACACAGGTAACACACACAGGAAACACACACAGGACACACCCAACATCCAGCAAACTGTGTTTGTGTCCAGGAGACAACAGGAGTCCGTGGGTTCAAGTCCGGCTGGAGGACGGCTCCTTCTATTACTTCCACCTGAACAGACTGGAGGGAAGCTGGGACAGACCGAGCGGCTTCGTGCACAACAGTGTGTTCATCGACAGGCAGGAGATACAGGTGAGACACACCTGAGGAGAACACTGAAACTATAAAATCAGATTTCTTCACCAACGCAGAGTCAGGTTTCTAGGAGACACCTGTGTCTGTCCCTGTCTGTGACTGTCCGTGTGTCCACCTGCAGGAAGTGGTCCACGGTGTGTCACGTTCGTACAGTCGTGGCGTCCTCTGGAGGAGCAGTGAAGCCCTTATCGTCCGTCTGCAGGCTGCGTGTCGAGGGTTCCTCCTCAGACAGCAGCTGGAGGCTCGACGACGTTACCTGCTCAGTCAGACACCTGCTGTCATCGTCATCCAGGTGAGAACACAACCGACTGACAGGTGGAGACGGACAGGTGAGGAGGGAGTTACAGCAGCTGGGAACAGTGTGAATGATCATCATCATCAATGGTCAGAGGTTAGAGTCAGCAGCTTCACCCAGGTGACCACAGCTGAGTCTGTCACAGGTGATCTGACGCTCTGTCACACTGTGAGGGTTTGATAAGTTTTAAAATGGAAGCATGCACAGGACAGACACAGCAGGACTGAGGACAGAACCCTGAGGAATACCAGAGGACAAAACTTCAGATGATAAATGCAGAGGCAGCAGTGACAGACGTGTCTTTGTTTCTGTGTGTTCAGTCTCATTGGAGGAGGTTTGTCCAGCAGAGGACATTCAGACAGCGGCTGCAGTTTCTGTACATGAACTGGAGACAGGTGGTGAAGGTAACAAACAAAACACATCAGGCTTTTAACACAGCACTGTGTGTGTTCAGTATCAGTCAGTTTAATTGACAGTTGGTGTAATATGGACATTTGTGTGTGTCCCTGAACACTGAACACTGTGGTACTTCATCCATACATCAGCCTGTAGACACAGTGGACACCTCACTGTGTGTTTGTGTTAACAGATCCAGGCGTTTGTGAAGATGTGGTTGGCGAGGAGACGATATCGAGCTCGACTGAGTTTCTTCAGACATAACGTGAGTCCCTCTGATGTCTCTGTCTTCAGCTCAGGACATCCTGGAAAACACCAGCACCTAAACTCAGAGCAGGAAGTTTCAGCTGTGTTCTGTCAGGACAACGAAACGTCTCATCTGCGTCTTTGTCTCACATCATGAACTTTTATTCCTGCACAGCTGCTGTAGCTTCATATTTACTGTGCAGACATGAGAGCGGCAGCAGCCTGAACTCTGAGACAAGTGGAGGATTCACCTGAACGTTACAGTCTGAGGCGTCACTGTGTGTGAATCTATCAGCCAATCAGACACTAGCATCCTCTGTCTGTTGTAACTGTGCGTCCACAGGTGGGTGCTGTCATAAAGATCCAGGCCTTCTTCAGAGCCAACAGAGCCCGAGAGCAGTACAGGATGCTGGGTAGGTTCAGTAACGAGGGAACACTCAGTTCAGTTCAAAGTCAGAAACACTTCATTTGCCCCAGGGGGCGATTTAAAGGCACACGGGGTAATTACAGTAATCAACCAAGAACAGCAGGGCAACAATGAAACGCTGCCTCTGATTGGTTAGCTGTCATCGTTTCTTTGTGTACCTATGCTACCTGTCTGTCATTAACAAGCCCCTCCCTCCTCACCTGCCTCAGTGCACATGGACACACCCCCCCTGTCTGTCGTCAGGAAGTTTGTTCACCTGCTCGACCTGGGCGACCGAGACATAAGAGAGGAGGCGGAGCTTCTGCGTCTGAGGGAGGAGGTGGTGAGGACCATCCGCTTCAACCGACAGCTGGAGGCAGATCTGGACCTGATGGACCTGAAGATCGGCCTGCTGGTCCGAAACAGGGCCACGCTGCAGGTACCGTTTGTGTGTGCAGGCGTGTCACCACGCACAGGTAAACACAAAGACTATGTTCAGAGGACGAGTCAGTCCTCACTGAAGAGCAGGGACAGAGATGCAGGACATTTACAGAGAACAGGTGCTTTCCCCTACCTGAGTACAAAACCTGACAATGGAAATCCTGTTCTGTCGTATTCGTGTCGCCTGCTGTGTGTTCTCGTTAGCGTCAGTGAACCTGTCTCTTTCTAAACAGGAAGTGGTGTCTCACTGTAAGAAACTGACGAAGAAGAACAAGGAGCAGCTGTCGGACATGATGGACGTGGAGAGAAGCAAAGGACTGAAAGCTCTGAGCCGAGAGAGGAGAGAGAGACTGGAGGCCTACCAGCACCTGTTCTACCTGCTGCAGGTGAGACACACACACACACACACTGTGTGGCAGCTCTATGCCACCAGTTTAACAAGGCTCTGTTGTCGCTCCACGTCACAGTTAAACTCTGTCTCCGTGTCTCTCTGTGTCTCTGCCTCTGTGTGACAGACCCAGCCTCTGTACCTGGCTCAGCTGATCTTCTTGATGCCTCAGAGTCGCTCCACCTCCTTCATGGAGATGTTGGTGTTCAGTCTGTTTAACTACGGCTCTGACCGGAGGGAGGCCTTCCTGCTGCTGCAGCTGTTCACAGAGGCGCTGAGATACGAGATCAGGTAATGATCTGTTCACGTCGTCTCCTGATCGGTTTGGTTGCTAGGTGACGGTCTGCATCCCTGTCAGGTGCAGTGTTTTCTGTGGGAGTCAGCAGTTTTACCCTGAAGGTTAAAGTTTTATCAGTTCAGGTGTTAATTTGTAGAGATGGTGTCGTATTTCAGACACTCAGGTGAGAAATGTGACCAATCAGCTGTCAGAGATTCTCTGTAATGATCGGTAACATGTACCTGTCTCTGTGTGATGAGTCAGGCTGAAGGTGGAGCAGCCTCAGGATGTGGTCACAGGTAACCCCACCGTCATCAAGATGTTGGTGAACTTCTACCGTCACGCTCGCGGTCACAACGCCCTTCGGGAGGCACTGGGTCCAGCTGTGCAGGATGTCCTGCTGGACCGCACCCTCAGCATCAGGACCGACCCGGTGGACGTCTACAAGACCTGGATCAACCAGACGGAGACCCAGACCGGACACAAGAGGTCCAAACAGAGACCAAGTGCCTAAATAGATTCACCTGAATCCCTGTACATCTCTGAGTGTCTCACCTGCCTCACCTGTCTGTCCCTGCAGCTCTCTGCCCTATGAGGTTTCTGCTGAAGAGGCTCTGTCCCACCCTGAAGTTCAGAGACGCATTGACATTGCCATCATCAACCTGAAGAACCTGACGGACCGCGTCCTCAAAGCCATCACCTCCAACCTCCACAAACTGCCGTAGGTCTCCACCTGTTCACCTCCACCTGAGCTCAAAGGTTTAAATACAGCGTGTTTTATTTTGGCGTTTGTATTTTACAGGTACGGTTTACGTTACACAGCCAAGGTCCTCAGAGACGCCCTGAGGACAAAGTTTCCTGAAGCCAGCGAGGATGAACTCTACAAGGTAAGCATCAGAATGTAGACACAGCCCAGTGGCTGCTGGTTTGCTCCCAGTAAACACCAGTATTTAGAGAAATACACAAAGTGCACTTCTCTTTCACAATAAGAGCTTGAACTTTGTTAATTTTGCATCAACAACAGTAAAATGGATTCTTCACGTCTGGGATTAAAGCGTGTACATCAGTTACTGGCTGCACTGAACATGTATGACCTGTGACACAGCTTTGACAGACTGAACTGATCCAGAGTGACAGGAAACAGCAGCTCTGTATTTTATATAGGCTGTGATAAGGAGTGATGCTGCAGCAGGTGTGTTACAGTCAAAGGGGGGAGTTGTAGGTTTCAGCACTGAGGATCATTTCCGCGTTCAAAAAGCTGCAGTTCCTCGGCTGCCGCTGGGGGCTGGCTCCAGAAGTGAGCAATTCTCCATTGACCCCCATGTTAAAATAGCCAACTTTACAGCTTAAAAAAACATATTTACAGCCTGGTACATTTTTTGTTTTTTGTCTCTATTGATAGTTTCCACCTCCGTGAACACTGTGGGGGGGGGTGCATTTTTTTGTACCACAACCGTTTTAGTGTTATTTAGGCTTAATAAATTAGGGCGTGGTTACGTTGAGTGACAGCCCCATAGACAGTCACTGACAGTTAGCTTGTTGCTAAAGCATCGGCTGGGCTAGGCGGCTACATCCAGAGGCCTCCGGCTACCTCCAGCGGTTGACAGGAGCCGTGTTTGTTTGCCAGTGTTCGGATAGGTTTTTGTGACAGTATGGCTTGTTGTAGTGTAGACTGTACTAACCGACCGTCGAAGGAGCCTGTGCTGCAGTTTTTTCGGTAAGTAAATTTCTCACTATTTTAACTGGATGTTAATGCGCTAATTAGCATGTATTAGCATATTTTAGCTTATGACTTAATTGCCGATTTCTGGTCGCTGCTGATACACCGGACCGGAGCAGCTAATGTTAGGAACGCTGCTGCGGTGTGTTCCTGCTCTCAGAGTCCGTTTATTGTGGGAAAACTAGGCTACAGTTTTATTTGGTCTCATTTTTCTGTTTAAAAAGTCCGACATTGCATGGACAGAGCAGCTCCGTCATTCAGCAGCTGCTGTAACTGTAAGTGGATAGTGGATGGAGGCAGCGGCGAAAACCGGTAAATATTAAATATTAAACATTTTAATATATTATTATCATCATTATTTTTATCGTTATCATTAATAATAATGACAATAATAATAGTGTTTTTAACTTTTTAATATATTTTATATAATATTAAATAATAATGATTGTTTCACAGGTAAATAACAGGCTAGAAATAAACCCCCCCCCCCACAACTCCACCAAACCCTGCAGCTCCATCTAAAACCTCTCTATCTGAAACAGTCATGTTTAAAACACAGCAGCAACATTATGATCTCTGTTGTATGCTCTGTGTCGCGGTCGTACGGGGTCGAGCTAGTCGGGTCGGACTCAGGGACTGTTGTGTGGTGGATGTAGCTGCGTGTAGCTGCCGCTTAGCTCGTTTGATTAGCTGATTAGCCTTAGGCTAGCTTGGTTGCTCCGAGCTAAGTGGCCGGGTTCTCGTCCGGCTGACCCATAGAGTAACCGCTAATCCCATTATTTTAGTGGGTATCCCACTAAAATCCAAGATGGCGCAGCTCCAATGCCCATGGTTTGGTCATAAAACCGACTCCCGGAAACCAATGGGTGACGTCACGGGTGCTACGTCCATCTTATACAGTCTATGGTTACAGTTCAGTTCGCTCCAGCTTTAAATTCACACATTTCAATCTGGGACACAGAAACTGTGAAACTCTTGCAGGACGTTTTTCTGCTGACGCACCGAGCCGGTTACCGAACGGGTTACCAAAGCAGTTACAGAGCAGACGTTCTCACCAGGAAACACCGACGCCGTCTGATGCTCGTTCGTCCGACTCGCGTCCCGTTAGGAGCCGGTTCAGTGAACGTGTTCAGCAGAGGAAGTGAACCTCTGACCCTGACGCTGCTTTGCTTCCTGTGTGTCACCTCTTCTCTCTTCTCAGATTGTAGGTAACCTGGTCTACTATCGCTACATGAACCCGGCCATCGTTGCTCCGGACGGTTTCGATGTGGTGGACCGGTCGGCCGGCTCCACCCTGCAGCCGGAGCAACGCCACATCCTGGGCTCCATCGCCCGCATGCTGCAACACGCTGCCGCCAATAAACGCTTCCATGGAGACGGATACCACATCAGAGCTCTGAACCAGTACATCAGCCAGACGCACAGCAGGTTCAGGTCAGAGCTTTGTCTGACCTCTGACCTCTGACCTCTGGGCGTGTGCACGATGTGCCTGTCATGGGTCAGTGTGTCTGTCTGCCAACGTCACAGATGAGTGATGGACTCTGACGTCCAGCAGGTTCCCGTGTGCTGGACGTCCAGTGTCTCTGCTCCTGCAGATGTTGGTGGACGGACAGTGTGTAATGTTGTGTGTAAGCAGACTGTGTGGTGTGTGTGGTGAGAAGAGAACGTCCTCTCAGTCTCCTGACGGTTCTTTACTCCTAACAGGAAGTTCCTGTTGTGCGTGTGTGACGTTCCTGAACCAGAGGACAGGTTCAGCATGGACGAATACTCAGAGCTGCTCGACGTCAACAAACCTGTCATCTACATCTCTGTGAGCGAGCTGCTCAACGTGCACAAGGTCAGAAAACTCTACACCTGAACCGAGACGTCAGTTTGAACCTGGATCTGGATCAGTCTGGAAACAGTTCATCCACAGCTGCAGCCTCACTGTGTCTCTGTGTCTCTGTGTCCCTGTGTCCCTGTGTCTCTGTTCAGCTGTTGCTGGAGCATCAGGAGGTTCTCTGTCCGGACTCTGCCGACCCCCTCAGACTGCTGCTGAAGGACCTCGGATCAGTTCCCACCCTGCAGGAACTCATGGGTACTACAGCTAACTGCTACTGCTTCATCACTGACACTGAAGCTGTTTGTCAGTGCTGCTGTCACCGTGTCCTCAGACACAGTCTGTAGTTCAGGAGGAGGACTCCAGAGACTGACCATCAGCTTTGCCTCCATTTAAAGTTTAAAGTTCGCAGACTGTCAGGATGATGGCGATCAGCCTCACCTGGCTGTCAGTGAGCAACACACACCACCTTCTTCACACTGTCTCCTCTGACACACACTGATTATCAGCCTGCACAAAGCACGGACACGTTATTCACTTTGTTCTTACAGTGTCTGAATGTAACGGTGCAGCACACGCTCAGTCAGGACGCGATGATCGGGTCTCAGTCTGATGCGTGGCAGCTACACCATCACTGATCAGTGATCAAACTGATTAACAAGCAGCTGCAGTGAAACAGAGCAGCAGCGATGATGATGATGATGATTAATATGAGGACGACGTCCATTAAACTAAAATAGTTTGCTTACATTTTCCTGTTAATGAAACAGCAGGTTCTCACCTGACGTCCGTCGCTCACCTCAGGTTTCCCTGAAAGAAGCTGAGGTTCAGTTTCTTCATCAGAACGAAGCTGTGGACTTCACAGCTCTCATTCCCCGTTTTGTCTCAACACACCTGAGACGGCGTCCCCTCAGATCTGTTCAGATCTACTCAGGTGTTGAACATACTGACACGCAGACCAGAGACCCACACCAGTAAAACCAGACCCTGCCCGACCCAACTAGACTAAGCAAAATTTGGACCCGGTCTGGCTCAGGTCTTAGGGCAGGTTTCAGTCAGAACTCAGTGGGCTGTGAATACCTGTGCTGCCAGGTGCAGTCAGGACAAAACCTACTACGTGATTCAGGTGGGACGGCAGCAAAATCATCAAAGGCTTTTATGTCCTGAAACCTCAGATCAGACCAAGCAGCAGGAAACGCGTCTGTCTCAGGTCACACATCGCTCAGTCAGAGCGTCAGAAGGAGGCTGGATCAATCTGGGTGTGTGTTCTCTGTTTCCCAGGAGAGTCCTCATCCTCGTCAGATCCAGGATCAGAGTCTGCTCTGACTCAGAGCAGTAAGATGGAGGTTTCCCTGACTCTCACCAACAAGTTCGACATCTTCAACGAGTCTGACGACAAACCAGATGCCAGGGGACTGCTGCTCAGGTAACTGAGTCTGTTAGCCTGTTAGCTTCACCTGCTCAGGTAACTGAGTCTGTTAGCCTGTTAGCTTCACCTGCTCAGGTAACTTTAAAAAAAAAAAACTTTTTCAGCACAAAGCAGCTGATCATCGACGTCATCAGGGCTCAACCAGGTGACTCTCTGACCGACATCCTGAGAACGTCCACTTCACACGACCAGGTAACGCACACACACACACAGTTTGCATCAGTGTTGTCACGCATTCATGAAAAACACCTGCATTGTGTTTTCAGACATCTGTGACAGAGTGATGCTTCTTTATAGAGGAGAACATCTTTGGCTCAGTGTTCTAATAAGCTGCAGCTGTGTAAAGGTAACACACACACACAGGTACACCTGACGTCTCCTCTGTTTAAACAGGAAGTGCGCCATGATTGGCTGATGCAGCGGCGGGCTTGGCAGGACGCTCGAACACCTGAGAAGATGAAGAGGAACCAGTCGCTGGTCGCCAACGGCAACCTGAGTCTGGAGGAAAAGAAGAGGAAGATTCTGAGGAGTCTTCGTCGTCTGGAGGGACTCGGAGTCCTGAGAGCACCTCAGACTGAAAACCAGATCCTGCAGATGATTGCCAGGGTGACACAACGCACACGCACGCATACACGTGATGCTTCATCAGAGCCTCACATCCTGCATCTGTTACATGTTTATGAGTTTTTACGTTTTCTAATGTTCAGGTATATTTACCTGCTGAACTCCCCCCCTCCCACTCCCACTCCCCCCCCACCAGGACATCCGACAGCAGCGTCTGCACCGTCAGCGTCGGGGGGCGGAGCTCCCCAAGCTCCGTCAAACTCTCAGCCGTTTGCAGGTGAAGAGCAGCTTCCACAGTGAACAGGTGGACTACTACAGACATTACATCACTTCCTGTCTGGACAACCTGACTGCCAACAGGTACAGGTGAACGTCCCACATTCATTGGCTGTTTGAGTTCAGCATCACAGGAGATTAACGCTCTGGCTCGTTGTGATTGGTCGTGCATTGCAGTAAATCAACCAATAAGAAGGCAGCAGAGAGCAAAGGGAAGAAGAGGCTTCCTGCTCTGAGCTACAGCGCCACCCGCCTGCAGGAGAAAGGAGTTCTGTTAGAGATCGAAGACCTGCCGCCCACACAGTGAGAGCACACACACACACACACACACACACACACACGTTACATGTTATGTTACAGACTGTTCCTGTCACATGTTCCAGGTTTAGGAACGTGGTGTTCGACATCCTGCCGGGGCCTGAGAGAGGAAGCTTCAGCGTTAAAACTCGGTTCCTTGGTGTTGAGATGGAAGAGTTTCTGCTCAGATATCAGGTACAAACCAGCACTGAGCTGTCTGCAGGACCCAGGATCAGTTAGTAACCTACCCCTGGTGACTGAGGCGTCAGTCCTGTTGCCACGGTTACCTGCAGGTTAATACACCTTCAGCTCAGATTTACACTGTGGTCGAGCGCAGGAGATTTAACTGTCAGCTAAAAATCTAATGTGTGCTTCACGTGTTTTCCGTGTGCTTTCCGTGTGTCAGGACCTGCTGCAGCTGCAGTATGAGGGTGTGGCCGTGATGAAGATGTTCGATAAAGCGAAGATCAACGTCAACCTGCTCATCTTCCTGCTCAACAAGAAGTTCTTCAAAAAATGATCCAAACGATGCTCCGACCTCACACTCCTATCTCTGCTTAGCTCTCACAACACTATTTTTACATGTCACTATTTACAGCAGAGTGAGGCGTCTCTCTTCCCTCTCCCGTCTCTGTAGTCACATCAGCTTCCTGATTATTGCCTGAGTCCATTTTAACGACATGAAAGAAGAAAAATGTTTGAACTAACTTTACGTCACTTTACAGAGCGACGCAGCTTCACCTGTCACCTGCAGGTCTGTCCTCTGCTCCTGTAATTTAAATGGAGTGGGACATCTTCCTCACACACCCATCTCTGTGTGAACGTCTCACTGGACAGATTTCATTGGTCGCTGAAGCCTCTTGGTTTTAGTTGCAACTCAAACTTCACAGTTTCAGTTTCAGCTGATCAGTGACTGTAAATATTGTCTGTCTTTGTCTTTGTCCTCTTTCTGTCTCTTCTCTTTTTGCTCCTGACAAACTTTAATCTGTTTTTACTCCAATAAATATCTGAATGTCTTCAGTCATTTGTTCTGACTGTGTTTCACTGTGAAGTTGTGACAGCTGGGTCGGTGCGTCGGTCGGTCGGTCGGTTAGATTAATAACTAAAGTTATTTGACTTATTTCTTATTCTTCCCTTCGGTTCATTATTTGTTCTGTAAAAGTCAGAAACTGTTAAAGTTCATCTCAGCGTGACGTTTTCAACACGTCTGGATGTGCTGAAGATCTGACTCTGAACCGCTCTGTGCTGTGTCGCCCTCTGCTGGCCAGCTCCTGGAGCCACAGCTGACCCCGCCTCTGGCTGCCGGGCTCGTTGTTTGCTGGGACCCTGCTCCTGGTCTTTGACTAACTTTCTTTTTAACGTCCATTCTTCCAGGTGTCAGCGGAGGTTTGCTGACGGTCACACGTCACAACACTCTGACTTTAACTTCAGTAAATTAGCAACTTCCTGTGATTTGTCACGGTCTGCATCTGGGAGGAGTAGGAGGCACCGGGAGTGAAGGACTGGTCTGATCTGAGATCAGTCACACGAACGCAGGGTGCCTCTGCTGAGAACGCACACACTGAACACAGTTAAACTCAGTTCAGCTGGAAAGAGTCAGAGAAGGATTCTGGCCCAGTCGTCCCAGTGACTGACGGGCGGTGCAGGTCTGGTTTATGCTGGATTCAAAAATCTCTTTTCAGAGCTGAGATTGGAACCAAACAGCAAACACACAACTTTATTTTTCACACGTTCACCTTTTCATACGTTCACTTCTGTGTTTCAGAACAACGACATCATTACAAACCGTCAAACACACGATCTTTGTGTTCTACTGAGAGAAACACCTGAGCGAAGGTGCTGCAGTGTCACCTGATCTGAGGATGAGTGATGATGATGTTTACAGGTGCTCAGAGGGGGCGGGGCCTCAGCAGACTCAGTCACATGACCTCACCCCTGCAACACGAACCTCATAGGGAGGGGGTGGAGCTGTGGGAGCGGACGGGGCTTGGTATGTGGGCGGAGCCTCTACTGTCGCTGAAGCAGTTCCATGGAACTGGTCAGTGATGCTGATGGATGCCATCATCAGGCCACCGGTCCCGGTTAGTCAGGCTGAGGACGACCAACCGGGACCAGTAAACCGAACGTCACAGATCAGTGGAATGACCCTTTCAACCACTGTGTGTTCAGGTACAGGTGGACTCACCTGAGCTGTGGAGTAACAGGAAGTTCTGCAGCTGCTTGTGGCGCCGCTGACACACCTGAGAGGCTCCCGCTGATGGTCTGATCTGCACGTCAGGACGTCAGGTAACCACGAGCAACCACAGGTACGTTTCCACCAGGTCCACACGTCCACAGGTCTCTGACTGAGCTTTCACACAATTGATTTGTTTGAATCTGGTTAGGGTGTGTTTGTGTGCGTGTGTGTGTGTACTTTGGCAGGTGTTTAAATCTTTGACAGATGTGACACGATGAAACATCAAATCAAAGTCGTACATGTCTTCTTCATGGTTCCTGGAGGGAGGAGGTCCTGAGGTGGTCACACACACACACACACACAGTATGAAAGGAGAATCAAAATCTCTGATTCCATCACTAACATCACACTGAAAAATACAAACTACACCTTCTATACATTTGATTTTAACAGTTAGTGCAAATCTTCATGGTATTTTATCTTAAATAACCAGGTAAACCAGGTTATTTAACCTGTCCCACTTCCTGTTTTCTGGACATGTGACCAATCTAGCCCAATACATGATGACGTGTCTGCAGGGTTCCTTCCTGTAGCCTGAGAGACAACTCAGTTCTGGTTAATGATAGTCAGGACTGAAAGAGACTCAGGACTGTCCTCTGGACTGTGGAGACTTTAGGAAGTGAAGGAGCCTTTGCGGAGGAGGGAGGGAGCATCAGGTCAAGTGAAGGTAAAAGCAGGAAGGAAGTGAAGAGAGGGAGTGAGAGTCAGAGGAGAGAGATGAAGAAAAGGTGGAGCAGAAGGACGCAGGCTTTAGCTGTGTCGGCTCATCAGAGGCTGCTGAATGGGCTCTGTGGACTGAAACCAGTAACACCAGTATGGCACTACATCAGAAACACAGTTAACACTGTAACAAGGCTGGAGAGGACATGAGGAGCAAAGAGACCAGTAAGGAAAGAGCCAAGGTCATTAGCAGGGATGATCTGACACCAGTACATACTGGTCAGGGTACTGATGGAACCAGAAAGAACCTGGAAGTTTGATGAGACATTTTCAGGACAAACAAGTGAAATGTTTTTAAAAAGGGTTCGACAGAACTGCCCCAAAGGACGAGGGATGATGTAAAACAATCAGGACTAACTCTGTAAATCCAGTTTTCAGGACCAGTGCCCAGACCAGTACTCACTGGTTGTGCATCACCTGTTGTGTGCACAATAACTTTCTGCACCAAATTCTGCTTTGAAGATTCCCAATGAGAAACGTAAGTTGACACAGATCAGGTGTAAAGCTGAGGCCCTCAGTGTCAGACGCCACAGAGGGAGGGGCCTGTGAAACCCGTGGCGGCGTGACCAGTCATGGTGGATGGCACACTGTTGTTCCAGGTGTTGAACATGAAACACGTGTTTTTATTCCACAGTTTAGGTTACAATCAAAGTGAAAGAAGAAAAATAGATCACAGATTCATCAGAGATGTTTATATCAGCTGACAGTTTACAAAAATACTTTGCTTTAGTTTAAACTTCAAGTATCTACCCACAACAACAAGGTCCAGGATCAACTGGTCTGAACCACTGAGTCCAAGTCTGACCAGTTTAAATCAGCTTAAACCAGTCTGAACCAGTTTTAAACCAGTACCACTGTGATTCAGAATGTGATCCAGTTTAGCCTCTGATCCAGATCAGCCTGGAGAACATGCTGGACTGAGCCAATCTGAAGAACTGACTGATGAACGTTCAGTTCATCAGAGACGGTGAAACCTTTACATTACTCAGCTTTACATTCGGACAAGGAAACATTTACTCACGTGCTGAGTAAACGTCAGGACGCTTCACTGGAAACAGTCAAACTTTATCCACAGCTCAGAGAACTTCACTGATCATCCACTTTATCTCTGTCTTCAGTGTGGAGTCCCTCAGGGAGGCGTTCAGGAGCCTCTGTTCTTTCCATTAAACCTCACAGATAATTCAAAGGAACATTTTAACATTTGAGTTGATCTCTGTCCCGTCCTCAGTCAGATGGAGATCAGTCTCCTGTCAGAGCATAGTTCAGATGTGTCCAGGACGTGTTCATGTCACACGAATCGTTCACGTCCGTGTGAGACACAGCTGACAGACACATCTGATTCCACCGCGCTGCTGCTGTAGTGTCTCTGATTCTCCACCATCAGTTTTGGGACATTGCACGTTTTCAGATTCTGAATTAGAACCAGAGGACGAATGTGAACTGTTTCTGTCCTGGACCAGGACTTGAAGCTGATATCCAGCTTCTCCTCAGACTGTGGGACTCTTTCTTTAATCGTCCTCCAGCGTGTCCTCCCATTGAAACCAGATGAAATGCTTGAGGACTGACATTACAGCACAGACGGATCTTTACAGTATTTACAGTCTCAGGTTTTGTGGCAGCTCGTCCACACAGCGTCTTTGGAATTTCTTCAGCAGTGGAGTCGACTTCATTTCACCTCAGAGCTGTGTTCTCAGTGTCCTCGCACTGCAGAGCGTAGAGACGTCCAAACATCCCTCTGAACTGGAAAATAAGGACGATTCGTTCACACAGAAATACCAACTGTTATACAGGAGCAGGTAATTACAGCACGTACAGCGTGGTAGGTAGTTTCACACTTCAGTTTGTAAATGAATGAAAATAAATATCTTCATTAATGAGAAGAATGAAGTCTCAGAGCTGATGTTCAGACCAGGAAACAATGTCAGGTTCCTGTTTTCATCCGTCACCTGCAGTAAGTTGATGTGACCTTGGTGCAAATAGCGCATCTGTAAACATCAAACAAGTTGGTTATTCTTATAGTTCCATCAGTTTTTGACTGAAGTGGAGGAACGAAGAGGAGTTCAGAGGAAAACTGGCTGAGCAGAGGAACCTGAGGAGAGCTGCACCGACAACGGTTCAACTTTAACCTTCAGGAGAGACGACAGTAAAATCTTTTCACCTCATGAAATTAACGATGTGCAGATTCGCTTCAGTTCACAGATGTTTGTTTAAAACAGTGGATTTTCATTTTCTACGTCTGAGCTGTAGTTGCTCGTTCTACCTGAGCAGCACCTGGACTGGACAGGTGTTACAGTTTAGTGCCTGTTCTTTAAATGTGAGATTAGTCCCTAAACCAAGGAGTCACACATTTAACTGTCAGCTGTAAAGTCTTTACCTCTTCATGCTCGTTGCTCGTGTATGTTTACTTATTTATTCACATTTCATTTTCCTGTTGTTTTGAATTTGTCCAGCTGTCCACATCTCAGCCTTCTACTAACTAAATGAACAGTGCAGGTGATGTCTCCTTCACGGGAAGAAGAAACATGAACTGAGGACTGGAACGTTTCTCTCTGTGAAATTTGTTTTACATTTTTGCTTTTTGGTTTTTTACTTGACAGTGACAACAGGTCACAGTTTGTCTAATTTGTGATTTGTTGGGCGTGCAGAGTCAGAGGCAGGTGGGAAAACCAGCTCAGCTCGGTGCTTGTTAGTCTGGGTCAGCGATGGGTCAGGGAGTCTAAAATCCTCAGTTCTTACACGAACAGGTAACCAGTCTAAAGTGGCTACAACAGGTAACGTGACTCCAGATCTTAGATCTGATTAAATAAGCTCCGACAGTCAAACATCTACAGGAGCTTCAGGATGTCCAGTTACTTTTGTCATAGCAACCTCTAGATCTAGAAAAGAAACAAATCTGAACCTCAGAACCAGAAATTATATTCAAATCACATTTAAATCTGATTTTACTAAAATCCAACTGAGCCATTCTCTCGTTTTCATTAAATCCTTGTAGGTGCAGCCCTCCACAAAGACCAGGATGTGGTTTTAAATGTGTCAGAGGTCGTCAGTGAGGTGCTGACAGGATGCAGAAGCTTCACAGTAACAGGTTCCTGCAGCTACCCATCATGCCTTGCTCAAACGCTTCCTGTCATCAGTCCCCATTGGATTCGATGACTTTCTCAGCCAAGATCTCCTGGAAGGTGGAAAGCTGCTTCATCTGCTCTGTCTGCATCGAGTGTCTCCTCATCAGCTTCTTCTTCATCTTGAAGTCTGGGCCCCGTTTGGGTGAGGCCGGGGCCACCGGAACCAAGATCTTGGGTCCGGAGTGGACCGGGGAGGTGGCCTTGCCATTAGCCCGGATGTCGGGGATAGGTCTCTGGGGGTTGATGTTGAGTGGAGGCAGGAAGCCGGGCCTGGTGTGGGAGATGTGGTCCAGCAAGAGAGTCCCAGAGCCCCTGCGTTCCAGGAGCCCCGGGGGACGCCGGCGCATGGTGATGGGGGACACGGAGTTGGGGATGTTTTCCAGAGACTCCCTGGAGGAGCTCGTAACCAGGGACAGGGGGGAGGCGTTGTACCTCCGCCGCTCCACAGACACTCGACCAGAGTCTGGAGAGCCGGGGATGGACTCAGGGCAGAGGTGAGTGTCTGACTCGTAGTGTTCCATCCGGGTCAGTTTGGGGTGAGTCAAGGTCCGGGCTGCAACTGTCCCAGGTCCTCCAGCATTCTCCTGGGATTCTGGGGCTGTGTTCCTGCGGTACAGGGTCTGGTGCTGTTGGACTTTGTCTGCCCAAGAGCCAGCGAGGGCTGCACAGTCCTCAGAGCAGGAGCGGTCAATGAGTTTGGGGGAGCAGGGGTCGTGGGTCTCGATGCTGTGTCGCCGTGACAGTAGAGGTCTCACTGGTTCTGTGATGGACAGCCCGTTAATCTCAGTGATCGTCCTGCTGAGTTCGCAGCTGCCCTCCTCCTCCAGACCTCCGTCCACCCGGTCCTGGGGAACCCCACTCAGCACCGAGGGCGCCACCAGGCCCCAGGGCTCAGAGTTCAGCCTCTTCAGCAGCTTGCGAGGTGGTGGTCTCTTCTCACCTGGAAGTCGAGCTGAAGGCAAAGGTAAAGCTGAGGTAAGAGCGAAGCTGAATATGCCCTCATCGTCTTTGCTCTTGTCTCCAGCTGGTGAAGCGGTGCCTATCTCTACCTCAGAGGGAGACATGCAGGCTGGAGACAGCTTGTCCACAATGCCTGGGGAGGGGGGGGAGTTGAGGTACTGTTTAGTCTTCTTGGTGCCTGATGGAGACGTATCAGTGGTGATGATTATCACCTCCTTGCCTTTGGCTTTGCAGGCATCCAGCAGGACCTGCAGGGTGTCGCGGTCCCCCTTGTTGATAGCGTGGACGAGGGCGGAGGAACCGGAGTAGTCTTTGAGGCTGGGATCAGCTCCGTTCTCCAGCAGCAGTGACACCACCTCCTTCCCTGCCTGCTCAGCACAGGCGTGCATCAGCGCTGTCCTCCCGCTCTTATCAGGGATGTTAGGGTCAGCACCTTTCTCCAGCAGGTACCGGACCATCCTCTGCCGGGTCTGCGGGTCATCGTAGCTCGCCAAGCAGGCCGCTGAGACGGGGGTCTCTCCGCGCTCATTGCCCTCATTGATGTAGGCGCCACCCTCCAGCAGCAGGCGGGTCAACCTCAACTTCCCCTGGAAGACGGCTTTGAGGAGGGCATTTCCCTCGGTCTGCAGGGGTCCTCCATCTCCCATGATCCCTTGTCTCACCTCAGACCTCCTGACCACTGCAACCTAGCTTAATGCTGACCAGCCATCCTCCATGAGAAGTCACATGACCTGCAAGAGAAACACAATGAGGTCACTTCACCTGTCAACAGCCAATCATGATGCAACAGGTAGAAATGCTGGTACGTGATTGTCCTGCTGTGACCTGTAGACACTTCACCTGAAAACCAGGTGCACAGGTAAGAACAGACCGACTGCGGCCGTGGGATCCTGAACATGACGACTGACCTCAGAGTTTAATCTCCTCCTCTGGTCTCTAATCCAACATGATCATCAGGTGTTTGCTCACAAATACTAAACCTGTCTGAACCTGCAGGTGCACAGTGACATCACCATGACATCACTGAAGAGTCACAGGACGAACATGTGCCGTACGTCCCTGAACCAGAGATCACGGCCAGTGTTCATATTCAGACTGTATGAGGTGAGGATGATGATGATGATGAAGGTTAATGGGTATTGGGTCCAGGTCTGACCAAATCCAGATCTGTCGAAACTAAAACTACACCGACGACACATTTGGTCCAAACGGAGTTGAAACCTGCACCTTCGCTCAGCGTTCGAGTCCGATCCTCATTAACTGATCATTTGATTTGTGACTGTTTTATCAGCTGATGGAGACGAAGACGGAGACGAGTTCACAGGAGGAAAAGGTGTGTAATGTGAAACAAGCAGCTACAGACTGATTCAGTGGAGTATTGATACATGTAGCACACACACACAGGTGTTATTATCACCTGTCATTATCCTGCTGAATGACAACAGACAGTGTTTGTGTTTCAGTGTGAGAGCGAACAGATGGACACACACACACAGCTGGACTCTGGACCTGTCGGCTGGTTTTATAGTTAGAAACAGAATCGACTGGTTAAACACTGATTCCACAGAATGAAGCTGACACAGTGATCTGAGTGAACAGTCTGCACCCGGCTGCTGCTGCTGTTGTTGTTGTTGTTGTAGTAAAACAGAGTAAATCTGAACAGATCTCTGCTTTTAGTAAAACACACTTGGTCCTACATTTCCCATAATGCATCTGGACAGTGTTTCTCATTAGAGCCTCCACTGCCCGATGACATGGACAGTGAACACCCTTGTATCTGTGTCCATTCAGTCCAACTGTCCCAGTAACAGCAGCTGAATCAGCTGTGATCAGCTCCTGTCTGCAGTGACCCATGGATGGACAGACACGTCTCACTGGATCATTGTGACACTGAAGGACACTTAAAAACAGCAGGATTGTGAATGAAGTTCTGCAGGGTGGACATCAGAGATGATGATATGCTGAGGAAGTGAAGTCACACTGCATCAGATCAGTGTGTGGTTCAGGTCTGACTCAGGACTCTGAGGACAGAGGACATGTCTGATTACAGCTGTAAAGACATTAATAATAAACAGATTTTGGTCCAGATTCTCTGCAGGTTTTTGGTTGGAAGAGTCAGAACAAACATCCTGATGAAAGATCAAACAGCAGAAGTGCTGAGTGTGTACACAGCGTGCGAACAGCAGAGCACGGTGCGGTCGCTCTGTTCCTCTGTAACACCATCATATCTACTGTCAGCGTCAAATCTTAACCTGAAAACGAACTAGAATCTAAAACTGATAAAAAGCTGCAGGAGTTAAAGGAAGGAGGAGGAGCAGCAGCATCATCAGCACACACACACAGCACAGCTTAATGCCTCTGCTGCTGCTCAGTGACGTGATGATGATGATGGTGGTGGTGGTGGTGATGAAGGTGTGGAGGAATGCAGCTCACAGCTCAGACTCTGATTCTCTACGTCAGTCCGCCGCTCTGACGCAGTCACTTCTATATTTACACACCGGTTGCGAAGTTAACGGCAGCGGCGCGCGCGCGCGCGCGTGTGTGTGTCTGTACTTCTTCTTCTATCTTTGTGAGGACCAGTCTGAGTTATAGACCGTACGCAGTGAGGACATGTCTGGTCCTCACTGTCTCAGAGGACAGTCTGCGGTTCCAGACCTGGTTTCAGGTTCGGATCCGGTTGTGATCCGAGCGTCCTCACAACTCATGTAAGACAAGGATGTGTGTGTGTGTTTTCTGCATCATCATCATCATCATCATCATCAAACCGACACTTTTCCGCGGTTATCCGGTTCGAATCACACACACACCGGGAGCATCCATTAACACCCGCTCCGTTTGCAGCTGGTGATGACGGTGGAGGGATGATGGAGGGATAGTGGAGGTGGAGGAGTGAGTGAGTGAGCGCTGATGGAGGTGAAGATGATGATGATGAAGGAGGAAACAGGAAAACATGCGGAGCGTTTTTCTGTTCTTACCGCCGAGCTGAAGAAGCAGCATCATCTTCATCATCCGACCGACGGTTACCGACTGTCTACTGACTGACGGCGGTGCTGCACCGTCACTCCTCCTCCTCCTCGCTTCCTCCTCCGAGTCTGTGCGGCCAGAGGCGTCGCGAGCAGATTCACGGCCGCCGCCCCCCCCCAAAAAAAAAAAAAAACATGAGGAGATTTTAATGTTTTAAATACAAATAATATGAAGAGACCTGATCCGAAAATACTGACCCACAGATACACACACACACACACACACACACACACACACCTTTGAGCTGCACCGGCTCAGACTGACTCGTGTTCCTGACACTGAGTCCACCTCACTTCATATAAAGGAGATGGGCTAAATATTAGGAACACGTGTCAGTGTATCCCAGGATGCAATCTGGTCCTGGGTCTCTCACTCTATGTTTAAATGTCACGTCAGAGCCTCCGTGTTACGTCACAGCTGAAAACAGGAATTTCACATGTTAATGTTCATGTGTAAACACGTCAGTAAGTCAGTGCTGTCAACATGTAAACATCAAATCAAAGTTGTTGTTTTTAGTTGAACTGACAAAAATAAAATACTGCAAGACACACACACACACACACACACACACACACACACACACACAGGCTGTTACTACTATGGAAACACAGTTTCTATGGCAACTGATGTACTGGATTCCTGCAGAAGCGTTCCCAGGGCTACACACACACACTCTAACAGGATGGTGGAGCATTTTGCTGATGTAGTGACTGACTTCAGCCTGCAGCAGCTCACAGTACAGGTGGAGGTGGTGTGTGTGTGTGTGTGTGTGAAGAAGATTCTCCAATAAAAATCAGACAGAGATAAAATAGATGACATTTCTATTTTATCTCTGTCTGATTTTTATTAAGTTTTATATTTATAAACTCAAACACACACATCTGATTAATGATCTGATGTTTGGTACTTCCTGTCACATGATCTGAATCTGATAAACTTTAACCCTCAACTCTACAAACTGCAGAGGTCAAAGGTTGCAGACGCACAGAGTCAATGACCTCCACTGTATTTACAGACTTTGAGTCGGCCAATCAGATGAGAGCACAGTCTCAGTGTCTGACTTGTTGCCGTCTTCGTCTTCTTCTTCTTCTTCTTCTTGAATCTCTGCGGCTGAACGATGCACACCAAAGGAAATTCCTGGTAAGACCCCCCTCCTTTTATTTTGAAATTTTCCTGTTTCTGGTCTCTGAGGCTGACCTCAGGCCAGATTCTGATTCTGTCTGCTGACGCAGTGACTGAACCAAGCAGCAGTCGGACTGATCCGGTCTCAGGTTCAAGTATAAATGAGACTAGTCCAGCATCTGCAGGACTCGTCTCTTCCTTCACATGTCCCTGACTCTGAGCTCAGGGACCAACTTTCAAAAACCTCCTTGAAGACAGAGACGTTTCAGCTCCTGAGTAAAAGGTTAAACCAACGTTTGTGCTGCATCGCACAAAACTGTGTTGATTTGTTTCTAATAGACACAACATAAAATGTTTGTTTATCTTTGATAGCAAACACAAACAAATGCAGACTGATTTCCTTCAGTTGTTGGTTGGCGTGGACGAGCGCAGCGTCCATCTTCTTAAAACTTTTTACGGTTTCTTCAGTAAAAATCTGCTCTCAGGTCAGTTTGTGTCTTTGACTCCTGTGAAGATAAAAACCTGCAGCAGCAGCTTTCAGTCTGTTAATCATCTCTTCATTCACACACAGTGAACTCGCTTCAGTGACCACCTGGTTCTCTGCACCTCTCCGTCTGCTTGCTTTGACAACACGCTCAGGATGTCCACAGCTCTTTATTCTTTGGGTCCTAAATGTCCCATCTGTGTCCACAGTTCACTTCAGCAGGATTTTGTTGGACAGCACAAACTGAACCTAAACCCAGGAAACAGCAGAACAGCGGAGCAGCTCTTTACCTTTGCGAGGTTTCGCATGGGATCATGGGAGTTTGCACATGCTTTGTGGACATGGATTGGGTCTCTCAGGGGAACTTTTGGGGTTAGTGTGGGAACTCGGGGCTCCAGGGCTGTTACTGCTCACCTTCCAGCCCTCAAAGACAAACCAGAGCGAGAGCTGTGTCTGTGTTTTTGGCAGGAAGTCAAACATGTTTGTGGTGTGTGCAGCTGGTAGCACGGCCCGAAGCAGACCCAGAACCTGCTGGAGTGTCTCCTCTGGCCTGGGAACGTCTCGGGATCCTGCAGGACGCGCTGGAAAACGATGCAGGGGAGAGGGACCCGACCCCCGCACCCTCACCCTGGACTAACGGGTCATTTTACTGTGCCCATGTGGTTTAATATGGAGAAGACTCACTGATCTGATCGATCAGTGATCAGAGAATGTGTGTGTGTTACATAGAGCAGGCATTCCCAACACATTTTAAATGAGTCAGCTGAGCCCTGTGACATAAACCCTGACTCGGTATCACACAGACAGAGACCACCACTGCTTTATTCTACATCTTATTTCTGGAAACAGGTTGAATCTCCTCTGACTTTTTATGACTCATAAAAAATAAACTGTTGACGTTTGATTCACGGTGCTGTTCATGTTCCTCTGGCCCCACCCCCCTCCACCCACCCCCTCAGCTGCTGCTCCTTTGAGGACTACAAACTAACTACTGAGTGGCTACTGAACCAGACGAGTCACCGCCCGAAGGTGGCAGTGATCTGTGGCTCAGGACTTGGTCTGCTTGCAGACGGAGCCGCCAACAAACAGACCTTCAGGTACCAGGACATCCCCAACTTCCCTGTTAGCACAGGTGAGTTTAACACGCCCTCAACACTCCAGGCAGTCTGCCCACACCTGAAGGGTCAAGGAGGACACGTGGTTTTAAGGAGGAGTGAAGGAGGCGATCTACTTTAAAGTAGAGAAATCTCTTCAACAGAGGACGAGGTCTAACACGGCACTTATCCTCCACCGACAGTGCTGTTGTCTCATCCGTCCCCAGGAGATTTAACAAACCGTCACAACAGCAGGAGCGCTAACAAACCCACGAACATGAGTGGCCCTGATCATGACATTACAGAGGTTAAATACCTGAGACTCCTCACCGGTCAGTCTGAACGGAGGAAGCCTCTTGGGTGAGAGGTTAATGTGCAGCCTGTCCATGAGTCCAGTTGCCCTCGACTCAACTCTCCTTGAACAAGTAGCAGCTGACTGAGTTTTGAATGAAAGAATATTTTTTACTTTCCTTTCTGAGGATTATTTGAAGGTTATTTTGTAAAATGTCGCAATTTTTTAGTCAAAGTTTGAGACGTGTTCAGGATCTTATCTTTAGTGCAGCTACTCGTATGGAATCTTTCTTTATCTGTCTGATGTACTGTCCCTGTGTCTCTGTCTTAGTCCCAGGTCATGAGGGCTGTCTGGTCTTTGGGACGATCGAGGACACCCCTTGCGTCTTCATGCAGGGTCATTTCCACCTGTATGAAGGTTACTCCCTCTGCCAGGTGAGTCCTCATCACGCCTGCTAACAGGACACTGTCCTGAAGCCTGACTGTCCAGGATCAGTCACTGTCTCTATGAAAGACTTCCTCAGCAGCATGACAACTGTCTCGAATCTCTGTCTCCTTCCTCCTATCTCTTCCTGACAGGGCCATATCAGACAAGTCCCACCGTCAGCAGGTCAAATGTCAACTATAACCATGAAACCAAGGGCCTCCTGATCCTTAACCTGGACAGACGCTGTTTGACCCGACCCGTCTCCCGACTGGTTTTAGAGTCAGGCCGGTTTCTGCCGAGGCGGGACTGATTCCTGGCCTGATCTGAGATCAGAATTCTGTTAGAAACTGTAGGAAGCACAGTGTTAGTATCACGACAGAGCAGCCTCAGATGTGTCGCTGCATCGTACAGTTGGACAAAGTGACACCACCATTGTCTCTTTCTATCAGTTGCTCAGGAAGCTGTTGTCTTTTTTTTGATTGTCACTGGACAAATTGACTGGATGTCCAGTGTTTACATTCAGTCTGAGCTCCATGTCATAGTCGGTCAGCTGACCTGTGCTCTGTGGGTATAAAGCTGGACTAGACTCGGCCCAAGATCAGGATCTTAGAGGAGAACCGGTGCTTTTTCATGCTTTTACACTCTTTCAGATCACTGCTGTCAGCTGAAGTGATCCAGATCCTCCTTGATGCCTTCTTGTGCAGGAGGAGACACAGAATTGGAGGAAATATGTCTCCCATGAGACAGATCTGCTCACCTGTCTGTTTCTGTACTTGTCTCAGGTGACGTTCCCTGTGAGAATCTTTAAGCTGATGGGGGTGGAGTCTGTGCTGGTGACAAACGCCTCAGGAGGAATCTGTCCGGACTTTAAGGTTGGTGACATCATGATCATCAAGGACCACATCAACCTGCCGGGATTCGCTGGACAACACCCGCTGTGTGGACCCAACGACGAGCGGTGAGACAGTCAGACAGTCTCTCTGACCATATATCTGTCTGTCTCTCTGACCATATGTCTGTCTGACTGTCTCTCCGACCATCTATCTATAGTTTTGGGATCAGGTTTCCGTGTATGTCGGATGCCTACAGTAAGGATCTGAGGCGGTTGGCGTTGGACGTTGGGTCTGAGCTCGGCTGCAGTGATTTCATCAGAGAGGGTGTGTACTGCATGGTGAGCGGACCAAACTTTGAAACCATCGCTGAGGCCAGAATGCTGCTGATCCTGGGCTGTGACTCTGTGGGTAAGACAAGCACAGAGACAGACAGACAGACACTGTGTCTTCAGTGATTGGCCATTTGAAGGGAAACCCTCCCACCAGCCACATTAATAATCAATGAGTGGTAATGAGCCGTAATGAGTCGGTGGGTCAGGGGTCCTGTCTTCTAGAATGTTTGTTCAATGGGTCTTTGAGAAAAGCCAAAGGCCTGTGAGGAGATCATTGGGGTCCTGGTGAAGTTTCAGGGGTTCCTCAAGGAAGTTCTAGGGGTCACTGGGGAAGTTTTATGGATCCTTGAAGAGGTTCAGGGACTCCGGGAGGGATTTCTCTGGACCTTTTAGATAGATACATACTTTATTCATACCCAAGGGGAAATTCACAGATTCCAGCAGTATCCACCAACTTAAGATAAAAAGGCAATAAATACAATAAAAGCACAGAAAGCAGAATTAACAAAAATTAAAAGTGTGGTACAAAGCAGCAGAATGTATCATGGTGTATCAACAGTGTGAAGAGCAGATTCCCATACATGAGCACGAACTCCTGCTGTTCCAGCAGGAACCAGAACATCGGCCGGTTCTCCTCAAATGATGAGACAGAGTGGAACCCTGCAGCTCAGCAAACTGCTAAATACAATCAGGACAGAGAATGAAGTCATGTGACCCATCTCCTGCTGTGTTTACTCTGATTCACCAGCAGTGTTCACCTGTCACCTCATTTTACTCAGTTGGTTTATTTGTTGCGGTGGAATTACAGAAGGTAAAGAAAAACGACAATGAGACGAAGATCGGAATCTTACTGTGAAAGTAACTGATCAGGTCATTGAATGCATCCTCACTCACATTCTCCGTCCTTTCGTCTCTTCAGGAATGAGTGCCGTTCCTGAAGTGACAGTGGCGAAACACTGTGGACTCAGAGTTCTTGGTCTGTCCCTCATCACCAATAAGGTCAGTTTTTAAAATGACACCATGTGAGGGTGATCTGATGTGATGCTGTGGCCAAAAAAAACATGAAACTGAAATTTCTGGCAGAGATTTGACTTTCAAACGTTGTGCTGTCACGTGGTTGTGTGATGCCGCTGACACACCTATGTCATGCTGCAGGTGTCTCTGGACTACAGTCGGGAGGAGAAGGTGAACCATGAGGAGGTTCTTCAGACCAGTAAAATGAGGGCAGAGGTTCTGCAGAAACTGGTCACCACACTGATCTGTCGCTGCCAACAGCAAAGCATCAACACCGACTGAACACAACACACGTCTGAGTCCACGTCTGTAGAACTGTGTATGAGCTGTATGTTCAGGTGTTTTCAGACTAAAGTGCAGTTAAATGAGTCTGTAATCTGTGTCGTATATTTCTGCTGCTGATGTGTTTCAGCTGTGAACTGAGTTCTCATAAAAACAAAAGATTAAACACAGGTTTACTCCTGAGAGCGTCAGCCTGCCCTGTGTCCTGGTCACCATCCCATCGCTCTCCGATCCCCTACGCTTCTTCAGATGTCCACGATCGTCCAGGATTGTCCCTTTACATAGCCTAGCCTAGCCTAGCCCAGCCTAGCCTAGCCTGGCTGCCATAGTGTTTTTTAACAGCAAAAAACAAAGTCCCAAGCACTCAGTATGGGATCCCCACCCCACCCATCCATCCATCTACCTCACTTATAATTACTACTGTCACAGATACAGGCACCCAGAATATACAGAAAAATCAAAAATATGAAAACTCAAGCTTTACCGTAGAAAAATAAATACTATAAACAACAACAACAACAACAACAACAACAAAAACAATATACACAGTTTGAGCAGTGTATACAGTACTGACCTGAGTATGTCGTCAGTCAGTCAACTTTTGTACAATGTTCTTTTGATAAACTCTGCAAATGTGGAATATCTGGAGACTCAAAAGGAAATAAAGTCACTGTTGATCAATCAATCAAATGTTATTTGTATAGAGGTTAATTCCGTATTTATTTCTTTACAGGTGACTGACAGGACCTGAGAGGATGGATCTCCAGGTAACTGATTCTATGGTCCAATAACATCCTGGTTATTGATGGTTTCATACGTTAATTTCCAACTTATTATGCTTTGAAACGTTATTAACCAGATCGTTTACATTTTTCTTGTTAATATCCAGATTACAGATGTTTCTTTCCACATTACTGATAAACTTCGATATTCACATTAAGGTTATTTATTGTCGTGGTTAATGTCACAGTTACGTGTCGCCAGAAAAACCAAGGACACCGCTTTTATTTTGAAGGACTCCGAACGGAAGGGTTAGTGTTGTTGGCGGAACAAGAACTAGCTTAGCAAACAGGGCTAACGTGACGATGGAGCGATGGCTGCCGACATCAGTCTCACGGTACCTTTTAAACTTCATTTGTTTCTCTGATTCTCTCTGTTATTTGATGGTTCGGGTCTTTATTCATCTTACTGCCGAACCTCGCGCCACAAACCCACGCGCAACGAAACAACTATTGCGCCTGCTCAGTTGCTCAGACGGTGTTAGCTCTGCTAACGTTGCAGTCTGCTAATGTTGTTGTGCTGGCAGCTAACGGAGCTAACGGACGCTCAGGGGAGGCTGGGGATGAAGCGGGCTGCACGCGGACACACAGATATTAATAATATTTCATCCTAGTGCGTCCACAGATTTTTGGCGCCGCAGTAAGTTATTTTAAACACGATGTTTCTGGTTCGTGTCTGAGCCACAGGAAGTCAGAAGGACATTTACTCGAGTACTGAACTTCTCAGATCCTTGGGTTTATACTTTCTTTTCCACAGCTTTAGTTTGACCTTTATACTATAAGACATTGTTTGTAATCCAATCAGCTGATGCTGTCGAACCTCAGGGTATCACATGTCAATAACCTGATCGATTTCTACTGTCGTACTGTAACTACGTTCTGCCTGATAATCTGCCTGTAATGGACACACTGCTGGTTCTTTTACTGAAGTGAACAATGTGAATACTTGCACCTCTGATCTCACCTGGGACAGAGGAGACAGGTGGAGAGACAGGAGCAGTGACAGGAGCAGTTACCTCCGCTGGTGGTGCCGGTTCAGGGGGAGGTGTAACGGCACCACAACGTTTTTGTTGATGAAACAAACGTTGTTCTCTTCGTTGTATGTTTTAAGGGTTAGGGAGGATGTCAGTCGAGGAGGAGTTCAGGGTGCAGATCCACACATCAGAGCCAATCAGAGGCAGAGTGGGGCGGGTCTTAGCAGAATGCAGGTAGGGAAAAAATGACCTGACACACACAGACCTGCCAAACGTCAGACACCAGCGCAGCCAATCAAAATGGTTTTGTGCACCTCACAGGTTTTTGGGACTCTGGAGCACTGTGTCAGCGTGCTGTCATAATATCAGACAGTCAGAGCGTCTGTGCTGCTTCACAGACACGTCACAGAGTCCTGTCTGTGATCACAGTAATATGTCTGTTATAATCACCTGTATGGATGAGGGAGGTATTGATCAGCTTGCTGTGTTTCAGAGTACAGACAGAAGGCGTCCCACAGGAGAGGATGTTTGTCCTGTACGGTTCAAATCTTTGAGGACGGACGGAAAGAGAAGCATCTTCGGATGGGACAGGAAGTCACAGACGGTCACGCCTCGCACAGGAAGTTCCTCTGAGAACAGAACACCTGTGTCAGGTGACACAGGCATGTCACCTGAGCAAAAGTTGAGGTGTTCACTTGAGGGGGGCGGGCCCAGGTGTTCGTTTGTCACACCTGAGCTGTCTACCTCCACGGCTGGGGGGATGTTGGACGCAGATGTCGTTGCCACGGAGACCAGTGAGTCCAGTGAGGATGAACTGGGAAGACTGGACATCGACCTGGACAGGAAGTCCAAACAGCACAACCTGACTTCCAGCAATGTCCGCACCATCCTGCACGTGAGCAGTTCACACACACACACACACACACACACGTGTCACATGTCACCGTGTGTTGGGGCTGTGTCATGCGACCAAAACCTCGTTTCCAGATGTTGATGCACGCCGTTGCTCGTTGCTCTTCCTTGTTGTCAGCACTGTTAGCTGAAGCCGTGTCTCTGACAGAGCGGCAGCCTTCACCTCCTCCATGTGCTGTGGTTTATTTCGAGCATCCTTCTCTAATTCAGCGTCTCGCTCGTAGACTCGTCCGTGTCAGTTTCCTGCTCGGGATCAAACTTTTCTCATCCGGACGTCGCAGCAGCAGCTGCTGCTGCTCCTCCTCCTCCTCCTCCTCCTCCTCCTCCTCTTCTTCTTCTTCTTCTTCTTCATCGTCGTCGTCCTCCTCCTCCTCCTCCTCCTCCTCCTCCTCCTCCTCTTCTTCTTCTTCTTCTTCTTCGTCTTCTTCTTCGTCGTCGTCGTCGTCGTCCTTCTCCTTCTCCTTCTCTTCCTCCTCTTCCTCCTCTTCTTCTTCTTCTTCGTCGTCGTCGTCCTCCTCCTCCTCCTCCTCCTCCTCTTCTTCTTCTTCTTCTTCTTCGTCTTCTTCTTCGTCGTCGTCGTCGTCGTCCTTCTCCTTCTCCTTCTCTTCCTCCTCTTCCTCCTCTTCTTCTTCGTCGTCGTCGTCGTCCTCCTCCTCCTCCTCCTCTTCTTCTTCTTCTTCTTCTTCTTCTTCTTCGTCTTCTTCTTCGTCGTCGTCGTCGTCGTCCTTCTCCTTCTCTTCCTCCTCTTCCTCCTCTTCTTCTTCATCGTCGTCGTCCTCCTCCTCCTCCTCCTCCTCTTCTTCTTCTTCTTCTTCTTCCTCCTCTTCTTCGTCTTCTTCGTCGTCGTCGTCGTCGTCGTCCTCCTCCTCCTCCTCCTCCTCCGGGCTGCACGTGTTGTCTCAGCTGGTCAGACGTTTGGATTTTCTCCTCGTCTCGTCCGTGTTTGTTTGTCCTGCTCACGTGAATTCTCACACAGATGAACTGTGACATCACACAGCCCCAGAGCGTGTAACGCGTTTCATTCTCTACACAATGCATCAGATTCTGTGAGCGCTGCGTAACGAGCTGTGTGTCCCATGTTAGGAGGTGATTACCCATGAGCGCGTGGTGGCCATGATGAAAGCTGCCATCAGAGACACTCAGGACCTTCCCATGTTTGTGAGTCCTCTTGTTTTCTTTGTCCTGCAGCTTGTTGAAGCATCTTCACATTTTTAAAGTTTCTGACAAAAACCACTTGAAGCTGCCAGTCTGTCCACCTGCCTGTCCACCTGCCTGTCCACCTGTCTGTCTGTTTACAGACTGTTAGCATTTCTCTGTTTTTTCCAACAGGAACCTAAGATGACTCGGTCCAGACTGAAACAGGCCGTACAGCAGGGACAGGTGAACTCCACTTCAGACTGTCCTCTCTGTTGCTTTGTCTGGACATTACAACACCTTTCTCTGACATGAATGTTCTTCTCCTGTCTGTCTGTCTCGTTTCAGCCACTGGACTGGAGTCTGTCAGCAGTGAACTCAGTCAAGGTAAATTAACTCCAGGATGATTTCAGTCTCTCTGTCTGTCTGTCTGTCTCTCTCTCTGTCTGTCTGTCTCTCTCTGTCTCTCTGACTGTCTCTCTGTCTGTCTGTCTCTCTGACTGTCTGTCTCTCTGACTGTCTCTCTGTCTGTCTGTCTGTCTGTCTCTCCGCCTGTCTCTCTGACTGTCTCTCTCTGTCTCTCTGACTGTCTCTCTGTCTGTCTGTCTCTCTCTGTCTCTCTGACTGTCTCTCTGTCTGCCTGTCTCTCTGACTGTCTCTCTCTGTCTGTCTCTCTGACTGTCTCTCTGTCTGTCTGTCTGTCTGTCTCTCCGCCTGTCTCTCTGACTGTCTCTCTCTGTCTCTCTGTCTGTCTGTCTGTCTGTCTCTCCGCCTGTCTCTCTGACTGTCTCTCTCTGTCTCTCTGACTGTCTGTCCCTCCTGCAGCCTCCTCAGTTTGTGGACATTGATCTTGAGGATGACGGGGACTCGTCAGATGAAGAGTATTGTCCTGATGAGGATGAGGAAGAAGAGGAAGATACAGCGGAGGAGGTGAATGAATCTTTGACCTTTGACCTGTCACGTCTTCGTTTAGCTCAGTCAGTTAATGAGCTGCATCATCAGTTTAATCATGAAACAGAAAATTCATGTTCCTGTGTTTGGATCAGTGAAGAATCTGAACAGGAAGTTCGGTCTGTGGTCGTCAAGCCGCCGCGCCGCCTACGCCGTTCTGTGGCGTCGTAACAGAGACAGCGATAGAACTGTCCTTTAATGAGACTGTGTGACTGTGTGTGTCTCTGTCTCTGTGTGTGTGCAGACCTTCCTCAGTGAAGAAGACAGCCTGGCTTCACCTCTGAGAAAGCATCAGGACTCTCAGCTCAGACTGTCCTCACACCAGAGGACTGATGGACCCATACAGGTACCCTGACCTCTCACCCCACAGGTGCCCTGGTCTCTGAGACCCTCAGGTGTCCTCATGGCTGACCTCTGACCTTCTGTTTAGACATCTCCAGGACTGCTGAGGGAAGATGCTACGACCTCGACCTGTGCTCCTCAGCACCTCGCGTCTCCGGCTGAGTTTTCCTTTCTGGAAAGACTGAACGCTGTAGAGGAGGAGCTGGACTGCAGCCCGGCCTACACCTTTAACCAGGTAACACCACCCCATAAGCTCGCCACTAACCCCTGCCTACACCCAACTGTCTCTCTTCACCTGTTTTTGTCACTGTCTGTCTCTCAGTCTTTGGACAGAAAAGATGACGATGATGGTGGCGATGAAGGCTGTCTGGCGTTTCGCACTCGCTCCAAACTTCGTCTTGTGAACGTTCCTCTGGATCAGCTGGAGGCAGAGCTTCTGGCTCCTGACATCACGGCTGACATGTACGACCTGGGTACCGCCCAGCGGGAGGAGGACCGTCACTGGACAAAGTGGCTGCAGGGTCTCATGGCCCCCTACAACGAAGGTCAGAGGTCAAGCCGCCGGCAGTGTGGTGTGACAGGCTGTGATGGTTCCTGACGTCTCTGCTTTAATCAGCGGCTGCTCTCTGCAGCGCCGGGCCTCGGTTTGATTGGCGGCACCAAACCTGCACACGTCATTTTCAGTTTCACCACTTTGACCATTTTGTGTTTTTGTAGTGAAATGAAATAAATCAGATAATCAGCGGTCGATGCTGCCTGAAATGTCAGCGTCAGGAAAATGTGTCTGTGTTTGGTCGCTGAGACTTTCAGCAGCAGGACAGATGTCTCTGATGACGGCTGCAGGCTGAGTCAGTGAGCTACGTGTTGGTGATGGCTGCGTACAAGCATTGGCCCCAAATCAGTTCAGAAAATGTAAATTTCATTAATCCACTGATAGATCTGAGACGTTCGTCCTCATCGTCAGTGTGTGATCCACAGTCCTGTGGCAGCTGTGAGACCAGACCAGTGTCTGACGTCCCCTCTGAGATCCAGCCTCCAATCAGCGAATGGATTCTGTAGATGTTTTCACAGAGTGATGAGACGTGCAGCGTTTCCTCGTCTGCTCCGAGCAGGACAGGCTGAGCAGCAGAGTCAGAGTGGGACACTAAAGAAGTGTGAGTCTGTTTGTTTGTTGTCATTGTTGTTTACATCTCTGAATGTTTGACTCCTCAGAGGAAGCCGATGATGACGACGACCCCGAGTACAACTTCCTGGACGACATGGACGAACCAGACCTGGAGGACTACAGGACAGACCGGGCCGTCCAGATCACCAGTGGGTGTCCCACCCCCCCCCCACAGTCACAGTGAATTCAGCTTTCACTTACTGAGCTTCATCGTCTTGCTATAGACTCGCTCAGTGCTCTTTCAGTTGGAAAATGTAAAAAGAATTGCATTGTGGGATTGTTGAGACACAGTAGACCGTATGTTGGACTGGAGACACTGAAGTAAAGGGACAGACAGTAGATGCTGAGCAGTTTCAATGACAAATTGGGAAGAATTTCAGACTCGGTGTGAACTCTTCTTCCTCTTCTTCTTCTTCAGAGAGGGAGGTGAACGAGCTGCTGGAGGAGCTGTTTGACACGGTGAGCGGTGCTTTGTGTGTGTGTGAGTGTGTGTGAGTCAGGACTGTGTGATGCCTACTGTCTTAAACTGAAACGTCATCGACTGTTGTTGGATTGTGGGTAATTTTACAATCAGCATCGTCTCGTTTCCTGATCGGCTGAAACTCAGGAATGTTGGACAGTGCTTCTGTTTTCTGACTTCATGGACTGTTCAGTGTAAAAGCTGTTTTCATGTAACGCTGATGTTCGGTGGCTGCAGCTTCAGGAGGAGGAGGAGGAGGAGGTGACCGCTGAGGAGCAGGAGCAGGGGGAGGAGCAGGAGCAGGAGGAGGAGCAGGGGGAGGAGCCGGAGGAGGAGCAGGAGCAGGAGGAGGAGCAGGGGGAGGAGCAGGAGCAGCGGGAGGAGCCGGAGGAGGAGGACGCCCCGTCACAGACTGGACCCAAATTCAATGTTCCACAGGCTTTACGGTAAAACTCCTGCACAGTGTGTTCTGATGCATGATGGGAAGTCAGGCTTAAACACGTGTAAATTCATACAGTCGTGAAAAAATGAGGACAGCCCTTTAGACATTTAGTTCTTTATGAAAAAAAATGTTCAAATGTTTTTATTTATCTGGAAAAGAAAGTTTTTTATTTGCAGGTAAACAACTAAACCTTTAATCATTAAAGAAAAGATATCAACAAAAACACTGAAGAAGAGTGAGGACACAGACCCCCTCACAGCCAGTGTGAACTAACTTCAGTTTGACTGTGAAGCCATGTCCCAGTGTTGGACATTGGTGTGAGGACAGTCTGCCTCAGGCCTCAGCGCAGAGTTCTTTCAGCTGTAGATGTTTGAGCCTGTTTCAGGTCACCTGACAGCGTCTCAGTGGGATAAACATCTGATCTGTGTTTGTTTACGTCAAACATGTCCTCTCTTCTGGTGTCCAGATAATTCAGTTTTAGACTCATCTGTCCAAAGTCCTAGTCTCTGTCTACGTTCAAACGTCAGGTTTCCTCCTTGCACACGTCCCATGAAAATGAAACTTGTTTAGTCTCCTTCTGATTGTTGACACATGCACCTTCACATCAACAGTAGCACGAACCTGCTGCAGGTCCCGTGAAGACATTTTGGGTTTTCAGCATCGTGCGGTCGTCTCTCCGGGGGAACTTGCTTGGACAGCCAGACCTGGGCAGTGGAACAGCTGATTTTAAATTCTTTTTAAATCTCTCACCAGACTCAGAAGCTGCTGCGGTCTTTTTTCTGAAGGCCTCAGTCCAGATATGTTAAAACACACAGGCTTTCAGAGGCTGTCCTCATTTTTTCACATGACTTTATACTGATGCATCTATAGAAACAGGTACAGTGGGTCTGAGTCTGAGAAGACGTTCCCATGGTAACTGTGCAGCTGGTGTCGGTCCTCCTGTTGGGACGGTGCAGCAGAGAAGTGCTGTGACTGTTTGGGTTTGGAGGAAGAGAAACAGCCTCTGCTGCTGCTGCTTCTTCAAACAGGAACATGAAGAAGAAACCAGCAGGGGGGGACATGTCCCGTCAGGTCTCATACAACAGAAACTCTGTCCAAACACAGCTGGGACACTTCAGTGTGTCTCACATTTATTCCACTGATGGTCAGTCTTCTGATGAGACATCACAGGCCACACCCCTAAAGCGTGTGGCAGTTACAGCAGTTTGTTTTTCCTGTCTGTAGCTTTGAGGCTCCGTTAGCCGGCATGCTAACGGAGCGACGGCGAACGGTCCGAAAACAGTACGAAGCTCTGCAGCAGAGGCGGGCCCTGCAGGACACAACCAATCATCACCGTGACAACATAAAAATGAAGAGCCTGTCCGGCCCGCAGCCCAGCACCGCCACACCCGTCTTACTGCTGGCGAGCCAGGTGTGCCCTGCCCTCCACCTGGATTTCACCCAGAAGCAGCAGCTGCAGCAGCAGATACAGCAGGTATGTTTGTTTCTACTCTGATGTCAAGTCACTTTCATTCATGTAGCTGCAGAAGTTACTGCAGTCTCCTTCCAAAGTCCGAAGCTGCTCCTTACTGCACCACGGCCTGCGAGGAAAGAGAAGGGCACTACGTTAAAAAACATTTCTCTGAGATGTAGAGATGTCATTGGTGACCTGGACAGGTGTCTCACAGTTCCCACAGTGAAAGGCGTCCAGCGAGGTGCTGCTCTGTTGGACTTTCCCCTGGAGAAGAGAATATTCCCTGAGGAGGATCATCGAGCCTCACGTTACCGAGGACTGATGTGGATTTTGTGTTCAGGTCCTGGTTCAGTAACAGTGAGTCCAATCCTCCTGGACGGGTCATGCCAGTTTGTCCATCTGGTCCACATGTGTTTTGGATGGATCCGGGACCTGTTAGAGGGTTTACGCTCTGGAGGGGAGACTTCTTGTCTCAGGTGGTCCCCGCCCTCTGGTGTTAGATACGTCGATCTCTGTGTTTGTATGTGTGTACCAGCGATCAGTCCATCATCATGCTCAAATACAGCTTTTGTTTCTGTCTCTTAGCATGTGCAGCTGCTGACTCAGGTTCACCTGCTGAGTCGCCGTGTCGATGCCCTGAACCACGAAGCCTGCATGACTAAGCACTACCTGGTCAGTCTGTAAACAGCAACACCACAAACACCTTTTGAGTTCAGGATTACGAAGCAGGATCTGTGGTTATCCAGCTAACTACAGGTTTAACTCTGGGTTGCTACTGTGGTTCACTTCTTACCAGGTCACATCACCATGGTAACTAACGCTGCACAGGTAACCTGCTCCGCATCAGATCATAACCTGTTAACAGTCCAGACTGCTGGAAATCACTGGAAACCCAGCCACATGATCCTTGGGTTAATCCTGAAAACCAAGCGTTGAACCCATGGACCATATACAAAATGGACGTCGTGCCTTAAAGTGCAGTACGACTGAGGGCCACTGGGTCGGGTCAGTTATCCATCTGAAAATAATTCAACATTAGACCTGTTAGAACAGTGTATCAGAGGGCGTGGCTGTTTAATTGACATCCGTGGTCTGGAGTGATTGACAGGCCATTTAGATGACACCACGGTGCACAGCGTACACACTAACTACTGTTTAATGTGTGTTGTGTTTCAGATAAAGCTGTGAGGTCACAGCACGGAGGGTATTTACCATGAAGCACAGACCTGTGAGCCTCAGGAACAGGATGCTTTGGTGAATTAGTGTTTTCAGAAAGACTCGTGTAAGGAACATTTAAGATGTCTGATCTTTGTCTCGGGTCAAGAACTGTAACATAAACTGTAACTGATTAAAGATAATGTAGAAATAGGCTCATAATTCATTACATGGCTGAAACCTTCATCAGTGTGATTACAATAGTGTGCACAATGGATGGATTCAAAAAATCAAACTTAGAGTAAACACTTTATAATTTCAGCACTTGTATTAACCATGGATCTGAGCAGAAAGCTGTGCAACACAATGTAATGAACTGATTCATTAAACTTAAATTATTAGAACATTTATAGCTGAGTGTAATAAGACAGTGGAAATATGAGGATGCAGGAGAAGAAGAACAGCGTAGGCCGAGGCTGGACAGTGTTTACACCACACGTCACGTATGTGCACTGTGTGTGGCCGTAACACGTCACAGACCTGTGAGCCTTGTTGATTTACCTGGCACCAGCCTTCACCTGTATCTGTGGGTGATGATACACAGTTAGCTTATAGTTAGCTTATACCCATGATTCCACTGTGTAACATGTAACTTCACCTTGTAAAACATTACAGTTCTCCTCTTATATGTAATATTAATGGATGCATTTAGCTACAAAGATTATTATTTAATCTTGTTCTGGCCATATTGGTCTCTTCTTATATCTTACTTTCACTTCCTGTGCTGTACCCCTGCTGTTGCTAAGTGCAGTTTCCCCACTGAGGGACTAATGAAGGAATCTCTTAACACTTTAACACTTTTTATTATTACAATAATTATTATTATAAAGTTTATCTCGAATTACGGAAGCTAACTTTGTTAGCAACTTAGCGCGATGCGGCCCAGAGCCAGGAGCAGTCAGGTTGCCGGTGTAGGTGGGCGTGGAGAGTGTCCTCCTGTCCTCACTCAGCCCCTCCCCCACCCTGCCCCCTTATCCAAATATGGTAACTTCTGGCTCCAAAAAACCAAGATGGCGACGGCCAAATCGCCAAACTCGAGACTTCAGAACGACAGTTCACAAACCACTGCGTGGCGTCACGGTGAGTTGCCACCTGGTTGAACCTGAAGTTAGATGGACAACCACAGATCCTGCTTCGTGGCCCAGTCTGGTCACTCAGTAAACAACAACAACACAAACACTACGTGGTCACTCAGTAAACAACAACATAACAAACTACTTCCTCTCCCTGCAGGAGGAGTTGCAGCAGTTTGCCAGCCGTCAGGAGGAGGTGTTTCTCCCCAGCAGCTTTAAAGCGTGTAACCTCCAGGGTGCTCTGGATCTGCTGCGGGAGGTGGAGCAGAGAGAGGAGCCTCCTCCTGCTCCTCCTGTGCCTCCTGCCTCCAGGCGCTGGCTCCCGACAATGACTCCGGCCACCAACAGTAAGAAGGAGACATGAAGCTTTGCTCTGTCAGCAGTTAAACGTTTGTGTTTCTGACCACATGTTCGTTCCAGCGATCTTGCTCTCAGCTTGTTCTGGTTCTGGTTCTGTTTAGGCCACGCCTTCCCTCTGCTGCCTGCCAACACCGCCTGGCTGTTCGCCACCCGACCCATCTTCCTCTACCCAGAACTACTTCCTGTCTGCAGCCTGGACCCCGCCCACCACGGCCAACACCACAGGAGCGTTTACACTGCAGGAGAGGACGGGTAGATACACACTACTACACAGCACTCAGTGAGAAGTTTCCATGGAAGTGACCACGTCATCACTGCGTCTGATATCTGCTTCACACACTGTCAGTGGTTTAGACTGACTGTCCCATGATGCCTCTGTGCAGGCTGATCGTTCTGGGTCTGAAGCATTTCGAGGGGGCGGTCCAGTCGGATCAGCTGATCAGCTCGTACCTGCTGTGTAAGAATCGATGGAACTTCAGGAAACACGTGAGAGAGATGAGTGGCCCGAGAGCGCCGCAAAAGAACGCCATCAAGGTGACTCGCACATGATCCGCTGCGTTACATCCAGGCAGGTCACAGACCGAGGTCAGGACCTGGACACAGAGACAAACAGATCCCAACAGGACGAAGCGTCCAGCAGAGCCCGGCTCCTGGTTGGCAGCTGTTTATCGAAGCGCTGTGAACCTGGTTGTTATAATGGTAATAATAATAATAATGGTGTTATTAACAGCTGCTTTGTGTTTTCAGATGTTCCTGACGCAGAGAGTCGTCCCCCCGCTGCCGCTCGCCTGCAGCAGAGTTCAGCCAGGACACCAGCTCCCCCCGGTGGACAGAAACACCCTCAACATGCCCAACTGGCTCAAGGTCAGACAGACTAAACCACACCCACATTCCAAACTGGATTCAGATCCAGGAGTCCGCCCCCTGCTGCCGAGGACGCAAACTGCAGCTTTTTCCTTTGATTTTAAATGACAGGTTTATTTTAACATGAAACATCTGTCAGAATAAACAGAGGTCAGTAACACCTTTAGTGACAGAGACAGGAAGAACATCTGGAATCTCCTGTATCTCACCTGTTCCTTCATCAGCAGCAGGAAATCGCCTCACCTTGTTGGTTGTGACCCTGGTTCTCTGATGTTCTCACCTGTAGAACAGTAAGCAGATCATCCAGAAGACCCGAACGGACTCCACCTGTTACCCCCCCTCCCTCCCCCCGGGCTGCACCCTCAGACTCCACCCCTATTGGCTCAACAAGACTTCCCGCCCACCGCCCGCTCCACACAGACGCTTCTTCACCCTCGCCCACAATGCATCTCTGCTGCCGCTCGCCAAAGCCCCAGTAGACAGACAGGTAGACAGACCAGCAGACAGACAGGAGGAGAGACAGGTAGACATGCAGCCGATCGGCTACCTGTCTCTGCCCCGTCCAGGTGTCCCTTCACTCTCTGACTCTCCTGCTGTTTCAGGAGCACTTCCATTGGCTCCGCCTCCGGCCTGCGGAGCCTTCCCATTGGCTGCTGTTCATCCAGTCCCCACTCATCCCGTGTGTGCTGACATCATCCAGACGCACCTTTCAAATGCCCAGAGTGCACAGCAGCCCTCCTCCCTCCCCCTCCTGCTCCCACTACCCTCCCTGTCAAACTCCAGCACTACGAATCCCATCATGCCTTGCTCAGCTGCCGCTGTAAACCCAGGTTACTTTCTCCTCCAGATGGTGCTGACGCAGCCGGCTCCGCCCATTGCCACCTCGCAGCATGCTCTGGGGCAGCAGCTCGGTGGACGAAACACAGAGGAGCAGGAGGACGTGAAACAGACCTCCACTAAGCCCCTTCCCCAAGGGGAGGAGGGGGGAGGGGTGGAGGAGGAAAGTTCAGGTTCAGCATCAACACTGAGCCCACTGTCGAAGGAGGAGGAGAGGAGCTCTGCAGGGATGGAGGAGCAGGAGGAGCAGCAGCAACACGAAGAGGACTGGACTATTACTGGTGTCGTCAGTTTGAATGGAGGAGAACACACTGGTGGAGAGGAGGAA
The DNA here is from genome assembly GCA_016801885.1 of Toxotes chatareus. Taxonomy (NCBI): domain Eukaryota; kingdom Metazoa; phylum Chordata; class Actinopteri; family Toxotidae; genus Toxotes; species Toxotes chatareus. The sequence continues at coordinate 71,475 of CM028886.1, read as the reverse complement.
GACGGGGGAGGTGGAGGAGGAACTGGAGGAGCTGGAGAGGAGGAAGCAAGTGGAAGTGGGGGAGGAGAAGGTGAGCACGGAGGGGAGGGGGAGGAGGGACAGAGGGAAGACAGGGGAGGAGAGAGGGACGAGGAAGGAGAGAAGGATAAGGATGAAGATCAGGATCGGCAGGGGGAGGAGGAAGAGGAGGAGGACTTTGATGACCTCACACAGGATGAAGATGAAGAGGAAGTGATGTCATCTGCATCAGAGGAGTCAGTGCTGTCTGTTCCAGAGTTACAGGTAAACAGGAAGTCTCCCTACATCACTCACTACATCAGGTGAGCTCATGATGTCATGCTTACAGACAGGTTGTCCTGTCTGGTTCACTCTGTGATCACAGACTCAGCTGATCTCTGACCTTTGACCTTTCAGGAGACCATGAAGCAGCTGACCTGGCTGGCAGCCGAGAGGCGTCTCTGTGCAGATGGAGACTCAGAGGAGGATCACTCCCCGACCTCCCCCGGCTCCCAGGAGGAGGAAGAGGAGGAGGAAGAGGAGGGGCCTAAAGGGGAGGAGTCAGAAGAGGGGAGGAGCAGTAAGGTGGGAGGAGACGAGGAGACGCCGTCAGGAGAGGGGATGCCCAGAGGCGGAGGGAGGTGTCCTGGACGAGGACGAGGTCAGAGGTCACTCCGTCGTGTCTGCACTGATTGTCTCCTGATACAGTCTTTCCCCTGACCTCCTTTTCTCCACAGGTCGAAGCCGACCGCTTCGCGGCCTGAGGAGGAGTCGACAGGAGCGTCGCAGCAAAGACACCGCGAAACTGCTGCTGCTGTTGGACGAGAACATCCTGGACAACGACCCGCAACGAGAGAGTAAAGACGTGGCCTTCGCTCAGACCTACCTGAGCAGGGTGAGGTGACGGAGAGCTGTAGCGTCCTGGACGTGGAGGCGCTGAGCCGCGTTAACCTGCGTGTTACCTGTGTGTCCACAGGTGCGTGAGGTGCTGCAGGACGTACCTGGGCAAATGGAGGAGTTTGTGTCTCTTCTGAATGAGTTCGAGCAGGCGGGAGAAGGACAGGAAGTGGTGCTGCTGTTCAGGAAGCTGCGATTCATCCTGGGAGATCGGACGGACCTCCTCCAAGAGTTCGCCGCGTTCCTGCATCCTGAGCAGGCGCTGCAGTGTGGACTGGTGAGAACGAGTGGACTCCAGGTGTATGTCAGGTGGATCTCAGGTAGGGCTGAACTGAGTGATTGAAATCCATGGATCGGTCTCTGTCCCTCTGTCGGCTTCGGTCAGAGCTGCAGGACGTGTTAAATGTCGGTTCAGTGGGAATCAAAAAGCTTCAAATTAAAACGCTAACGTAGAAGAAACCTGCTGGACGAGCTCTGATCCCAGTCAGGACGCTCGGTGGACAGCTCCAGTCGAACAGTACACGAGGTCGTGGACGTGGAGTCTGGACGTTTTTTCTGCTCAGCTGTTTTGCAGGTGTAAATATTCTCAGCCAATAATGTGACAGAATCATCAGGTGAACTGAATCAGATCGAACTCAGTTTGAACTTATGATAAAATAGGAAGAAAGATTAGGTGTCAGAGGTGTGTCACAGGTGTGTCACCTGCAGACGTGACGACAGTAAAGAACAGAGTTGATTGTGTGTAAACTCGTGTCTCTGCAGTTCGAGGAGCATCAGGCGTTTGAGCGCAGCCGTCGTTTCCTGCGACAGTTAGAGATCAGTTTCGGAGATAATCCGTCACATTACCAGAAGATCATCAAAGCTCTCCAGCCCGGTCCGGACCTGAGTCCAACCAGCATCCACGAGGTACAGCTGCTGCACAGCCCAGTTCAACCATTATCACTAACTGTATAATGATAGATGTCGTTGATCTTATTGATTGATGAACATTTTTATTCTTATATTTCTACGTAAGTTCACCTTCCATGTTCATCAGAGCCCAGCAGCCAGGTTTTGTTACTGGTCTCGTAGAAACGCTGTCGGCTGAATGTCGGTTCCCGCCCGAGCTTCAGTTTCGTTTTATCTCGGTGTCTGTCGCTCGCCCTCACCACCATCTTTGTCTTCTCCGGCAGTGAGGCTCCTCCTCTTCTGGTGTGTCGTTTCCTCTGCCTGGGAAAACGAAGCGCTGCCCACTTCCTGTTTTGCGTCTGTTGCCATTTTAAGTTACTGATGAACTTTTCTGTTGTGATGAAGCTGAAATCACCTGTTATCTTGGTTTTCAGCTGAAAGCTCAGATGGCCACGCTGCTAAAGGGCCACACCCATCTACAAGCTGAATTCTGGGTATTTTTTGATGAGCTCCGCCCCCCTCCGGCCCGTCCCGGACAGTTTGAAGAAGCTCATTGGCCGGAGGAGGGAGGGGGCGGGTCAGATGCTGGAGATGGTGTCGGCCAGGTACCAGGAGGCGGAGTCAGTGGTGGCTTTGAGGAAGTGACGCTCCCAGACCTTGAAGAGGAAGAGGAGGGGCATAAAATCCAACCAATGGCGAGCCGGCGCCAGAGGAGGAAGATGGATGCCCACAGAAACTACAAGGTCTGAAAGAACTTTCAGTCATGGACTTCTTCCCTGTCTGATTACACTTTGTTCTGACAGTGTTTGTGTTTCCAGGACTGTGACTAGCATTGGCCATCAGTGACTGGTTATCAGTGATTGGCTAACAGCGATTGGCTAACAGCGATTGGCTAACAGTGATTGGCTATCAGCGATTGGCTAACAGTGATTGACCATCAGTGGTTCAGTGGTCAGTTGAGGGAGGCGCTGTCCTCAGTGGTAGTGCAGCGTCACAGCTTGAAGGTCCTTCAGGTTGCCGGTTTAAAACTCAGTAGGTGAGTTTACCGGCGGTGTTTAACTCATGGTGCCGTTTGGAAAATTTTAACGCGTCGCCCAAACCCACCAGGCACATGATTGGTCGGATAAAGACTTTGATGTTTCCAGTTGTGCTGACTGTCTGATGTTTGCAGGACTGCGATTGGTCGGACAAAGACTGGCCCTGTCCCTGTCTTGATGGAAAGATCCGCCGACACAGGAGGAAAGGATGCTCTCGCTGCCACGGCAACAAGGTCCGTCCTTCGTGTTGTCAGCTGAGAGTCGGTGATGGTGAGAGACACCTGGTCCTCCTGACTCACCTGTTCATTTTCCCTCCAGACTTCAGGGGGCGTGTCCAGAGCATTGAAGAGCCTGGACCCTCTGTACTCTCAGATAAGCTCCGCCCATGGTGAACCAGGTGACAAATATCTGGATCTGAAGGGGGACGATGACAGCCCACAGCCAGGTGTGTAACACACCTGAGCTGCATCAGCAGACAGCTGCTGATTAAAATGATTCGTATGAATAATTACATGGTTTGTATCAACAGATCGAAGCGGTGCATCATGGGAAGGCTCTTTCCCTTTGGCTGATGAGAAGGAGGAGGAGGAGGAGGAGGAGCTGGATGATGAGGAGGAGGATGAAGATGAGGAGGACAGGAAGAATACTGACAAGGAGCACAGCCCAGCAGTGAAGAGGAGCAGAAGAGAGGAAGCACTACAACCCCCATCTGTCACCCCCACCTCCTCTTCTGTTACCTCCTCCAGTTCCTGTATCTGCTCCTCCACCACCTCCTACAGCTTCACTCCTACATCAGTTGTCTCCTCTCTGTCCTCCTTTCCCTCGCTGTCTGTGTGCACGTCCTCAGTCATCTCCCCCTCCATGTCTTCCATCCCCACCTCCGTCTGCGCCTCCTCCTCTGCTCCTCTTCGTCCCAGTCCTCCTCCTGACTTCCCAGTCTGTGCCAAGAATATTTCCCTGACAGCAAGCGGAGAGAAAGTCATCCTCTGGACCAGGTACACCCGCCTGCTGCTCCTCCTGCTCCTGCTGCTGCTCCTCCTGCGAGGAGCTGAGAGTCCACACTGTCTGTTTGACCCTGTTGTTGTTTTACAGAGAAGCCGATCGAGTCATCTTGACGACGTGTCAGCAGGAAGGAGCCAATCAGAACACGTTCCAGGCCATCTCTACTCTGCTCGGCAACAAGACTCCCACTGAGGTGATTGGCTTTTAGTCTTTTGCTGGTGCTGTGATTGGTCAGCTGCTTCATCAGTTTTGTGCTTCATGTGCAGACGTTCATCAGCTTTACCTGTGTCCAGGTGTCTCGCAGGTTTCGTGATTTGATGCGTTTGTTTCGGACGGCAGCTCGTCAGACCAGCTCCGAGGATGAGGCTCCACCCACTGAGCCAGCAGCAGCCAATGAGGATGAAGACTGATACTGACGACTGAACCAATCAGAAGAATTGCAACTAAAGGTTCATTAAAGGTCACAGGTGTGTTTACTGTACATAAGAAAAAATGTAAATATGAAACTTGGAGATTATTTAATGTTTCTGTAAAATCCGACGAGTTTTTTGATTTTTTACAATAAAACGTTTTTCCATCAGCGTCGGCCTCCTGTTCCGGATCAGACCAGCTTTTAAAAATTTTGAACTTAAGTTCAACATTTTCAGAATAAAAGCTCGACAGGTGTGACAGGAAACACTACACGGATTTTAATTTGAAAAATGGTTTGGTTTTTGTAGCTGAGCAGGAAGCTGGTAACACAACAGGAAACACTATTTAACTTTAACTTTATTGTTCCCAAAGGAAAAAAAAAACACAATATACATTAAAATCACAAAAAATAAAAAACCACAAGATAAAACTGAACAGACATTTTTATCAGTGTCTGCGACTCAAACTTTAAAATAATCCATTATCAGAACAAACAAACAAATGATTTAGTTATAAGATTAACCTCCAAGACATGCAGGTACACAGGTGTATGTACAGGTGTATGTACAGGGCTGTTCTGAGACGCAGGTGGGAGTCGGGGTCATCTTTGTGCTCTCTCGCCAGTTTCAGGGTCGATGTCGTCATCAAGCTCTGAAACAGGAAGAAGAAAAACAAAGTTTCCACAGAAGCTTCAATAAATAAAATGAAACCAGTGAAATGCAGGAACAGTTTCGTCTTCAGCTGATTCACACTCCTGAAGACAAAGACCTTCCCCGTCTCACCCATACAGTCCTCAGCCCTGTTCTTCTGGTTCTGGTTCTGGTTCTCTGCAGCAGGAGGATCTTCCTCCATGTGAACATCTGCAGGTCACCAAAAAAAAACCTCTTCAGTTTCTGTTTTCATCATTAAAGTGACTTTGACAAGTCACCTGGTGCCAGGTGAGCACTCACCTGCTGCTACCTCTGATTGGTTGGAAGGAGAGACACTCGAGAGGTGCGGGAGGGGCTGTGAGCAGACCATGCTGATAGGTTGGTTGGAGATGAGTGGGCTAATGTTGTTCCAGTATGAGCCAATGGGAACAGGGGCTACTGCTGACAGGGCTGTTCAACAGGAAACAGGAAGTGATGAAAGGTCAAAGGTCAGCCTGTGTGAGTACTGCAACTGAAACCATTTCCAATATTGTTAATATTAATAACTTATAATAGTAATGATGATGATAATAATGTTTCTACACTGAAAGTGAACAGGCTCGGTGACTGTTCCTCGTCTTTCTGTCTTCGTCCATCTGTGCAGTGCCTCAAAAAGACACTGAAAAATGATCCATGCATCTGATCCCTCCAGACTCTATGGCACGTCCGTGTCACCAGGCCGCTCCATAGAGCCTCCACAGACTCTCCAGCTGATCCAAAACGCTGCAGCTCGAGTTCTGACAGAACCAGGAAAAGCTGCTCTGTGGTATGTTAAACACATCATTACTCTCTGCTCTCAATCCGCCCCGAGTCTGCAACAGTAGAACGGGAAGCAGAGCCTTCAGCTCTCAGACTCCTCTCCTGTGGAACCAGCGCTCAGTCTGGGTTCTGGAGGCACATCTCCACAGATTTTATATAAGTGGGTTCAAGTGTTGTTGAATTCGTCCCTGAGCCACTGCTGTGTTGCCTTGGCTGTGCTTACAGTCATGTCCCTGTCAGACAGTGTCTGACGTCCTGACCAGGGTTTCATTTAGGATATCTCTGTACTTTGCTCCATTCGGTTTTCCCTCGACCCTGAGCGGACTCCCCCTCCCCCACAGCTGGCGCTGCCACCACAGGGGCAGGTGATGAGTGGTGCCCATTGAACTCCGGACATGAGGCTCAGAACCGAGCTTAGAACTCAACTGTGGTTTCCTCAGACCAGAGAACCAGAGTGCTTTAGGTTTCATGTGTCTGAGGAGAAGGTTCCCTCAGGTCACTCTGCCATACGTCCACATCAGAGCAGCATGTCTGGATTTCAGCCACACTGTGGTCACAGCCTCTGTTCTCTGAGAAAACGATCCTGTCTCAGCTCTGCCGGCGGCTCCTCAGTGAATCCAGCCCCGGTGGATTCCAGTCAAGGTGCAGAAGCATCTCAGACATGATGGAGAGCCTGAACATTTATGTCAACGTCATATTTCAGTTTTTCCTTTTCAATAAATGAAATTCAATAAATTTGCAGGGCAGAGCCCGCCTCAGTGGAACGCATGGTTACCACGGTAACAAGTGAACTGCTCCACAAGCTGATTTTATTTGTAATGACCCATCATCTGATGATGTTTGTCTGTAATCAGAAAAAATATCACGGAAATCAAGTCCCCTGGTTTTGTCCCATTACAGTTCTGTCGGACTGTTAATCTGCTGAGAGCTCAACGCTGTTCAAACGTTAATGAATTCATCAGTGAGGTTTAATTAAAGTTGAATAAACTTTATTTACACTGACCGTATGTTTGCCTGCGGAGCTTCCTGAAAGGGCAGTTTTCTCTGAGCCGCAACAGACAGGACTTCCTCCTCACAGGCAGAGACTCCATAGAGAAAACACTGGATTTAACGCTCACGCTCTGTTTGTTGATTCAACAGAAACAAACTGTTCGGATCAGAATCTCCTGAAGTCCACGAAGAGTCCAGACAACAGACACACCGAGTGTGAGTCTACCTGGACAGTTTTCAAAATAAAAGTCCTGCCTGTAGAGTTCACAGCTTAACTGTGAACTTCCTCTTCACTGATGAACACCGGGCAGATCTCCGAGCAGCGGTCAGGTGACAGAACTGAAGAATCAGGAGAAATAGTTTTAAATGTCACTTGAACAACGTGAGTCTGTGGTAATTTTTATTTTACTGCTACAGATCAGTCACCGTGATCCCAGTGAGAGACACGTTCTCAAAGATATTATTTCACTGACTTCCTATAAAATTGATTTCATGTATTTTTCCATTCATTTAAAACAAACATTTACTGAGTCAGTCAGGCCCCGCCGAATAAAACTGACTCACACACAGGAAGTCCCATCAGAGCCTTCAAACTCCTTTAACTCGTAGTCTTCGTGCTTTTATTTTGAAGGCAGACTGGCAGTACTTCCTGTCAGGCGTTTGGCGTCACCTGTCGGTCAGACCGGTCCAACCGGAAAAACAAACAGTAGCTTCGCGTGACTTAACAACGTACTAATCAATAATCAACACAAACTGACCGGATCACTGACAGATCAATACTGACAGATCGATCAGAGGCCTGTTCAACAAATCAGGATTTCTCTTGGTTATCTGGTTTCACTGAGACAAACACCGTCCGTCCTGGATCATGAAGCAGGTTCTCACCTGGTTCAGTTCTCTCTGGGTTCACCTGCTCTGAGCTCGGTCATGTGACAGACGCTGAGCGTTAATTACAGGCAACATGAATAAAGTCCTGAATATGATGTAAGAAGAAACGGTGACACCTGCAGGTAAACTCAGGTACAGTTCATCCACAGGTGAGATGGAAACATGATCACGTGACCAGAACAGAAAAGAAAGAGTGGAACTAACTGACAGCTGATAAAGTCAGACGGAGGATTTACTGTCAGAAAGAAGAAGAATTATTCTGAAGGAACAAATGACTGAACATGTGAAGCAGGTGAAACCAGGTGAAGTCAGAGAGGAGAGCGAGGGAGCTGATGTCTGACAGATGTTTTGTGATCAGATGAAATACTGAGTGAAATATTGTGTTCAGAGGGAGGCAGTGAGGTGGTTTCACTCTTTTATTGTGAAACTCAAAATAAAATGTTGAAAAATGACCCAGCACAGACAGACTGACCCCGAAGTAAACAGGAAGCAAACAGGAAGTAAACAGGAAACAGTTCAACAACTCAATATTTCAACAAACAAACACCAGGAGCCCGATCGCTGAGCCATCCCGTCCTCTGGCTGGTGTGACCTGAGCTGCAGGACTAACCTGTATCCAGCACCGACCAATCAGATCACTGGATACACTGAGTCATCATTGCTACAGGATCCTGACGGGGACAAAACACTATAACGAGAGATGTTAAAGGTGGTGGAGGTTTTTCTGTTGTCAGGAACCACAGTGAAGATTCTGTGGTTCCTGTTGGTGTTTTCACTCCTTTAATTCTCTGCAGCTCAGAAGAAGAAGAAAAATACAAATGAAACTGTTTTTGACTTTTAGCAGAAAAATAATTTCACTGTGAATCTTTCTGATAATTTATTTCCATCCTCAGTGTTCCTGCTGTTTCTGCTCTCACTCTGTGATCATGACTGAATCTGAATCCTCACACACATGAACTGAGATAACCCCCAGAGGTCCGGACACAGACGGACCAGCTTCGTGCTCCAGGTCCAGGTTCTACAGCGAGTGGGTGGGGCTTTTAGAGACAGAGTTCAACTTTTTGATCTTTTATTCAGTTTTTCTGCTTTAACATTTTCACTTTTAAAAACTTCTTCGTAGAGGAATGTTCCTGATTTCAGATCAGCTCTCATCCCCAGAACCTCTGTCTGCTGGAGGGCGGGGTCAGCGCCTCCTCTGAGGAAGGCGGGTGGCTGAAGATGGAGCCCGCTGCCTCCACCGTGAAGATGAAGTAGATGTTGGCGACCATCATGGCGAGGCTTGGCAGGAAGGAGAGGCCGAAACCAAAACCCCGTATGCTGCTGCCGAAGGCTGCCGCCGCCCAGTACACCAGCCTGGAAACAGGAAACCAACGTTTAACGTTTAAGCCTAAAAGGTTGTGACGCCGCTCGTCCACAT
>CM028886.1:0-57500 GCA_016801885.1 Toxotes chatareus | reverse complement strand
ACACACACACACACACACACGCACACACACACACACACACACACACACACACACACACACACACACACACACACACACACACACACACACACACACACACACACACACACACACACACACACACACACACACACACACACACACACACACACACACACACACACACACACACACACACACACACACACACACACACACACACACACACACACACACACACACACACACACACACACACACACACACACACACACACACACACACACACACACACACACACACACACACACACACACACACACACACACACACACACACACACACACACACACACACACACACACACACACACACACACACACACACACACACACACACACACACACACACACACACACACACACACACACACACACACACACACACACACACACACACACACACACACACACACACACACACACACACACACACACACACACACACACACACACACACACACACACACACACACACACACACATATACACACACACACACACACACACATTATCGATCTGTGCTGAACATAAATATTGATCATTGATAGTGTGTTTGTACCTGTGTCAGTGTTGTTACTGTGTGGTCACATGACTGACCGCAGGACAGACAGCGCTCTGACAGTGCAGAGTCTGAGTCCTGTGCGGCTCGTGCTTCTTCCCTCCGTGTTTCTTTGTGTTTCCGTTATCAATCCACGGGGAGGTTTGTTTTATACTTTTGGAACCGGCGTACACCGGGACGCCGTGGGACGGGCGGGGGTCGGGATTCGATGGTTCCACGTCACACGGTGGCGGTTGTACCCTGTGCCGCTGGGGGCGGGGTTCATCCGTCCTGTCCGGATCGTGCGGTTCTTCCCTCACGTGACCTCCAGCGGCTCTCTCATAGGCATTTGAACACCACGTGACACGCTGACACGTTGTCATAGAGACTGAGTCCACCCGCGTCGGTCGCGCCACTGTCCTGGCGTCAAAAACAAGCGCTCCCTGACATATGCTGATGGGCGGGGCATATTGTGCGAGTGGTGAGCAGATTGGCTGCGCGCGGCGGCAGCGGTCTGAGCTGTGATTGGTCAGAAGCAGAGAGGTGCTGTCAGTCACAGTGGAGTCCCGCCCTATGGGATCAGATAGCGGACTGCTCCGGGACCAGAACCCAGCAGTCCTCCGGACCATCGCTGATCAGCTATAAATTAGTAATCGATTAATCGTTGAGTGGCTGATCGAACAGTTGCGGTGGGTTTGATTCGTCGGAGGGGATGTCCCGGCTGCTGGAGAGCAGGAGACAGGACAGGATGAAGGAAATCAACCTGAAGGTGAGTTGACCGGAAAAAAGAAAAAGAAAACGCACTGAGGGCGCGTGTACGACGACTTTAGTGATCGATACTTATCGATATTGGTGATTGCAGGCTGATCAGGCAGTTTGGGCTCCGCTGATCAGACACAGAGGTGAACTGTGGGAGTCCGTCTCACTTTCTGTCTCTTCTGTCTGTTGTCTTTGTCCGCGCTCTCACATCTGGAAAACGTTTGTTCCGTTACTGCAGATGTTGGAAGGCGATCGATCATTCTATAGACGATCGATCAGTGATCGGACGGTGATCAGCTGCGTGAGAACAGACGGTGAAGTTGAGCCCAGAAACGGGAAACGGACTTTTTTTCCTCCGAGTTCAGATTGAAATTTGATGGATTTGTACAGCGGAGAGTGTGTGTGTCGGTGTGTGTCGGTGTGTGTGTGCAGTGTGTACCTGTGCACACTGAGTTTCACAGTGTTTGAGTGTGTTTGAGTGTGTGTCCGTTAGCGGCAGCGTGGCCGCTTTGTCCTGCAGGAGGAAACGAGCGGAGCGGGGGGAGGGGAGGCCGCGTGTGTGTGTGTGTGTATGTGTGTGTGTGTGTGTTGTAATACAGGAAGTGTAGGTCCGGAGTGACGCGGGGTGTTTGACCTCTGACCTCTGCGGAGCTGGAAGATGAGAAACAGGTACAGTACACTGCAGCACCTGTACCTGTGATATTAGTACAAATCTGTCAGTGACTATCAGATACACACACTGTACCACACACTGTACCACACACTGTACTACACACTGTACCACACACTGTACCACACACTGTACTACACACTGTACCACACACTGTACCACACACTGTACTACACACTGTACCACACACTGTACTACACACTGTATCACACACTGTGTAACAAATTAATCAACTCCACACCAATCAGAGTTCACTGATTTATGTCTGCAGGGTTACTAACTGGTTACCTGGTTACTAACTGATGAGCAGTGTTGCAGTGTCATTACAGTGTGACAGTGAATGCAGCGTGTGTGTGTGTGTGTGTGTGCTCTCCACTGTTTGTTGTACAAACACAGTTTAATTAAAGTTCCACAGAAACAATCTGATCGACCAGAGTTTGTGTTTAACGTGTGAACAGCTGCAGCGATCAATAACCTGGTCTCAGGCTGAGAGCTGCTGTTCCTAATGAAGCCTGCGATCAGATCCACCTGAGACCAGGTCACATGACTCAGAGCGATGACCTCAGTCAGATCAGTTACCTGTTTCTGTCTCACCTGAGGGACTGTGACTGTGGTGTAATGTCTTTCTCGCTCTCTCTCTGTGGCTCTGTCTCATGACCTCCCCTCCCCTCCGTCCCCCTCCCTCCCCCTCCCCCACCCACTCAGACAGAGGTCTCTTTATGTCCTCTCATCACTGAACTCTTTCTTTATTGATCAGCTGATCACTGACTGTCACCAGATCACTGAACCTGTTTTAAACCATTTACACTGAAAATGTCACTGATTATTTAACCGTCAGTGACGTGTAAACATAAACATAAACAGAAAAACATTCTGCCTGTGTCGTGTGTTTGGGCGGATCAGTCTCCTTCAGGTCAGAGCTGCTGCCAACATTTGTCTTTAGCGTCAGTTCTTCAGTGAAATGTGAAAAACGTTTCCTGTTCATCATTTCTCTGTTTTCTGTTTATTCACTGCGTTTGGTTCATGTTCATGAGCCTTGAATGACGCTGCAGGTGGACGTGTGTGAACGCGTTTGGTTTGTCAGACGAGTCGACCTGATGTTGATAGAAACATCATCAGACGTGTGAATGTTTGATCAGGTTTCAACGTAAAACTCTGTGATTGGCTGTTCCTCAGTGAAATGCACCCTGGGAGTCAAAGTTGACTTCTCCTTCACTTTTTATGTCCATAAACCAGATGTTTTCTGATGTTTCTGTATTTCAAACAGACCAGAACCCGAGGAACGTGAAGCGTAGAGTGGCTGCAGGAGGATCAGATAAACACACACACACACACACACACACACACACACACACACACACTTCCCCTTCCTGCCCCTCCCAGTCCAGAGCAGAAGTTAATGTGAAAAACACTCGAGAGAAAACAGAAGTTCAGATTCAGACGCTGTTTCACCACATTTTCACATAAATGAACAAACAGCACAGAGCTACTGTCTGACTTTACTTCATCCACCTGAACTGAATCTGAAAATGAAAATGAATTAGACTGAACAAAGACGTGTTGGTGTTAGCTTCAGGTTAGCTTCAGCTGAGGGTCTGCTGCTAATGTGTCAGATTATTGAGGTAAATTCGAGTTATTGTCAGAAAAGAAAGGAGGAAGTGAAAGTTGACGTCATCCCTCAGATCAGATGTTGTGACGCCGGACGGATCATCAGGTTTTATGTTCAGCAGAGGAAGCAAAAGATACCGGAGCATAAAAGGCAGAACCTCCAGACTCATTAACAGCTTCCTACCACAAGCTGTTAGACTACTGAACAGCTGAATCACCACCAAAGACAGTTTAAATGGGTGTTTACCTGGCACTGGTCACTCTTATGCACAGCACTGGCACTTTATTGACAGTTGCTGCTATGGACATCACAATTTTTGCACAATGGGCGTCTTGCAATATGTTCGGGGGGGGATTTGAGTGTGTTTGAGTGTGTTCATTTCTTTACTCTCTTAGTACTTATTTAGTATTTATTATCACTAATTTATTAGTAGTGCTATTTTATTATTATTTTATTTCTCTATGTTGACCTTCACTCTCCTGACCCCAGGAAACGCTGTCTCATTTTGTCTGCACTGCAGTTGTATGTACGGCAAAGTGACAATAAAGCCTGATTTGAAGCTGCTCATTCTGACAGACTAATTAAACCTGATCACACTGATCAGGTGATCACTGAGTTAATTAAACCTCAGCAGGTTAACGAGGCGTCCTCCCTCAGATGTGATTAACCTGCTGTCAGGTTGTTTACACGCAGGCTTCACCTGTAACTTCAGTGAATCATTGAAACACCTGGTTCACTGCTGTGATCGGTCGTCGTGTGTTCTCAGTCAGACAGGTGAGGTCAGGTGAGTGATGTGGGTGTGTCTGCATGTTGATGCTCAGCCTCATCAGCAGAGTGCACTCCAGCGCCGTCATCAGACCGTACATCAGCTTAAATGCAGCGCGTTCCCATGAGCCTCAGCAGACAGACAGGGCGTCTGTCTGCTGGGAGTCAAACCTTCATCTGTAATTCATGGCAGCAGCTCTGTGCCCCTGAGCAAGGCAGCTGCTGACTAATCACATGACCCGACTGAGTGTGTGTGTGTGTGTGTGCTCTGCGACACACCTGTTCAGGCTCACCTGTCGCCTGACGTGCCTTCACATTTTCACTGAGGGAGAGAGACAGAGCTGCGTCTGTAGACCTGCTCTGATTGGCTGGTCTGAGACACCTGCGGCTCACATGATTTACTGAACACACCTGTGGTCACATGACTCTCCGACATGACGATCCGTTCGGTCTGAGAGGAAAACCGATCGATTACTCATCATATGATGTATTGATGATGGCGTCTCTGTGTGTTCAGAATAAGGAGAAGGAGCGACTGAAGGAGAGAGAGAAGGAGGCGAGAGAGAGAGAGGCCAGGTACAGCAACGGTCACCTGTTCACCTCCCTGACAGTGTCCTCCACCACCCTGTGCTCCTCCTGCAACCGGAGCATCACGGCCAAGGAGGCCCTCAGCTGCCCAGGTAACATGTTCACACACGTGTCCGTGTAACATACGTACAACATAAATACACACATACACAGCTGTGGCGACTAACAGCAGGACTCAGAGTGTGATGCCCCCCCCCCCCCCACACACACACACACACACACACACAATAAAACATCAGTGTAAAGAGAAACACAGTCTGAATGTGTGTGTGTGTGTGTGTGTGTGTGAGACAGACAGTGTGTTAATCCTCCTTCACAATGAACAGATGTAGATCTTCAGATTAACACACACACACACACACACACACAGTCAGCTCAGTTAATTTTAACACAATTAACTCTGCCTCTGTGAACACAATGGACTGACTCTGATACTGTGTGTGTGCATGTATTAATGTGTGACCCTGTTGACCTACATTGTGATTGGCTGCTGTGGGTGAACCCTGAGAACTGGGTCAGAGGAACACACTTGTCTTTAGTGTGTGTGTGTGTGTGTGTGTATGTGAAGTCAACAGGTGTAGTGCTCTGCTCTCACTCAGTGTTCTGGAGCAAAATCTGTTTAATCAGATTAAAGATTCAGAGCTGAGTCTGACCCTGAGCCTGAGCCTGAGTCTGAGCCTGAGCCTGAGTCTGAGCCTGAGTCTGAGTCTGAGTCTGAGCCTGAGTCTGAGTCTGAGCCTGAGTCTGAGCCTGAGTCTGAGTCTGAGTCTGAGTCTGAGCCTGAGTCTGAGCCTGAGCCTGAGCCTGAGTCTGAGCCTGAGTCTGAGTCTGAGTCTGAGTCTGAGCCTGAGCCTGAGCCTGAGCCTGAGCCTGAGCCTGAGCCTGAGCCTGAGCCTGAGCCTGAGCCTGAGCCTGAGTCTGAGCCTGAGTCTGAGTCTGAGTCTGAGCCTGAGTCTGAGCCTGAGTCTGACCCTGAGCCTGAGCCTGAGTCTGAGCCTGAGTCTGAGTCTGAGTCTGAGTCTGAGTCTGAGCCTGAGTCTGAGTCTGAGCCTGAGCCTGAGTCTGAGCCTGAGTCTGAGTCTGAGTCTGAGTCCAGGAGCAGCTTTGTCAGGCCTGAGCCTACAACTCACTGAGAACCAGTCACACTGCATTTATAAAAAGAAACACAAACAACCACAAACACACAAGGACACACCCAACACACGCACACACAGCAGTATTTATAACTGTGTGCATGTTTAAAGTGATGATGTCATCACTGGGACGTGGAAAAGTAAGGTCACACATTTTGTATAGTTTCTGTGTGTGTGTGAGTGTGTCTGTGTGTGTGTGTGTGTGTGTGTGTGTGTGTGTGTGTGTGTGTGTGTGTGTGTGTGTGTGTGTATGTGTGTGTGTGTGTGTGTGTGTGTGTGTGTGTGTGTGTGTGTGTGTGTGAGTGTGTCTGTGTGTGTGTGTGTGTCTCTGTGTGTGTGTGTGTGTGTGTGTGTGTGTGTGTGTGTGTGTGTGTGTGTGTGTGTGTCTCTGTGTGTGTGTGTGTGTGTGTGTGTGTGTGTGTGTGTGTGTGTGTGTGTGTGTGTCTGTGTGTGTGTGTGTGTCTCTGTGTGTGTCTGTGTGTGTGTGTGTCTCAAATCAACCAATCACATTCTTGCACCCAGACGTCCTCAGAGAGACCAAACACCTGATGGAAGATTGGACCAAACAACTCAACCTGATACAGAAACTTTAAATGTGTCGATGAGTCAGTGATTATCGATAAAGTTCAGTTAAACTGCTGAGTCCTGCAACATGTGACTGACCTGTCTCTCTCTCTCTGTCTCTTACCTCTCTGTCCATCTCTACCTGTCTCTGTCTCAGCCTGCAATGTCACCATCCACAACCGCTGCAGAGACAGTCTGGCCAGCTGTGCCAAGATGAAACAGAAGGTAAGACCTGTCTGACTACCTGTCTGTCTCTCTGTACTGTGTGGCGATCTTCACTGATAACCAGTCTGTCTTTCCTGACTATTTGTCCAACTGCCTGTCTGTCTCTTTCCAACAGCAACAGAAGCTGGCGATGGCCAGAAACAGTTCAGCTCTGCAGAACGTCGCCCTGCGAACCAAGAGTGAGCCTGAATGTCTACCTGTCTGTCTCTCTACCTGTCTGTCTGCCCATCTACCTGTCTGGCAGACACAATGAACGACATTATCCAGTTGGATTATGGGAAATTTTGGATCCAGAGCCATTTTTGTGACGACTGTTTCTTCTTCTGTTCGTTTTGTCTCCAGCTCCGATGATGAAGGAGCGTCCGAGCTCGGCCATCTATCCCTCAGACAGTCTTCGCCAGTCCTTCCTCGGGTCCAGACGGGTTCGCTCCGGACTCTCGCTCGCTAAGAGTGTCTCCACCAATAACATCGCAGGGTGAGACTGAGCTAAGCTGTGATTTCCTGTTGAATGAGGACTACTCATTCAACTACTGTGGTTCAGTAGTCAGTGTCCACCCGGTGACATCAGGTGTCCCAGGTGTGGCCCTGCTTTTACCCCTTCCATCTACCTGTAGGTGAACCAATTACTCGATACCTGAAAAAGGCTCATTCTACGGAAAAGTTACAGGATTTTTTTCGTGAGCCGGAGTCACTGCTCGCCTCCCACCAGGCTGAGGTAAGATGGACGCCACTGTCTCATGTCAGAGCTCATCAATGTCTCCAGCTTCTAGACTTTGTCGATGGGAATCTTGTGGGAATAGATTGACAGATAAACTTTATTGTGATTGTGTTTTATTATTTAACTTCATTATTATGTGGTAAAGCCAGAGACATGGAAACAGTCCACACAGCAGGAGTCAGAGTGTTGGTTTGTACATGGGACGGTTGAGTCGTCCACGTAAGCTCGAATGGGAAGTAGTTGCTCTCGAGATTTCAGGTGTTGTCCCCCGTACAGCTCGTTTGGCTGCTCCTGCTTCGTTCCGTTGGCGGGTGGATGGACTTCCTGCACCGATGTGTCAGTCAGGTTTTAACATCCTGTGAGCAATGATGCAAAACAAGATGTTTCCTTCAACCATCGGGAGGTTGTCCTGGAGCTGAAGCTGTCACTGTCCTCACCAGGAAATCTTTTCTCTCTTGCTGGCGCAGGGTGATACCCACTCCCTCCTCCAGTGATGGAAGCTGTTTGATTTCATGTCATACCAAACCTTCTGACCCCGTGTCTGTGGATCAGGTCACTCCACCTTTCCAGCTTCTTCTCTGTCTGTATCGCCTGCTGTCCCCTCATGTCTGTGGCTGGTGGTCTTGTCCACAGTGGTCTGTGCCGGGTTCGATGCTACATCACGTCAGATGAGCGTGAACCATTCCCGTTGGCTGCTGTGGCCCTGGTTTAATTCCCTCGACTGACTCAGGCGTGTTGGACACAGCTGCTGTTAGAGAACATGTCTTTGGCTGAAGTTACTCTGATGAATTCTTGTCATGTTCTCATGTACGGCTGAGAAACAGTGAAAGTCAGTAGAATGTGTTTCAACTGTCTCTGATGTGTGGAGTTCGTCAACTGCTCCTTTAAATAATCGGTTCTTTTCTGCTGAGGAACATTAGAACAGGTGATGTTTCATTTGTCCACTTGTCTCTCTCTCTTTCACCTGTCTGTCTCTCAGCGGGACCGAGGACTCTGCAGGTCTCAGGAGGATTCTGTCTCAGTCCACGGAGTCTTTAAACTTCAGGAGCAGGACTTTGTCCATGGAGTCTCTGACTGATGAAGGTGTGTAAATGATGCGTCAGTGATCGCTGCTCGTCCTGAAAACTGCAGTCAGAATAATTTAAACCTGGTCCGAGGTTGTTTCCAGAACCTGGATCCTCCTCAGTGGTTCTGACCAGCAGGGGGAGCTGCAGGGCGAGAATGTGTGAACCCGGCGGATCAGGATGTTACATCAGAAACTCATGAACCTGAACACGTGATGACGAATGTTTGTTTGTGTCGTACGTGTTGTGAACTGTACGTAGGTGAGTGGAGCGCTCTGCTGGAGAAGCTGCAGGTGGAGGGCAGCTGTGTTCAGGCCGACAGCTGGAGCATGGCCGTGGAACCGAGCTTCCTGCAGACGCTGCACAAAGACCTCATCAAACAGCAGGACGTCATCTATGGTACAGACGTCTGTGTTTACAGAACATATGATAACACCTCAGGCTCAGACTCAGACTCAGAGTAAGACTCAGACTCAGACTCAGAGTCAGGCTCAGAGTCAGAGTAAGACTCAGACTCAGAGTCAGAGTAAGACTCAGACTCAGAGTCAGACTCAGAGTCAGACTCAGAGTCAGAGTCAGAGTAAGACTCAGAGTCAGATTCAGAGTCAGACTCAGAGTCAGGCTCAGAGTCAGAGTAAGACTCAGACTCAGAGTCAGAGTAAGACTCAGGCTCAGACTCAGAGTCAGAGTTAGAGTCAGAGTAAGACTCAGAGTAAGACTCAGAGTCAGACTCAGACTCAGAGTCAGACTCAGCTCAGACTCAGGCTCAGGCTCAGAGTGTCACTGTGAGCAGAGAGGAGCTTTCTGTCTCATCATGGCTGAACTGAAGCGCCTCCGTGTGGTCAGGACTGAGTCTCCTCTGTGTGTCTGTTACCATGACAACCACATCAGGACAATCCGGTTTCTTGTCTGTCTCTCAGAGCTGATCCAGACAGAGTTCCACCACCTGCGGACGTTACGGATCATGGAGGGGGTGTACCGGCGGGGGATGCTGGAGGAGGTGATGCTGGAGGCGGGTGTAGTTCACACCATCTTCCCCTGTCTGGACCAGCTGCTGGAGCTCCACTCCAACTTCCTGTCAGAGCTGCTGGACAGGAGGAAGAAGGGACTGATGGACGGCAGCTCCAACAACTTCATCGTCCGCAGCATCGGAGACCTGCTGCTCAGACAGGTACGACGGCACAGTTCAGTTCTATTTATACAGCTCTGTCCTCAGTCAGAGACCCAGAGTCTGTCCCCAGATCAGCAGACACAGCTCCCTGTGAACCCGGCTCATATGGGGGACCCTCCTGCTGAGGGCCGGGCTGGGTGAGAGGAGGAAGATAGGACAGCTGGGAATAGAGGAGAGGAGGAGAAGGACATGCAGCATGTAGAACATGATACACACAGGAAGTGGACGAAGTTAGAGGGACAGCATTCAGATCCCAGAACAGTGAGTGGACACTGTCCTCAGCAGGTTACAGCTGTGACAGGAGACAGAGCACAGGAGCAAACAGATGTTTCATCACAGTCTGCAGAGAATATGGATCCAACATGGATCTGAAGCAGAGCGGGACATGGAGCCAGGACCACAGACAGAGACACCTGCAGACAGGTACAGAGACAGAGACACCTACAGACAGGTACAGAGACAGAGACACCTGCAGACAGAAAAAAAACAGGTAAATAAAAAAGCTGGTCCCTGTGAGGAGACATGTCTCTGCAGTCTCCGACACTGAGGCTCAGTTTATCTGTTCCACTCAACAGAAAAGGAAACAACAGGAAACCGTCAGTTTCACCTGAAGCACCTGGACAGGTGTTACACACTCACACACAACAGGAGCCTTTAAGCTGTTTCTTTCAAACGTGCGTGTGTGTGTGTCTGTGTGTGTGTGTGTGTGTGCGTGTGTGTGTGTGTGTGCAGTTTTCAGGTCAGTGTGCTGACGACATGAGGAAACTTTACTCAGAGTTCTGCAGTCGACACCCGAAAGCTGTGAAACTCTACAAAGAGGTTTTAACTCGAGACCGGAGACTGCAGCAGTTCATCAGGGTGAGAACCAGAACCAGAACCTTAGCTGGTTTAGACTTGACTTAACTGGTTTAGGCCTGGTTTGAACTGGTTTAAATCTGGTATTTCTGGGTTGATGTTGAGTACCTGTGTCTCTGTTCATCCCATAATGCTCAGCGCGTCTGTCGTGGTCCTCTTCTGCGTCGTCACGGCGTCCAGGAGTGTATCCTGCTGGTCACGCAACGCATCACAAAGTACCCCGTCCTCATCCAACGAATCCTCGACAACACCAAAGGTAACCTCTGATGGCGTCTAACTTCTGATAACCTTTGGCCTCTGACCTCTGGTGTCATCATGTCCCTTTGGTCTCCTGCAGGAAACGAAGAGGAGGCGCAGGGTCTGAGCCGGGCACTGCAGCTCCTGAAAGAGTTGATCAGCTCGGTTGACCAGGAGGTGCTGGAGTTAGACCGTACCAGGAGGCTGCAGGAAATCCAGGCCCGCCTGGACCCCCGGGCCCAGGCGGAGGTCCAGGGAGGGGGAGCGTTCAGAGGAGGAGAGCTGCTGAGGAGGAGGCTCCTCCACGAGGGGACCCTCCTCTGGAAGGTCCAGGGCTCCAGGATGAAAGGTAGAGGAGGTTGATACCATATCACCTGTATACCTGCTGTGATGTCACACATAAGCCTGTGGGCGGAGCTTACATCTGTTCACCACCCTCTGTGTTTGTGTACAGATGTGCAGGTGCTGCTTATGTCAGACATCCTGGTTTTCCTTCAGGACAAAGATCAGAAGTTCACCTTCGCGTCGCTGGTGAGTCACACCTGGTCTAACCTGACCTTCCTCATGTCCCTCCTCCTCCTCTTCTCTCTGTTCATCGCCTTTCATCCGTCTTTGACCAGCTTTGGGTTCTGGGTCTTGGTGGCAGCAGGACCCCAGACATCTCCTCCCACCCCCCTCCTAAATCAGTGAGGTGTCTCAGGTCTGATGGGACATCCGGGGGGTTGACTCCTTCCAACAAGAAGGGTCGCCCTCCTCTGAGCCTCCTCTGAGCTCCTCACCCTGTCTCTAACCCACACCACCTGCCAAGGAGGGTTTCAGCTGCTTGGATCCACCATCAGCAAAACCACATCATCACAAGCAGAGATAAAGTCCTGAGGTGTCCAAACCAGGCACCTACCCCGAGATACCCCAGGGGACACGTTCAGAACCGTTCCCAATGTCCACAGAACACATGTAGACTGGACGGACCAGGGGTCGGCAACCTTATATACCATATGGACCGTCTCCCACAGCAAAGAGACACACCCGGAGACACAAAACCCTTTGACATCCAATAACACTGCATATATCGCTTTTTTCAATTCAATTCAATTCAAGTTTATTTATATAGCGCCTTCCACAATCAAAATTGTCTCAAAGCGCTTTACAGAGACCCAGAGCCTGACCCCAGATCAGCACTTAAGGCGACAGTGGCAAGAAAAACTCCCTTTAACAGGAAGAAACCTTGAGCAGAACCTGGCTCAGATGGGGGACCCTCCTGCCGATGGCCGGGCTGGGTGAAAGGAGGAAAAGGAGGAAGATAGGACAGCTAGGAATGGAGGAGAGGGGGAGAAAGACATGCAGCATAATACAGACAATGTGGGTCAGTATTTACATTACAGTTAGTGGACAGTTATTGGATAATGTGTGCTCAGCAGATTAGAATTATGAAACAGAGCACGGAGGCAAAAAGCTGTCATGACTGGTAATTATTTACATTACAGTTTGCAAAGAATATTAATCAAATATTTATCTGTAGCAGAACGGAACATTAAACATGTTAGAAATAGATCATTGTAAACAATAAACAGCAGCAGGTGGGTGGAGCCAGGACCATAGGACATGCAGCTCCGGAGCCAGAGACACCTGCAGAAAGGTACAGAGACAGAGAGACCAGAGAGAAACAAACACAGGACTATGGGACAGAGAGGACACAGAGTTAATGACATGTAATAAAGGCTAATAAATTTTTTACCTGCGTATAAAAAACTACAGTGTGTTGCAGTTATGAAATCGACGAACTGCTTCAGAGAACATGACGTTTTTTTGGAACAAAAACATTTTGAACCTCGTGTTTATGAAATAAAAACCCAAACTTCTGTGCTCCGTCATCACCTCATCACTTCATCACGTGCACGGCAGCAGTCGGCTGTCAGCCTGAGTAAAAAAGGACTATTTCACTTAACAAGGTAAAATATATATTTGCAAAATATTTCCCACCTGTTGGACACACAGGTGAAGCAGTGTCATCAGCAGTGAAAGCAGATGAATCTGCTCACGTCGCATTAAACGTTTTCTTTATCCGTTGTTTGCTCCCGCGCGTCGAGAAGCTCAGTGAATCCACACCGACATCAGCCGGGTGTCGCACGTCCACGGCTGTGACGCAAAAAGTTTTAATGTTACACGATCACCAGAATCTTCACATTTAGAATCACAGCAGAGGGAGGACGGAGCCGACCCCCGGGACAGACAAACTCCTGTCACCCCTCTAGAATCCCTTCAGAATCAGCAGGTGTCCACTGATCCAGGACAGAGTCCACATTAGTCCAGACATGACCCTCCCTCAAAAAAAAAAAAGTTCCACTCTTCTTATTGTGGTAAAGTTGTCCCCGTCTGTCTGCCCCCCGTTTGTCTGTCTCAGGACAAGTCTCCAGTGGTCTCTCTGACTAACCTGATCGTCAGAGACATTGCCAACCAGGAGAGAGGGATGTACCTGATCAGTGCCTCCACCCCCCCGGAGATGTACGAGCTGCACGCTTCATCTAAAGACGACCGTCAGACCTGGAAGACGAGGATCCAGCAGGCTGCTCTCAGGTCAGTGCTGCTGCACTGCGCAGTGCTCTGCAGTGTGTAGTCCCGTACTCTGAACTTCACAGTATCATGTGTTTTGTGTGCAGCTGTCCCTCCAGAGACGAGTTTCCTCTCATCGAAACCGAGGACAAAGCTTTACAGCGAAGACTCAGAGGTACTGCGCCTCCTCTTACTCCACCTCCTACACCAACTGGCTGCTGTATCGGATCTAATCGATTTTTTTTGTCCCCCGTCTCTCCTCCCTCTGTCCAGCTGATATCCAGCAGAAAGACAGGGAGGTGCTGGAGCTCCTGCAGGAGCGCGTGACTCTGTTTTCTGACCTGGTGGAGACGACAGAAAGAGGAGCAGAAGAAGACGGAGGTGTGGAGGCGAGCACCTCCTCCTTCAGGACCTGCTCCGGCTCCTCGTCCTGCAGGAACCTGTTCAGGGCCGACACGCCTCACGCTCCTCAGGCCGAGCCGCTTCTCACCGCCGCCATCAGCGAAGGTGGAGCTCTGTGATTGGCCAGGTTGATCTGACCTGATGATTTGGTTCATTGTAACTGAACTGAACCTGTTTCCAATGTTTCAGTGGACAGACTGACAGACCTGCTGCTGGACTCCAGCATCCAGAGATCCACTGTAACCAATGGCAACCAGGACCTGAGCAGTGAGTCACCCGCGTCCTGTCCCTTTTGTCCCCTCTGTCCCCTCTGTGCCTTCCCTTTGCATGAATTTGCGAAGCTGCCATGAGTGAATGAAGCTGAATGAGTCACAGAGAAGCAGCTGCAGCGAACGACTGAGTACAAACACCACAGCCTTCACCCAGAGCTTCAGTCACACCCGCCTCGTGTTTGTTTGTTTGTTTGTTTTCCTGGTATTTACACAGTGACAACAACACAAGTTCTCAGGTTTACCACAGTGGTTCACTTCTTACTGGGCCTTGTTGCCATGGTAACTAATGTCATTTGTCAGTCATTTGTTCCTGATTCAGTGAGAGACTTCTGAGTGATGCTTCTTCTTACTGACAGTCCTCTCAGATCATATCATTATTCATGTTGCGTGTTGCATGTTGCTCACGCTCCGCCTCTGTCACATGAACCGGCCCCTGATGAAACGGTGGGCGACACACAGGTGTTACAGAGACTCAGACTGATGATACTGCCCCCTGGTGTTTGACTGATGAACCAATGAACATTCACCTGTCTGTGTCTTTACCTGCCTCTCTCTCTCTCTCTCTCTCTCTCTCTCTCTCAGATGGTGACTCTGCTTCTCTGAACGGTTCCTTTGAGGTGAATGGCAGCTCCTCAAAGGTAAAAAACCCTCATCACCTTTAACTTGTGATCACAGGTGTTTCATGCTCAGATTAAAGCTACAGCTAAAGTCAGACAATGTAAGAAAACTAAAAAGAACCTAGTGTCAGTGTGTAACAATCAGCACTGACACAGGTTGTGTAAAAACAGACAGAATCTGTATGAAGTCTGGTGTGAGACTCCCAGTGTGTCCTGACTGTCTGAGAATCTAAAACCAGAGACATTTCAGATGGACTTTCCAGCCTCAGAGACTCAGGATGAAACGCTGGGTTTCATGTTTCACGCTGTATTTTTCCGATGCATGTCTGAGCACAAACATCTTGTGTTTTCAACAGTTGTAAATAAACAATTGATCAAATATGAGTCGGTAACACATGATGAACTGTTCAGGTTTTAGCTGTTCACAGATCAGATTAAAGGAACTAAAACATGTTTACTGTGCCTTGATGTGACTGAACGATCTGTGTGATCCTGGTCTGATGACGACGAACTTCGTTTCATGGTAAGATGATAAGAGCCTGGCTGTGAAAGGAGGAGGACGCTGTCTCTGAGTGTAAATATTTTCTGTCTCTGTCTCTCAGGACAGCAACGGTAACCAGCTGCAGGACCAAACCTTAAACGAGGTAACAGACACTTCCTGTTTCCTGATCGACCAGCACGCGTCTCTGAATTCATCAGTCCTCGATCATAATGTGACCCAGAAATCAATTCAACTTCCTGTTAGGCCAAAAAACATAACAGTGATAAATAACCAGTAAGAAACAGCAGCAGGTCGTTGGGGTACTGACAGCGCAGGTTTAACACCTGTACCTTCCCTCTCCACAGGAAGTCCGTCAGCGATTGGTCAGTCTGAGCGTCCAGCTTCACGCCCTGCAGGTCTGACAACAACACGGAATCACTGACCACAGTAACCGATCATTAGCATGTTTGTTGTTCATATAATGATGATGATGAAGGTAAAAGCTTTGTGACTCCTCCCCCCTCCCCCAGGCTGCTGTGATTCGTCAGGACTCGATCCTGGAGCTGTCAGTTAGTACAGGTCCCTCCCCTTCCGCTACCCAAGGTTCTGCCCCCGCGCCCCGCCTCAGTCGCTCAGTATCACGAGACACGGGGCTCGATGCCAGCGGGGAGGCGGTGCTGCTGCGGCGGCAGGTGGAGCTCCTGCAGGAGGAGGTGACACGGCTGCGTCTGAGAGGGGAGGGGCCTGACAGGGAGGGGGCAGAGCCAGGTGGCAGGAGGAGGGGTAATGGAGAAATCAGTGATGTCATCAAGGAGGAACAGGTAGGACAGGTGTTTTGCTGAACTGCCAAGTGACTGCCAGGAATCTAATCTGAACCAGACTGATCTCAGGTGTATCTTTCATCAGGTGAGCAAGAGACGTGGCAGCAGGGAACTGGAGCCCCGCCCCCTCGCCCCATTGGCCAGTCAGGATCCAGTCGACCAATTAGATGGCTTCCAGGAAGAAAACGAGGAGGAAGTGATGAAGATCTCTCCTCGGTCTGACAGCCCCAGAGGTGAGTATCAGGAGGTTTGATCCCGCCTCCTGCTGAGACGTGTGACGACGTGTTAGAGCGCGACACCGATGCACTGATGACGCTGCTCCATCAGAGCGAGTGTGTGTGTGTGTGTGTGTGTGAGTGTGAGTGTGTGAGCGTGTGAGCGTGTGAGTGTGTGTGTCTGTATGTGTGTGTGTCTGTGTCTGTGTGTGTGTGAGTGTGTGAGAGGATTCAGTTTGCTGTTCATTTACAACCACGCAGATAATGTGGTAGTTACCATGGTAACCTGTGACCTCTGACCTCTCAGACCTACAGGACATTCCCGAGGAGAGCGAGTGTGGAGCTGATCCCAGTTAACGTCGTCACACCTCCACCTGAGAACCTCAGGGACTCTGCTGATGTCACTGTGATGTCACTGGTTGATCAGTCACTGTCAGCTGGAGATGATGCAATTTCCTGTTGTACAGACGCTTTTGATCTCAGCTCTCTTAATGTTGCTGTTATATTGGAAACAGGAAGTATACCCATGTGACCTGTTTACATCATCGTATTAGCTGGAGCCCCACCCACGTGGTTTTGTGGGTGTGGCTTGGTGGTTTTATAGGGCCTCTTGTTGTTGGGGGGGGCGGGGCAGTTTCTACAGTGAATCCGTCTCAGTTTGCTTCAGACAAACTTCACACATCGTCAGGGTTAAATCTCTCTGAGTCTCTGAGTCTCTGAGTCTGAGTGTCTGAGTCTGAGTCTCTGAGTCTCTGAGTCTGAGTCTGAGTCTAAGTCTCTGAGTCTCTGAGTCTGAGTCTGAGTCTCTGAGTCTGAATCTGAGTCTGAGTCTCTGAGTCTGAATCTGAGTCTGAGTCTGAGTCTCTGAGTCTGAATCTGAGTCTGAGTCTTTGAGTCTGAGTCTGAGTTCTGTTTTATTTTGGAGCAATAAAACCCCGCCCACTGTCTCACTGCCACACAGCTGACCAATCACTGAGTGAGGTAGCTGTGGTGTCAGAGAGTCAGGACTGTGACAGCTGGTTTGTTTGAAGCAAATTGAAACTCAAACACGAGACACACACTACATTACCCAGAATGCCTTTGGATACCTACAGTCGCTGTCACAGCGTGCTGTGTTCCCTTTAGTTGCTGTATGAGGGACAGTCCTGTTTAACTTTGACTCTGTGGAGTGGGGGGGTGGCGAGGGAGGGGGGAGGGGTGTAATCCCTCAGTGTGGCGCATCTGCTGAGGCTCAGCTGAGGGTGATAATCTGTTTCAGTCTGTGTCGCAAACTGTGTGTTTACTCAGTGTAAACTATATTTATATGGTAATTTAAAACTAAAACTAGTGCAGCAGTAGAAACATTAGATCATGTTCGACTTTAATGAGTAAAAAATAATCTGCATTTGTGTTTCTGTCAAATGTGAAACCAAAAATCTTGTTTTGAAAATATCTAAGTTTTTGTTTGACAGCATCAGACCCAGAGGGCGGAGCATTTCCAGTCCATTCACACTGAACATGATGCAGACTTTGGTGACCCCCCCAGGTAAACTCTCAGGTATCCTCCAGCAGTTTGAGCGGGAGCAGGGGGGCGGGGCCTGGGGCTTATGTAATGTTGAGTAGATGAGCAGCTGCCTGATTGAAGCCTGAGATCACTGCTGAAGAGCGCCTGTCTGTTAGCATGTTAGCGTGGCTGTTTCTGTTTTACTTGTATAGAACCTGAACACATTCTGTCTCACTGATTGGTCGATGGGACAAACCTGTGGCTTTACTGATCATATCTGATTCAGTTTGTCACAACAGCTGAGTCGAAATGTTCGAACACAGAGAGAAGAGCTCAGAGTCAGAGCCAGGTCAGGCTGATCTGCAGCTCCATGAATCTGCCTCACTCCAGAAACTACCAGAAAAATCTCTTCACTTCAACGTCTGCTGCAAAATGTGCAAACGTTTCATTATAAAGTCAAAGAGACACAGCAGGGTGTAAGCGATGTGGAGCAACCTGGGTTTCATCAGGGTTTATCATAATGATCCTGAATCAGCTGAGTTCACCTGCAGCACTGAAACAAGGCGTAGAGGAAACAGACTGAATGTCATGAAAATGCTTTAGGATGTAATCATTTTAATCAGCATCCAGCCACAAACAGCTGCAGCTGGGTCACATGATACAGGACACACCCATCAGTACTGATGAAGCGTTTGTTGTAGAGAAGAACTGCAGTCTGTGTTTCACATGTCTGCATTTCTAAAATACAGTCAAAACAAATCTGTTAGAACACACCTCCCTGAGGCGGTGCTCCACAGCTGGAACTGATCAGATTGTCTCTAACAATATTAATCTCATTACAGTTTAACTTTTCATGAATGTTTTTGGATAAGATGTCGCTCCTGGTGCCAAACTGAGACTGTTTACAGATTCTTTTTCCACGTTGCTGATTTTCTCACTTTTTAATTGGAAAAATGTAAAAAAAAAATAAATAAAAAAACAGATGAGGTTTGGTTTTCATAGCAGACAGTTTTAGGATGACAGGTGACAGGTTGATCATATGATCTTTCTACAAGTGAACCTGCTGTTTATGATTTAACTTTTCGAGACATGAATCAGCCTGATTGTTTACAAACGGCTTGTCCATGAGCTCAACAGAAAAACAACTTTATCAGCAGAAGTTTGTTGATTTGATCAGATTTTCCAGGGAAAGTGAGTTTTCTCTTATTTTTCTAAAATCTGTGAACCATTCCACAACAACCTGAGAGACAGATGTGCTTTTGGTTAATAATACTGTAATATTCTAATATGATGCTGTAATGTTCAGGTTTGTGTTGTTGGACAGCAGTTTAAAATTCAGACTGAGCTCATTAAACATAAACTGTAGTGGATTCAATAGCAGCAGCTTCTTATTTAATGGATTTTAGCTCTTTAAACAGTAGAAACGCTGAAGTGAAGTTAGTGTTTGTGTTTGTTGTATAAAAGTTTGATCAGAAAAGTGTAAATGATTTCTGCTGAAAATTTATTGTTTTATTCTTTGACTTGTGTATGTGTGCTCTTTATAAATCTAATCAGCTGGACAACATCGGTGCCTCTTGTCTTTTTATTTCTGGACATTAAAATCCTAAAATTCTTCTTTACTCTCCAGCAGGTTTGACTTCAACTTGTGGTTTTTTTTTTTAATTAATAGTTGATTTTATTCGTTAAGAAAAACAGTGTAAATTTGCAGAAACAAAATTAATTTAGCTTCTCCAGAGACTGACTACTCAGAGCAGATGTATTCTATTGATAAGTTGATTGGTTGGAATATAACATACTTTTATAGTTCCATCTAAGTTTATTGACAAATTAACGCAAACGTGAGTAAAAGCGTGAGTGCAGGAGCAGAAGTGAAACTCTGACACGTCTGAGAATAAATGCATTTATGACTTTTCTTTAATTCGTCAGGAAATTTAACAATTGAGCGATTTGAACTACTTTTATTTTGGAAGGGCCCTTGTTTTCGTAACTTCCTGTGGAGGGAATTTAACCCGGAAGAGGGTGGGGTTCTCAGTTGGGAGTTGGCTGATCCAGGAAGCGGGGGAGATCAAGACCAGGACCAGGACCGAGAAAGACGGGGACCAGAACACTCAGAACATTCCAACCCAGAGACCAGAGTCCGTGAGCCGATTCACACAGTTTGTAAAACTTTATTAAGTTTAAAAAGCAAGGCAGCAGCTCCACTCCGTTAGCCGTTAACAGCTAACAGTTACCTTCTGCTAACAGGGAAGTGACGGATTCGGGTGAAGTCAGGCTCAAGCCACAGGTGTGTTTCCTTCAGAGTACTCGGACAGGTGAGAACGATCACACAGGTACACCTCAGCTGGTCTCTGCCAGCTCTGAGCTCTGCTAAGTTGCTAACTGGCTAACAGGGCGGTGGTCGGCTCTGCGCTTTATGAGCTAACATGCTAACTGCTGATCAACAACCCGCCACAACTAATTGATCGATACCTGATCAATCAGAGAAGCTGCCGTGGGTGTAAAAATGTAAACTTTATTTAAATGATTGTGTCCACACGCACAGAGAGAAAGATTTCAAACGCGATGCTCGTAAAGCTAAGCCTGACCGACAGTACAGGCGGTGTGCTGCGTTTAAACGTTTCTGACAGATTTAAGTGATTAATCAATATTATTGATGATGGAAACGTCTCCAGGAGGATGACGAACAGACTGCTCAGTGATTTCTTTGCATGTTTTCTGTCTTCATCAACTGAATCTGTTCACAGATCCAACCCAGATGTTTCATTATTCTGTCGGTTAATCGTGAAGTCTTTGGCCTGTCGATCATCATCAGTGATCACAGTCTGAGAGTCTGAGGCTCAGTTTCACTTTATTAAAGTGTAAGAAAAAGAAAAGCGGCTCAGAAATGCCACGTGATGAATACATCGTACTGTTCAAAATACAATATGCAAAGTTTCCAACTCAGTTTTTTTTCAGCTAATCGATGAATTGTCTAATTGATGAATTGATGAATCAGTCGATGCGTCTGTAATCAGCAGATTGATTAGGTTCTGTAAATAATCCTCTGCTGTTTGAAGACGTCTGTGTTTCTCTGATCTCACGTCTTCAGTCTAAATTCAGTTTAAATTACTTTCTCTCTGAAGTGGAGTTAAATAAACTCAGCAGCTTATTTTAGCTCAGAGGCTCAAACAGGTTTATAAGGACCTCAACCCCAACTCTGTTTTACACTTCTTACATAGAATAGAATAGAATAGCCTTTACTGTCATTGAACAACATTCAGCAAAATGACAGTGGCACTTCCCTCTGAGGTGCTTGTGTGTAATAAATAAAAAAAGAAAAATTAATATGTATATGTGAGTCATTGATCTGAACATTAAAGTATATTAATGCACAGAGAAGATGAGACATTCAGTGACTGAACATGTGAAACAAAGTGAAAAACACCTGCTGCTGTTTATTCTGCAGCAGAAGAAGAAGAAGAAGATGAGTGGAGGAGTGAACAGCATCGAGGCCGTGAAGAAGAAGATCAAAGTTCTGCAGGAGCAGGCGGAGGAGGCCGAGGAGAGAGCGGAGAGACTGCAGAAGGAGGTGGAGAAAGAAAAGAGGAGCAGAGAGGAGGTACACACACCTACATCACACACCTGTACAGATAAAAGAGGAGGCACACACACCTGTCCGGGTGGAGCAGGGCCGGCTCTGTGGTTCTGTGTGGTTCTTCACAGATCCTCTGTGGTTCCGTGTGGTCTCCCATCAGCCTGTGTTAGCCTGTGCTAACCCTAACCCATCAGCCTGTTAGCCTGTGCTAACCCTAACCCATCAGCCTGTTAGCCTGTGCTAACCCTAACCCATCAGCCTGTGTTAGCCTGTGCTAACCCTAACCCATCAGCCTGTGTTAGCCTGTGCTAACCCTAACCCATCAGCCTGTTAGCCTGTGCTAACCCTAACCCATCAGTCTGTGTGAGCCTGTGCTAACCCTAACCCATCAGTCTGTGTGAGCCTGTGTTAACCCTAACCCATCAGCCTGTGTGAGCCTGTGTTAACTCTAACCCATCAGCCTGTTAGCCTGTGCTAACCCTAACCCATCAGTCTGTGTGAGCCTGTGCTAACCCTAACCCATCAGCCTGTTAGCCTGTGCTAACCCTAACCCATCAGTCTGTGTGAGCCTGTGCTAACCCTAACCCATCAGCCTGTTAGCCTGTGCTAACCCTAACCCATCAGTCTGTGTGAGCCTGTGCTAACCCTAACCCATCAGTCTGTGTGAGCCTGTGTTAACCCTAACCCATCAGCCTGTGTGAGCCTGTGTTAACCCTAACCCATCAGCCTGTGTGAGCCTGTGTTAACCCTAACCCATCAGCCTGTTAGCCTGTGCTAACCCTAACCCATCAGTCTGTGTGAGCCTGTGCTAACCCTAACCCATCAGTCTGTGTGAGCCTGTGTTAACCCTAACCCATCAGCCTGTGTGAGCCTGTGTTAACCCTAACCCATCAGCCTGTGTGAGCCTGTGTTAACCCTAACCCATCAGCCTGTTATACACAGATGTTTCCATAGATCCTGTTACACTGATACATGGTTGATGCTGATGCAGTGATATATCAGATATATCACTGCATCAGCATCAGTGAGTCAGAGCTCTGACTCTGGAGCTCAGTCCATATAAACATTATATTCAGATGGTTTATGTTAAAAATGACCTGCAGCTGATAAATTCTCATTAAACAGTCGAAATTCCAAATATCAACACCAGTGTCAGGACTTCAGTGGGAATGCTGGGAGACAGTTCAGTTTAGAATCAGGAGGAGCTGAGAATTGAACCAGCAGCCCTGCGATCAGTGAACACCCTGCTGAGACGCTGCCTGGCTCACTACCCTCTGACTGAGTGCTGCTGTGTGGGCTGTACCACAGTGTACTGCAGCAGTGTGTGTCAGCGTGTTAACACTGTGTGTGATAAGGAAATCTGCAGACTGTGATAACACACACACACACGATTCACTTCACTGTCAGTATCTCAGTGAGAACAGTTTCCTCCACAGTCTCCTCCTCTCCTCCATTCCCAGCTGTCCTATCTTCCTCCTCTTCCTCCTCTTCCTCCTCTCACCCAGCCCGGCCCTCAGCAGGAGCGTCCCCCATATGAGCCAGGTTCACAGGGAGCTGCTGATCTGGGGTCAGACTCTGGCTCTCTGTAAAGCTCTTTGCGAGCTGTATAAATAAGACAGAATTGACCTGAATTGATCCTGGGCTCTGTGGCTTGCAGGCGGAAGCTGAGGTGACGTCTCTGGGTCGTCGTCTGCAGCTCAGTGAGGAGAATCTGGACCGAGTCCAGGAGAGACTGTCCACGGCCCTCCATAAACTGGACGAGGTGGAGAAGGCTGCCGACGAGAGCGAGAGGTCAGCGATATTCACCTGACACGCACCTGACACGCACCTGACACATGAATACTGAGGCCTGGGCACAGGTACAGGTGTGAGTCGTACCTGTTCCGTGTCATCATGCTGTCTCACCTCCTCTCAGTGGAGCCATCTGATGGAGGCCGTTATTTAAAGCCTCCCACATCGCTCTGATTGGAGATTACTGACCGTGCTGCCCGCCTCTCTCTCCACCTGTCTCTGTCTCCGCCCCCATCAGAGGTATGAAGGTGATAGAGAACAGAGCTCTGAAGGACGAGGAGAAGATGGAGCAGCTGGAGGTTCAGCTGAGGGAGGCCAAACAGATCGCAGAGGAGGCCGATCGGAAATACGAGGAGGTGCGAACATCAGGCAGCACAGCTGGAACGTGCTCAGGTTCTCCCACATCTGCAGCATCCAGCTGTTCTACACTCTCTGCTGTGTGTTTGATTGACAGGTGGCTCGAAAACTGGTGATGGTGGAAGGAGAACTGGAACGAGCTGAAGACAGAGCGGAGCAGGCTGAGAGGTTTACACACACACACACACACAGACACACTCACACACACTCGCACACACACAGACACACGCACACACGCACACAGACACACGCACACACGCGCACGCACAGACATACTCACACACACTCGCACACACGCACACGCACAGACACACTCACACACACAGACACACGCACAGACGCACTCACACACACAGACACACGCACACACTCACACACACAGACGCACGCACAGACGCACTCACACACACAGACGCACGCACACACTCACACAGACACACGCACACACTCACACACACTCACACACACAGACACAGACACACTCACACACACACACACAGACACGCACACACTGTGCATGTCTAATAGCTGCTTTCAGCATGAAGCTGCTGCTCACACTGCAGACAGACAGACAGGAGGCTCTGACCGTATTTGGACAGGAGTGGGATGATGTCATGGTGATGATGTCACAGTGATGATTAGCTCTTCATGAAACCTTCTCTCATTTTATCAGAAAATAAAAAACTGGTTTAAAACCAGTTTCAAACCACTGGACCTGAAAAATCTTCAGTTCTCATCATTTAATCAGACGGTCCAGCACCTGGAGAACAGGTGCAGGTCACGTTAATGTGATCATTTATAAATGACACACCTGGTGAAGGATCTGTGAGGTCATGAGTCATGGTTCTGAAACCAGTTCAGGGGTCAGGGAGGAGCCTGATCGCTGACCTGCTGCATGTCATCTCTGGTTACCTGTGTGGCGCAGGTAGACTGATGATCTCACTATGATGTCACTCTGCTTCACTAACAGCGCTCTAATCTTATTGCATCATTTTCTCTTCCTGTTTGTTTCTATGGAAACATGTTGGTGCTGCTGCATGTGCTGCTTCCTACATCCTGCTACCTGTCCACCTGTCGATTCGCCTACCTGTCTATTAGTAAGGTTCGGAGGTCGGAGGAGCAGTTGAGGAGTTTCGACCAATCACTGAAGAGCTTGCAGGCATCTGAAGACAAGGTACTGAGGGTCACCTGACCCATCCCTCCTGCTAATCTCCCCTTCAAACCAGAGGAACTCCTCCTCTTGACCTCCAGTGACCTCTGACATTTGACCTTTAGCTGCTGCTTCAGCTCCTCCTCCTGCTCTCTGCATGACCCTAACCTGCCGCACACACAACTACACCTGACCCTCAACGACACGCAACACGTGACACAACAACACACGACGAAAGAAAACACGACACGTGACATGTCCCTTCTGTTTGATGTGACCTTTGACCTGCAGTAAGTGTCGAGTGTTGGAGGAGGAGCTGAAAACTGTCTTCACTAGTTCAAAGTCTCTGGAGGCCCAGGCTGAGAAGGTACGGGGAGCAGGGGCAGGTGGGAGGAGGAGGCGGGGTTAACTAGGAACAGCAGTCTGAACATCGGTGTTTTACAGCCACTGTCACTGGTCACTGTCGTCAGCAGTTTTGCACTTGTAACCACACCCAGTATGATGTCACAGTGTACTGACACCTGTACATCACAGCGGCCAGGTGATGATCAGTAAACAGCGGTGCTGATGCTGAGTCCTTACCTGAACCTTGACCTTGTAACCGTGTATCTGATTGGTCAGCGCGGCGCGGACCTTTGACCTGCCGCAGTGTCTCTGTCCTCAGACTGTTGAAATATGTGACAGAGGACTGACACATTCTGAGGCATCCTCACACCTGATTGGCTGTTGTCTGTGCGCCTGGGTCTCTGATTGGCTGTTGTTTCTCTCTCAGTACTCCCACAAAGAGGACAGGTATGAAGAGGAGATCAGGAACCTGAGCAGCAAACTCAAGGAGGTGAGACGCAAATAATGTTACACGGAAGTTCACCTGATTTCTAACCTGACTTCCTGTTTCTCACCTGTGACCTCACCTGTTCCTGTGTTCCAGGCCGAGACCAGAGCGGAGTTTGCCGAGCGTTCAGTGGCTAAACTGGAGAAAACCATCGATGACCTGGAAGGTGAGACAGGAACCAGCTGAACACAGAATCATGTTTAATGTCACATGGTGTGGGTAAAACGCAGAGAGTCTCAGGGCAGGACTCTCTGTCTCAGGGCAGGACTCTCTGTCTCAGGACAGGACTCAGGGCAGGACGTTCACATCTGATCACTTGTGTCTCTGTGTTTTCAGACGCTCTGACTTCGGCCAGAAATGCCAACATGGAGCTTCAGGCGACTCTGAATCAGACCATGGAGGAGCTCGGCTCCTGCTGAACCTCCCCCCCATGGCAAAAAAACTCCTGCCCCCATTGTTCCTTGTTCCTTTCTGCCACAACCCCCCCCCCCACTGCTGGCTGCTTGGTGGACGTCAGGAAACTTAGTGGCCCAAACATTCCTCTTCCTCCTGTGCCTTCTCCTCTGCTCCTCCTCCCTGGTTGTGTGAGGGAGGTGTGGTGTTGCCCCCCCCACCCCACCACCATTATTATTCCTGCTTCCACACATTCCTTCTCTGAATCTCTGAGTCACACCTCAGTCACCTGCTGTCTGGCCCTCCCTCTCTCCCCCCCCCCCCTCTGACGGTGCCAACCCCCGCGTCCTCCCCGTCCCTCCTCCTCCTCAGTATTATGTGAGGGAGGCCGTTCCCTCGTCCACAGCTAATTAACTCATTAACAGCTAATTAAGTATTTGTCTGAACGGTTTGATGTTACTCTGATTAGTTTTTTGCCACTATAATTAATGATTGATTGATTAGGGTTTGATTTCCTGTTCTTTTGTTCCTGAGGGGTGTGGTTTAAAGTAGCCAATCACAGCGAGCCATTCCACTGCCATATATGGTAAACCAACAGCCAATCAGAGGTCAGAGACAGCCCCAGTTTATTTTTTCTACAGGTGACCTTTGACCTGATGACATGAATAAAAGTTTAGAAATGTTTTTACCTGGAATCCGGTGATGATGTCACAGCTCATTGTAATAAAACATGACAGGATTTTATAAAATAAAAGCACCGTCACTGGTATGTAGATCCACACTGAGTCACTGGGTTTCATTCATTCATAGTTTGAACGTGATGTTCATGTGTTCAGAGCAGCTACAGTGAAATAGTGAAGTCCTTCAGTCTGTGGACGCTATTTTAAACCAATAATTAGTTTTGGTTCAGATCACGTAAAACCCAACGACTGAAAAATGAATCTTTACGTTTTATTTTCTTTTTCTGATTTGACAGTAAAGTTAAAACATTGCATTAAAAATGACTCGGCTCATTCCAGGTTTGACTCGCAGCCTGAAACCTGATGAACCAGAAGAAACTGCAGCTCCGTCAGCTGATTGTCAGACCTGACGAGGAAACCGACCAATCACAACGAAGCCGCTCGGACGCACCAGCGTCTGTATGGAAGGATCAGATCTGCGATTGGTCCTTTCATCAGTCTTGGTTCTGCACATGTTCACCTGACACAGAAACCAGGTTTCTCTGACACATGGTCCGTCATGTGACTGCCTGTGACTGGACCCGCTGACAGCAGGAAGCTGACTGTAACCTTAGTGATGAGCAGGTAGACAGTGTATTTTAAAGAGGTCAGAGGTCAGCAGTACATAAACACCTGCCCAGGTGAGAGTGACACAGCTGCAGATTCGTCTTTGCTTCTGATCGGCAAGTATTGATTAAACGTTCTGTTCAAACACCTAGAATAGACAAAGAAAACTTATTGATTATCAGAGAGGAAAGCGATCAGCTCCCCAGCCCTGCTGACACTGAACATCAGCATTAATCAAGAAGAATATTGATAAGTGAAAATCAGGTGTGATGGATCAATGATGATGAAGCTGCTTTCTCAGCCAGCCTCAGGATTGGCTGCAGCTGCTCGTCTAACGAGGGGGCGTTGGCCTCGTTAGTGATTATCCAATCAAATTCAAGCCCGCTGTCCAACCCGCACTCTGACTCCACGTCATCTACACCTGAGAGACAGACAGGTAAACAGTAAGACACCTGGGGCTGGAGACAAGTAATGATCCAGTCAGACAAAAATTCACCTGAGGCCTGTTCAACAAATCCAGGATTTCTCTTGGATATCTGGTTTCACTGAGACGAACACCGTCCGTCCTGAATCACCTGGATCATGAAGCAGGTTCTCACCTGGTTCAGTTCTCTCTCGGTTTATCTGCTCTGAGCTCGGTCATGTGACAGAGGCTGGGTGTTAATTACAGGCAACTCACCTACAGACAGACCTGATGCTCTTCATTACTCTGAACTTTACTGGAAACTCTTTTGTCTCTGTCAGGATCCCGTAGGAATGATGACTCACTGTTTCCAGTGATCTGATTGGTCAGTAGTTTGGACTGTTGACAGGTTTAGGTCTGATCTGGAGCAGGTTAGCTGTGCAGCATTAGTTACCGTGACGATGTGAACCACCATCATAACCCTGACAACCCAGTTAAACCTGAAGTTACCTGGCTAACCACAGATCCTGCTTCGTGGTCCAGGCCTCAGGTGAAACTGACTCGTGTTGTCACTGCGTAAATACCACGAAAACAAACAGGAGGCTGCACCACGTCTTACCTGCAGTGAAGCTCCACCCCCTCTGTTTCCTAGTTTCTTCTGAACTTTGAACTCTGACAGTTCGCGTCTGTCGAGGAAACTCCGACCAGAACCACTGGAGGTCTGACAGCCTCCGTGCGTCACTCACCACCTGACCAATCAGAGAGTAGGATGTGAGACGTAGTTACTCTGTGGTTTTGGTTCCCACCAAAACTTTGTGGCTTGAATGTGAAAGTGGGACAAAGAGTCCAGAAGAGGAGAGAAGACAGTGATGATGATAAAGTGAAAAAGACGTCATCAGGAGACGATGACGTACCCAGACTGGTTGCTGTGCTCCTCTGGTTGCTAGGCGACAGAAGAATCCAGGGTCCTGCCGTCGTCGAGTTTCTCCCCAGCAAATCATGTCGGCCCGATACTGCTCCTTATAAAGACCAGGACCCAGCAACTGGTCCAGGTCCAGACCGTGTTCCTGCAGGACCAGCATCAGATTAATTACATTACCATGTAAAAAAAATCATGTTGCCATGGTGACGTGTTTTTTTTTGTGTGAACAGGTGCCAGTCTCACCTGAGCGTACTGCTGTTTGAGAGGCCCAGACAGACGTAGGACGCAGCAAACATCAGACCCCAAACTGCAGAAGAACAAACACGTCTGATCCTGCGGGAACCAACGGGAACCAGCAGGTACCAGCAGGTACCAACGGGAACCAGCAGGTACCAACAGGAACCAGCAGGTACCAGCGGGAACCAACGAGAACCAGCAGGTACCAACGGGAACCAGCAGGTACCAGCGGGAACCAACGGGAACCAGCAGGTACCAACGGGAACCGGCACCACTGACGAAGCATCGTATTTAAGGCTGCTTGTATAGCAGCATGGTAACAGGTGCAGGGGCGGCACTGATGTGTGATCTGATGGTGAAAGGTCGAGACCACTCCCACACCAGGATCTGTCCATGGTTTAAATGTTGATATTCATTATGTGAAATCTGTGCTGGGCAGCTGCTGTGTGATTATTGATGAATTATTTACGTCTGTGTGGCTCAGTCTGTTTTCAGGTCTGATCACAGACTGACTGTAAATCCACTGACTCGGTTTTGATGTTCTGATGTGATTCGTTGGCCGGAATGACTAAGACTTCAGTGTTAGAGCGGTTTAGTTGCAGGTGGCGTTCCTCCGTGTGTGTGCATGCGACTGCGCAGACACCTTGAGGTCACCTGGCACAAATCACAGGTATAGTTGGTGTTGCCACGCGAGCAGATAATCAGACCCACGGATGTGATCAAGGAGGTGGGACACCAAGACTCAGGACCGATGACTGATCATTAAGATCTGTAATCGATCAGCTGATCACTTCTCTGCTAAAGCCTGATGCTGTGTGTTAAAGTGCAGTGGAGCTGCTCTCAGATCAGTTCTCAGTTCAGTTTTACTGGAATAATTCTGTTTAGATTAAAACAAAACACTGAAGTCAAATGATCAACAGCAACAGATAAACAAACAGCGGGTCTGTGATGTATTTACCGCTCCTGGATCCGGTCCGTCACATAATCTTTTCCGGACTTCCGTTTCCCACTGAAAACCAGAACCAGCTCGGGTTCAGAGACTCGGTCTTCCATCTGCCGTCAATAATCATGTATCAACACCTGCTGCTTATCGATACGCTGCTGCTTTATGAGCAGCTCCGTGTTCCGACCTGTCAGACCACCGGACCGGTACCGTAACTGTCAGAAACAGGGAGCCTTCAAAAAACACTTGGACAAAATAAATGTCCCACGGGACTGAAACAGTCACAGGAGGATCAGTCAGGTCAATGATCAAATCATCAAGATCAGCTATCGATCACGTTACGCATGAAATTCGTTAGTGGAGGGCTCAGAAAATAAAGTTACGGCGTATTTCTCACATTACGGTAACACGTGATCAGCGTCGCAATCTGGACTGAACACATGGAGGGAGGGAACGTTCCGCTCTTAATGATGACGTAATTATTCTATTTTATTCTATTCTTTTCTATTCTATTATATATTATTATCTATAGTGAATTTAAACCGAAATCAACCACTTCGCTTTCTTCTTCCCCCCCCCCCAGGCGGCCTCCATGTTGGTATGATCCGGATCAGGTGTCGTCATCAGATCCTGAGCAACATGGCGGTGAGAGGTGCAGAACTTTTCCGAGCAGTGAGAGCTTCACTTCACAGGGTGAGACACGAACCTTCAGACCAAACTTTTTACAATCAGGAAGAAGTCTCTGAACCTGTACGCAGTGACGTCACACGGGAACGCAGCCATCAGAAAGTACTCGTGTTTGATACAGACGTTAAAGTGTTTGAAAATCTTTATCAACTATGTGTTGCATGGTTTACATCTCATGCAATAAGTGAATAAATGGACCCGCTGCATCCGAATCCGTTTTATTGGACAAGTTTGTGCATAAAACAAGGAATTTGACTTCGGTTTTTCTTTGCTCTCAGGCATACAACCAACAACAACACAACAACAACACAACAACAACACAACCAACAGAACAGCAGCTTTTCTTTCACAAACACCTACAGTGCAGTGGCACGATGGGACAGTCCAAACTACACACACACACACACACACACACGCTCAGACCGTGTGTAGTCTGTACTTTAACCTTTCACCCATTTTCCATGCCGGATCATGTGCACGCGCACAGACCGCAGAGTGGACGAGGATTTATTGATCAGGATCGAAGTTTCTGATTATTGATCAGATTTATGTGATCCACAGAAATTTTATTTTCCCTTTTATTCACAGAAACGGTTCAGTGTTTGAATCAGTTAATCAATTAATCAGCCCGTCGATGAGCCGATTATAAATAAATAATAAGTCTAATTCTCTGATTTAATGTTTCTGTCTCTAAACCAACGACTGTAGATAAAGATGGACGTGTCTTCACATCCTTCCTCTGCGCAGCCAGCAGGGGGCGATCAAGATGCTTTAGCTCCACTGCACACTGCACTGTTTTTTATTAATGACAGCAGTGATGACTGTCCACTCTGACTCACCACAGCTCAAGGACACGTCTTCAGATGTCCAGCGTGTCCAAAACAGTTCCACGTACTTTCATTTGTGTGAAGCTCCTGAGAGAACAAACTGCTGACGCTCATCTCTCTGTCTGTTCCAGTCATGGTTCCACCATTCGGCGGTTCTTCAGTCCGGTTCTCCTCAGCCGGGGTTCTTCCGTCCAGTTGAAGGTGTCATGCTGCCGACAGGGACTTTCAGCAACAGAGTGGCCTTCATCACAGGCGGAGGGACGGGACTGGGCCGAGCCATGACCACCACCCTGTCACAGCTGGGAGCTCAGTGTGTCATCGCCAGCAGGTCAGAGGTCATGGGACTGACTGCTTCAGGTTCAGCCTGAGCAGCCAGCGCTGTGTCAGGATCAGCCTCAGCAGCTGAGCAGAGACCTGGTTTACCTGCTCCACAGGTTACCTGCGTCACTAACGACACAGGAGCCACAGCTGAGTCGCGAGGGAACAACTCACTCACTCACTCAGTAAATGTGTTTAACATGTGTGACATCACGTTTTTGTTTGTTGTTCAGGAAGTTGGACGTCCTGCGACAGACAGCGGACGAGATCAGCAGCCAGACCGGAAACAAGGTGACAAACCAGGAGTTGAGTCAGAACCAGAATCTGAAGTGGTGTGACTTCATCTGACCCCCCCCCCTCCCTCCCTCTGTGATCAGGTCCATGTGGTTCAGTGTGATGTCAGAGACCCTCAGGCTGTGTCTCGTTGTGTCGACCAGATGGAGAGTCTGACAGGACTTCCTGATGTAACAACACACACACAAACACACACACACCTAACAGTAAACCTTTGTATTCCGCCTCGTCGCACACGTCCCTGGTCCGTTTTAATACGTATCAACAACTTCTTGTATTTCAAAGCTTTTTTTCTTTTCTAAGGATATTTTAATCTTTGCATAGAATTTTAAATAAGAACAGCTCTTTAAAGATTTTAAGTGCGCGTGTCCGCGTGTGCCCGAGCTGCCTTTCTTTACCGAACCTGAACCCTAAAACCAGGTGTGGACCCTCAAACACCTGTGAAGGTGTGAGGACAGACAACACGTCCTCACTCTGTGAGGGCCGTGCCTCAGACTGGTCCTCACAAAGATAGGAAAGGTAAAACACACACCCACAGTTTAGTATGTTTGGTGTGGTGTCGTTATGACGACATAGGCGAAGTATGATGTCATAATGTAAGAAGGTAAAATAAACTGTAAACTGTGATGTCATCAACAGACACTGCTCTGACTTCACCTGTGACAAACATTCTGACATCACAATGTGCAGGTGATCATCAACAACGCCGCAGGAAACTTTATCTGTCCGTCAGAGCGTCTGTCACCGAACGGCTGGAAGAGCATCACTGACATCGTTCTGAACGGAACGGCCTTCGTCACTCTGGAACTGGGCAAGAGACTGATCCAGAATCAGAAAGGTCAGGGACCGATCCAGAATCAGTTTGGTCAGGGACCGATCCAGAATCAGTTTGGTCAGGGACCAATCCAGAATCAGTTCAGATATAAAGGTGCTGTAGATGAGTGTTGTATCGTTGTGCGTCCTGGGTTTATTGTTCTTACTGTTGATTGTGTTGTTCCCTGTCTGTGCGGCTCAGGTGCGTCCTTCCTGGCCATTACCACCATCTACGCTGAGTCTGGTTCTGGTTTCGTGGTTCCGAGTGCATCAGCAAAGGCCGGAGTCGAGGCGCTCTACAAGTCAGTCTGACCTTTGACCTTCCCATACGAAGCATGAACAAAGGAAAATGCAGATCAGACTGATGTCGTCATGACAGAAAGATGCTGAAATCACTGATGGCTGGTTGTCACGGTAACACTGTGTCCCCTGTGCGTGGCAGGTCTCTGGCTGCAGAGTGGGGGCGCTATGGCCACAGGTTCAACATCATCCAGCCTGGACCAATTAAAACCAAGGTACTGCCCACCTGACCAAAGCGGATGAAGGTTGTTTGCTTGCTGCTGTCTGCTGTTTTTTATCTGTTTCTTTATTTGTTGTTGTTTACCTGCTGCTTGTTGTTTGTTTTGTTTAGGGGGCATTTAGCCGTTTGGACCCGACGGGAGCGTTCGAGAAGGGGATGATCAGTCGGATCCCAACGGGTCGACTGGGGAAACCGGCAGAGATCGCAAACCTGGCAGCGTACATGAGCAGCGACTACGCTACCTGGATGTCCGGAACTGTGAGTTTATACTGGTTAAACTGGTCCTGGATCAGAGTTTAGACAAATCGTAAGTCTTTCATAAGAGGTTAAACAGATTTTAGACAAGACGTCCACTTGGCTTCAAATCAACCAGATCAGATTCTGAACTGGTTTCTAATCATAGCAAACATATGATTATTGACTAAGCACAGGCAGGAGATCAGGCTGATGTTAATGAAGTGATTACACTGATATTAGGTGAGAGGTTAGCGTGTTCACGCTGGTCCTGGATCAGAGGTCAGTCAACACGTGTGTGTGTGTTTAGGTGGTTCGGTTCGATGGAGGAGAGTACGTGTCGATGGCAGGAGAGTTCAACGACCTGCGCTCGGTGAGTGAAACGTTCGCCCTCAGGATTATCGTGGGTGACCATTTTTATGACATTTTGAGGATGTGACACTTTTCACCGATCCTCAGGGAGCAAGATAGAGACATGAGACCTTGTCCTACCCCCCATTTTGTGTACCCCAGGTCCAGCGGTACCACCCTTAAGTCTCTAGGACTAGGACTTGGGTTCCCCAGAGTTATGAGCATTTGAAGTTCCCCCCATATAAGTGATTTGGGAAGTGAAAATTTTCCAAAGTGTGAGATGCCAAAAATGTTCCCCCAGAAAGTGTTTAGGAGCACGTTTCAGAGCCTTAGGAGTGGTTTGAACCCCCCTTTTTGTGGTACTTTTGTCAAACTGAATATGGTGTTTAGGGTTGTTGAGTGTACAGGGCCTAAGTGTGAGATGCCAAAAATGTTCCCCCAGAAAGTGTTTAGGAGCACGTTTCAGAGCCTTAGGAGTGGTTTGGACCCCCCCTTTTTGTGGTACTTTTTGTCAAACTGAATATGGTGTTTAGGGTTGTTGAGTGTACAGGGCCTAAGTGTGAGATGCCAAAAATGTTCCCCCAGAAAGTGTTTAGGAGCACGTTTCAGAGCCTTAGGAGTGGTTTGGACCCCCCTTTTTGTGGTACTTTTGTCAAACTGAAGATGGTGTTTAGGGTTGTTTGTTGAGTGTACAGGGCTTAAGTTTTGCCAAAAAGTTCCCTGAAAATGTTTTGAGGCCGTTTTGATGCCTTATTATACTATTTTTGGAGACCCGATTTTACTTTTGTCAAACTGAAGATTTAGGGTTATGATT
This sequence comes from Toxotes chatareus, assembly GCA_016801885.1. NCBI lineage: Eukaryota > Metazoa > Chordata > Actinopteri > Toxotidae > Toxotes > Toxotes chatareus. The sequence goes on along the minus strand of CM028886.1, from coordinate 22,976 downwards.
TTATGGGCTTTTTTATGACATTTGAGGCCCCAAAAAAAAAGTGTTTTTTGGCGATTTTGATGCCTTACTATACTATGACCATTTTATTTTTGAGGCCAAGAAAAAAATTTGACTTTTTTTTTTTTGATTTTTGCCGATTTACTATACTATGACCATTTTATGACATTTTGATGCCCAAAAAAAAAAGAGTTTTTTGGCGATTTTGGCCTTACTATACTATGACCACTTTTATGACATTTTGAGGCCAAGAAAAAAAATTTGACTTTTTTTGGCGATTTTTGACACCTACTATACTATGACCATTTTATGACATTTTGAGAACAAGAAAAAAAGTGACTTTTTTTTGGCCGATTTTGCCTATACTATACTATGACCATTTTATGACATTTTGAAGCCCAAAAAAAAAAAGAGTTTTTTGGCGATTTTGACACCTTACTATACTGTGACCATTTTATGACATTTTGAGGATGTGACACTTTTCACCGATCCTCAGGGAGCAAGATAGAGACATGAGACCTTGTCTACCCCCCCCCCATTTGTTTGTGTGTACCACCTTAAGTCCTAGGACTTGGGTTCCAGAGTTATGAGTACCCCCCTTAAGTCTCTAGGACTTGGGTTCCAGAGTTATGAGCATTTGAAGTCCCCCATATAAGTGATTTTTGGAAAATTTTCCAAAGTGTGTGCCAAAATGTTTTTAGGAGCACGTTTCAGAGCCTTAGGAGTGGTTTGGACCCCCCTTTTTTGTGGTACTTTTGTCAAACAAAATGTTCCCCATATAAGTGATTTGGGAAGTGAAAATTTTCCAAAGTGTGAGATGCCAAAAATGTTCCCCAGAAAGTGTTTAGGAGCACGTTTCAGAGCCTTAGGAGTGGTTTGGTGGTTGTGGTACTTTTTTTTGTGGTACTTTTTGTCAAACTGAATATGGTGTTTAGGGTTGTTGAGTGTACAGGGCCTAAGTGTGAGATGCCAAAAATGTTCCCCCAGAAAGTGTTTAGGAGCACGTTTCAGAGCCTTAGGAGTGGTTTGGACCCCCCTTTTTTTGGTACTTTTGTCAAACCCCCTTTTTGTGGTACTTTTAGTCAAACTGAAGATGGTGTTTAGGGTTGTTGAGTGTACAGGGCCTAAGTGTGAGATGACAAAAATGTTCCCCCAGAAAGTGTTTAGGAGCACGTTTCAGAGCCTTAGGAGTGGTTTGGACCCCCCTTTTTGTGGTACTTTTTGTCAAACTGAATATGGTGTTTAGGGTTGTTGAGTGTACAGGGCCTAAGTGTGTGAGATGCCAAAAATGTTCCCCCAGAAAGTGTTTAGGAGCACGTTTCAGAGCCTTAGGAGTGGTTTGGACCCCCCCTTTTTGTGGTACTTTTGTCAAACTGAAGATGGTGTTTAGGGTTGTTGAGTGTACAGGGCTTGGAGTTTTAAGCATTTTGAGGCCGTTCTGAAAAATGACTTTTTTTTTTTTGTCAAACTGAAGATGGTGAGGGTTTACTATGTACTTGGAGTTTTAAGCATTTTGAGGCCGTTCTGAAAAATGACTTTTTTGGCCGATGCCTTACTATACTATGACCATTTTATGACATTTGAGGCCCAAAAAAGTTTTTTTGGCGATTTTGACCTTACTATACTATGACCAATGACATTTTTTTTGCCGATTTTGACTATACTATATGACATTTTATGCCAAAAAAAATTTGAACTTTTTTTGACTTTTTTTTTTATTTTTTGAGGACATTTTTTTGATTTTTGATTTTTTTTGGCCGATTTTACCTATACTATACTATGACCATTTTTATGACATTTGATGACCAAAAAAAATTTGACTTTTTTTGGCCTTTTTTGACGATTTTTTACTATACTATACCATTTTTATGACATTTTGAGAACAAGAAAAAATTTGACTTTTTTGGCGATTTTGACCTATACTATACTATGACCATTTTATGACATTTTTGAGCCAAAAAAAAAAGTGACTTTTTTTGGCGATTTTTGACCTTACTATACTATACCATTTACTATACTATGACCATTTTTATTTTGAAGCCCAAAAAAAAAAATTTTTTTTTTTGGCGTTTTTTTTGACACCTTACTATACTGTGACCATTTTTATGACATTTTGAGGATGTGACACTTTTCACCGATCCTCAGGGAGCAAGATAGAGACATGAGACCTTGTCCTACCCCCCATTTTTGTGTGTACCCAGAGTCCTTAAGTCTCTAGTACCACCCTTAAGTCTCTAGGATTTTGGGTTCCAGAGTTATGAGCATTTGAAGTTCCCCCATATAAGTGATTTGGGGAGTGAAAATTTTCCAAAGTGTGAGATGCCAAAAATGTTCCCCCAGAAAGTGTTTATGAGCACGTTTCAGAGCCTTAGGAGTGGTTTGACCCCCCTTTTTGTGGTACTTTTGTCAAACTGAATATGGTTTTGTGTACAGGGCCTAAGTGTGAGATGCCAAAAATGTTCCCCCAAAGTGTTTAGGAGCACGTTTCAGTGTTTAGGTTTGTTGGACTTTTTGTCAAACAGGTTGTTTCCCCTAAGTGTGAGATGCCAAAAATGTTCCCCAGAAAGTGTTTAGGAGCACGTTTCAGAGCCTTAGGAGTGGTTTGGACCCCCCCTTTTTGTGGTACTTTTTGTCAAACTGAATATGGTGTTTAGGGTTGTTGAGTGTACAGGGCCTAAGTGTGAGATGCCAAAATGTTCCCCAGAAAGTGTTTAGGAGCACGTTTCAGAGCCTTAGGAGTGGTTTGGACCCCCCTTTTTGTGGTACTTTTGTCAAACTGAAGATGGTGTTTAGGGTTGTTGAGTGTACAGGGCTGGAGTTTTAAGCATTTGAGGCCGTTCTGAAAAAGCATTTGAGGCCGTTTGATGCCTTACTATACTATGAAATGACATTTGACTTTTTTTGGCCGATTTTGATGCCTTACTATGACTTTTTGACATTTTATGACATTTTGAGGCCTATGAAAATTTTATGACATTTTGAAAAAACTTTTTTTTGGCCGATTTTTGATACCTTACTATACTATGACCCATTTTATGACACATTTTGAGGCCAAAAAAAAAATTTTTTTTTGGCCGATTTTTGACCTTACTATACTATGACCATTTTATGACATTTTTGAGGCCAAAAAAAAATTTGACTTTTTTTTGGCGATTTTGACTACTACTATACTATGACCATTTTATGACATTTTGAGAACAAAAAAAAAGTGACTTTTTTGGCGATTTTTGACCTACTATACTATGACCATTTTTATGACATTTTGCCAAAAAAAAAAACTTTTTTTGGCGATTTTACTATACTATGACCATTTTATGACATTTTGAAGCCCAAAAAAAAAGTTTTTTTTTTTTGGCGATTTTTTGACATACTTACTATACTGTGACCATTTTATGACATTTTGAGGATGTGACACACGATCCTCAGGGAGCAAGATAGAGACATGAGACCTTGTCCTCCTCAGGGACCCAAGATAGAGACATGAGACCTTGTCCTTCCCCCCCCATATAAGTTGTGTGTTTCCCCAGTGTCCATGCGGTACCACCCTTAAGTCTCTAGGACTTCGGGTTCCAGAGTTATGAGCATTTGAAGTTCCCCCATATAAGTGATTTGGGAGAGTGAAAATTTTCCAAAGTGTGAGATGCCAAAAATGTTCCCCCAGAAAGTGTTTAGGAGCACGTTTCAGAGCCTTAGGAGTGGTTTGGACCCCCCTTTTTGTGGTGTTTTTTTTGTCAAAAAAAAAAACTGAAGATGGTGTTTAGGGTTGTTGAGTGTACAGGGCCTAAGTTTGAGATGCCAAAAATGTTCCCCAGAAAGTGTTTAGGAGCACGTTTGTTTAGGAGTGGGTGGACCCCCCTTTTTGTGGTACTTTTTGTCAAACTGAATATGGTGTTTAGGGTTGTTGAGTGTACAGGGCCTAAGTGTGAGATGCCAAAAATGTTCCCCCAGAAAGTGTTTAGGAGCACGTTTCAGAGCCTTAGGAGTGGTTTGGACCCCCCCCTTTTTGTGGTACTTTTGTCAAACTGAAATATGGTGTTTAGGGTTGTTTGTACAGGGTTGTTGAGTGTACAGGGCCTAAGTGTGAGATGCCAAAAATGTTCCCCCAGAAAGTGTTTAGGAGCACGTTTCAGAGCCTTAGGAGTGGTTTGGACCCCCCCTTTTTGTGGTACTTTTTGTCAAACTGAAGATGGTGTTTAGGGTTGTTGAGTGTACAGGGCTTGAGATGCCAAAGCAGTGTTTTGAGCCGTTTCAGAGCCTTAGAGTGGTTTGGTTTTTTTTTGTGTCAAACTGAAGATGGTGTTTTTTTGATGTACAAACTGAAGATGGTGTTTAGCCTTTTTTTGTTGCCGATTTTACTTTTTATACTATGACCATTTTTTATGCATTTTGAGGCCGTTCTGAAAAAATTTGACTTTTTTTGGCCGATTTTGATGCCTTACTATACTATGACCATTTTATGACATTTTGAGGCCCAAAAAAAAAAGAGTTTTTGGCGATTTGGCGCCTTATACTATACTATGACCACTTTTATGACATTTTGAGGCCAAGAAAAAATTTGACTTTTTTACTATACTATGACCATTTTTATGACATTTTGAGGCCAAAAAAAATTTGACTTTTTTTTGGCCGATTTTACCTACTATACTATGACCATTTTATGACATTTTGAACAAAAAAAAGTGACTTTTTTTTTGGCGATTTTTGACTATACTATACTATGACCATTTTATGACATTTTGAAGCCCAAAAAAAAAAGTTTTTTTTTTGGCGATTTTTGATATACTATACTGTGACCATTTTTATGACATTTTGAGGATGTGACACTTTTCACCGATCCTCAGGGAGCAAGATAGAGACATGAGACCTTGTCCTACCCCCCATTTGTGTGTACCCAGGTCCAGCGGTACCACCCTTAAGTCTCTAGGACTTGGGTTCCAGAGTTATGAGCATTTGAAGTTCCCCCATATAAGTGATTTGGGAGAGTGAAAATTTTCCAAAGTGTGAGATGCCAAAAATGTTCCCCAGAAAGTGTTTAGGAGCACGTTTCAGAGCCTTAGGAGTGGTTTGGACCCCCCCTTTTTGTGGTACTTTTTGTCAAACTGAAATGATTGTTTAGGGTTGTTGAGTGGGCCTAAGTGTGAGATGCCAAAAATGTTCCCCAGAAAGTGTTTAGGAGCACGTTTCAGAGAGCCTTAGTGGTGGTTTTGGACCCCCCTTTTTGTGGTACTTTTGTCAAACTGAATATGGTGTTTAGGGTTGTTGAGTGTACAGGTTCCCCCTAAGTGTGAGATGCAAAAATGTTCCCCCAGAAAGTGTTTAGGAGCACGTTTCAGAGCCTTAGGAGTGGTTTGGACCCCCCTTTTTGTGGTACTTTTGTCAAACTGAATGGTGATGGTGTTTAGGGTTGTTGAGTGTACAGGGCCTAAGTGTGAGATGCCAAAAAATGTTCCCCCAGAAAGTGTTTAGGAGCACTTTTTTTTTCAGAGCCTTAGGAGTGGTTTGGACCCCCCCTTTTTGTGGTACTTTTTGTTCAAACTGAAGATGTGTTGCCAAAGGGTTCAGAGTTAGGAGTGGTTTGGTGTACAGGGCCTAAGTTGTTGAGTGTACAGGGCCTAGTGTGAGAGATGCCAAAAATGTTCCCCAGAAAGTGTTTAGGAGCACGTTTCAGAGCCTTAGGAGTGGTTTGGACCCCCCTTTTTGTGGTACTTTTTGTCAAACTGAATATGGTGTTTAGGGTTGTTGAGTGTACAGGGCCTAAGTGTGAGATGCCAAAAATGTTCCCCCCAGAAAGTGTTTAGGAGCACGTTTCAGAGCCTTAGGAGTGGTTTGGACCCCCCTTTTTGTGGTACTTTTTGTCAAACTGAATATGGTGTTTAGGGTTGTTGAGTGTACAGGGCTTGGAGTTTTAAGCATTTTGAGGCCAAAAAAAAAAATGACTTTTTTGGCGATTTTGATGCCTTACTATACTATGACCATTTTTATGACATTTTGAGGCCAAAAAAAAAAAAAAGTTTTTTTTGGCGATTTTGCCTTACTATACTATGACCATTTTTTTATGACATTTTTTGAGGCCAAAAAAAATTTGAGTTTTTTGGCGATTTTTTATACTACTATACTATGACCACTTTTATGACATTTTGAGGCCAAGAAAAAATTTGACTTTTTTTGGCCGATTTTGACCCTACTATACTATGACCATTTTATGACATTTTGAGAACAAGAAAAAAAGTGACTTTTTTTTGGCGATTTTGACATATACTATACTATGACCATTTTTATGACATTTTGAAGCCCAAAAAAAAAAAAGAGTTTTTTGGCGATTTTGACACTATACTATACTGTGACCATTTTATGACATTTTGAGGATGTGACACTTTTCACCGATCCTCAGGGAGCAAGATAGAGACATGAGACCTTGTCCTACCCCCCCCATTTGTGTGTACCCCAGGTCCATGGTACCACCCTTAAGTCTCTAGGACTTCGGGTTCCAGAGTTATGAGCATTTGAAGTTCCCCCATATAAGTGATTTGGGGAGTGAAAATTTTCCAAAGTGTGAGATGCCAAAAATGTTCCCCCAGAAAGTGTTTAGGAGCACGTTTCAGAGCCTTAGGAGTGGTTTGGACCCCCCTTTGTGGTACTTTTGTCAAACTGAATATGGTGTTTAGGGTTGTTGAGTGTACAGGGCCTAAGTGTGAGAGGCCCAAAAATGTTCCCCAGAAAGTGTTTAGGAGCACGTTTCAGAGCCTTAGGAGTGGTTTGGACCCCCCCCTTTTTGTGGTACTTTTCAAACTTTTGTCAAATATGGTGTTTAGGGGTTGTTGAGTGTACAGGGCCTAAGTGTGAGATGCCAAAAATGTTTTGTTTGGAGCCCCCTTAGGAGTGGTTTGGACCCTTTTTTTTGTGGTACTTTTTGTCAAACTGAAAATGGTGTTTTTGGGTTGAGTGTACAGGGCCTAAGTGTGAGATGCCAAAAATGTTCCCCCAGAAAGTGTTTAGGAGACGTTTTTTAGGAGTGGTTTGACCCCCCTTTTTGTGGTACTTTTTGTCAAACTGAAGATGGTGTTTAGGGTTGTTGAGTGTACAGGGCCTAAGTGTGAGATGCCAAAAATGTTCCCCCAGAAAGTGTTTAGGAGCACGTTTCAGAGCCTTAGGAGTGGTTTGGACCCCCCTTTTTGTGGTACTTTTTGTCAAACTGAATATGGTGTTTAGGGTTGTTGAGTGTACAGGGCCTAAGTGTGAGATGCCAAAAATGTTCCCCCAGAAAGTGTTTGAGCACGTTTCCAAAATGTTTGGACCCCCCCCCCAGAAAGTGTTTATGGAGCACGTTTCAGAGCCTTAGGAGTGGTTTGGACCCCCCCTTTTTGTGGTACTTTTGTCAAACTGAAGATGGTGTTTAGGGTTGTTGAGTGTACAGGGCTTGGAGTTTTTAAGCATTTTGAGGCCGTTCTGAAAAATGACTTTTTTTTTGATGCCTTATTTATGATGCCTTTTTATACTATGACCATTTTTTATGATTTTTTTTTGGCCATTTTTGACTTACTATACTATGACCATTTTTTGACATTTTGCCAAGAAAAAAATTTTTTTGGCGATTTTTTTTACCTTACTATACTATGACCATTTTATTTTTTTGAAAAATTTGAGATTTTTTTGGCCGATTTTGAATATTTTTATACTATGACCATTTTTATGACATTTTGAGCCCAAAAAAAAAGTTTTGGACTTTTTTTTGGCATTTTTGACTTTTACTATACTATACTATTATGACATTTTATGACCATTTTATGACATTTTGAGGCCAAAAAAAAAACTTTTTTTTTTTTTGGCCTACTACTTACTATGACCATTTTATACTATACTATGACCATTTTTTATGACATTTTGAGAACAAAAAAAAGTGACTTTTTTGGCGATGCCCGATTTTGACATATACTATACTATGACCATTTTTATGACATTTTGAAAAAAAAAAAAAGTTTTTTTTTTTTTTGGCCGATTTTGACGCCTTACTATACTGTGACCATTTTTATGACATTTTGAGGATGTGACACTTTTCACCGATCCTCAGGGAGCAAGATAGAGACATGAGACCTTGTCCTACCCCCCATTTGTGTGTACCCAGGTCAACATGGTACCACCCTTAAGTCTCTAGGACTTCGGGTTCCAGAGTTATGAGCATTTGAAGTTCCCCCATATAAGTGATTTGGGAGAGTGAAAATTTTCCAAAGTGTGAGATGCCAAAAATGTTCCCCCAGAAAGTGTTTAGGAGCACGTTTCAGAGCCTTAGGAGTGGTTTGGACCCCCCCTTTTTGTGGTACTTTTTGTCAAACTGAATATGGTGTTTAGGGTTGTTGAGTGTACAGGGCCTAAGTGTGAGATGCCAAAAATGTTCCCCCAGAAAGTGTTTAGGAGCACGTTTCAGAGCCTTAGGAGTGGTTTGGACCCCCCTTTTTGTGGTACTTTTGTCAAACTGAAGATGGTGTTTAGGGTTGAGTGTACAGGGCCTAAGTGTGGCCAAAATGAGGCCCCCCAGAAAGTGTTTAGGAGCCCAGAGCCTTAGGAGTTTGGTTTTGTGGTACTTTTGTCAAACTGAAGATGGTGTAGGGGTTGTTGAGTGTACAGGGCTTGGAGTTTTAAGCATTTTGAGCCGTGCCAAAAATGAGTTTTTTTTGATTTTGTGTTTACTGGAGCATTTTTTCAGAGTAAAAAAAAAAAAAAAGTGTTTTGGACCCCCTTTTTTGGTGACATTTTTTGACAAGGCCAAAAAAAAATTTGACTTTTTTTGGCGATTTTGTTTACTATGACCATTTTTATGCCAACAAAAAATTTGACTTTTTTGGCGAAAGTGACTTTTTTGCGATTTTGACATTTTATACTATACTATGACTTTTTTTTTAAATGACCATTTTATGTTTTTTTGCCGATTTTGTTTTTTTTACTATACTGTGACCATTTTATGACATTTTGAGGATGTGACACTTTTCACCGATCCTCAGGGATTTTGACCTTACCCCCATTTTGTGTACCCTTTTGTGTACTTATAGGACCAAAATGTTTTTATGACATTTGAAGTTCCCCATATAAGTGATTTGGGCCCAGAGTTGTGAGATGCCAAAAAAAGGAGCAAGAGCCTTAGGAGTTTTGGGACTTTTGTCAAACTGAATATGGTGTTTAATGAGTTACCTAAGTGTGAGATGCCAAAAATGTTCCCCCAGAAAGTGTTTAGGAGCACGTTTCAGAGCCTTAGGAGTGGTTTGGACCCCCCTTTTTGTGGTACTTTTGTTGTCATGGTGTTTAGGGTTGTTGAGTGTACAGTGTTAGATGTTGTGTACAGGGCCTAAGTGTGAGTTGCCAAAATGTTCCCCAGAAAGTGTTTAGGTGTTTAGGACGTTTCAGAGCCTTAGGAGTGGTTTGGACCCCCCTTTTTTGTGGTTTTTGTCAAACTGAAGATGGTGTTTAGGGTTGTTGAGTGTACAGGGCCTAAGTGTGAGATGCCAAAATGTTCCCCAGAGAGTGTTTGGGACACACGATTTCAGAGCCTTAGGAGTGGTTTGGTGGTTTTTTTTGTGAGGCATTTTTGCCAAACTGACTATGACATTTTTTTTTGGCCGAGTTTTTTGATTTTTTTTGACTTACTATACTATGACCATTTTTATGACATTTTGAGGCCAAAAAAAATTTGACTTTTTTTTGGCGATTTTGATGCCTTACTATACTATGACCATTTTATGACATTTTGAGGCCCAAAAAATTTGAGAGTTTTTTGGCGATTTTGGCCTTACTATACTATGACCACTTTTTTATGACATTTTGAGGCAAGAAAAAATTTGACTTTTACGATTTTATGACTACTACTATACTATGACCATTTTATGACATTTTGAGAACAAGAAAAAAAGTGACTTTTTTTGGCGATTTTTGACTACCTATACTATACTATGACCATTTTATGACATTTTGAAGCCAAAAAAAAAAAAAAGAGTTTTTTGGCGATTTTGACACCTATACTATACTGTGACCATTTTTATGACATTTTGAGGATGTGACACTTTTCACCGATCCCTCAGGGAGCAAGATAGAGACATGAGAGACCTTGTCCTACCCCCCCCCATTTGTGTGTGGACCCAGGTCCAGGTACCACCCTTAAGTCTCTAGGACTTCGGGTTCCAGAGTTATGAGCATTTGAAGTTCCCCCATATAAGTGATTTGGGAGAGTGAAAATTTTCCAAAGTGTGAGATGCCAAAAATGTTCCCCCAGAAAGTGTTTAGGAGCACGTTTCAGAGCCTTAGGAGTGGTTTGGACCCCCCTTTTTGTGGTACTTTTTGTCAAACTGAATATGGTGTTTAGTGTACAGGGCCTAAGTGTGAGATGCCAAAATGTTCCCCAGAAAGTGTTTAGGAGCACGTTTCAGAACCCCCCCTTTTTGTGGTAGAATATGGTGTTTAGGGTTGTTGAGTGTACAGGGCCTAAGTGTGAGATGCCAAAAATGTTCCCCCAGAAAGTGTTTAGGAGCACGTTTCAGAGCCTTAGGAGTGGTTTGGACCCCCCTTTTTGTGGTACTTTTTGTCAAACTGAAGATGGTGTTTAGGGTTGTTGAGTGGGGCCTGTTGAGTGTACAGGCCCTAAGACCCCATTTTTGTGAGATGCCAAAATGTTCCCCCAGAAAGTGTTTAGGAGCACGTTTCAGAGCCTTAGGAGTGGTTTGGACCCCCCTTTTTGTGGTACTTTTTTGTCAAACTGAAGATGGTGTTTAGGGTTGTTGAGTGTACAGAGTGTACAGGGCCTAAGTGTGAGATGCCAAAATGTTCCCCAGAAAGTGTTTAGGAGCACGTTTCAGAGCCTTAGGAGTGGTTTGGACCCCCCTTTTTGTGGTACTTTTGTCAAACTGAAGATGGTGTTTAGGGTTGTTGAGTGTACAGGGCTTGAGTTTTAAGCATTTTGAGGCCGTTCTTTTTTGGCCGATTTTGATGCCTTACTATACTATGACTTTTACATTTTTATGACCATTTTTTTTTTTATGACATTTTGAAAAAAAAAATTTGACTTTTTTTGGCCGATTTTGACTACTACTATACTATGACCATTTTATTTTTTGGCCAAAAAAAAAAGATTTGACTTTTTTTGCCGATTTTGACATTTTATTATACTATGACATTTGATGACATTTTGAGGCCAAAAAAAAATTTGACACTTTTTTTTTTGGCCGATTTTGACGATTTTACTACTATACTATGACCATTTTTATGACATTTTGAGAACAAGAAAAAAAGTGACTTTTTTGGCCGATTTTGACACCTATACTATACTATGACCATTTTATGACATTTTGAAGCCCAAAAAAAAAAAAGAGTTTTTTGGCGATTTTGACACCTTACTATACTGTGACCATTTTATGACATTTTGAGGATGTGACACTTTTCACCGATCCTCAGGGAGCAAGATAGAGACATGAGACCTTGTGTCCCCCCCCATTTGTGTGTACCCCAGGTCAGCGGTACCACCCTTAAGTCTCTAGGACCTTGGGTTCCAGAGTTATGAGTTATGAGTTCCCCATATAAGTGATTTGGGAGAGTGAAAATTTTCCCAAAAATCCCCATAAGTGTTTGATTTGGGAGTGGTTTGGAGTGTCAAAAATTTTCCAAAGTGTGAGATGCCAAAAAATGTTCCCCAGAAAGTGTTTAGGAGCACGTTTCAGAGCCTTAGTGGTTTGGACCCCCCCTTTTTTGGTTTTTTTTTGTCAAACTGAATATGGTGTTTAGGGTTGTTGAGTGTACAGGGCCTAAGTGTGAGATGCCAAAAATGTCCCCAGAAAGTGTTTAGGAGCACGTTTCAGAGCCCCCCCCCTTTTTGTGGTACTTTTTGTCAAACTGAATATGGTGTTTAGGGTTGTTGGTGTTGTTGAGTGTACAGGGCCTGAAAAAGTGTGAGATGCCTTAGGAGTATTGACCATTTTTGTGTACTTTTGTCAAACTGAAAAAAAAAATGTTCCCCCAGAAAGTGTTTAGGAGCACGTTTCAGAGCCTTAGGAAAAAAAAGTGACTTTTTGGACCCCCCTTTTTGTGGTATACTGTGTGTTTGAGGATGTGACACTTTTTTTGTCAAACTGAAGATGGTGTTTAGGGTTGTTGAGTGTACAGGGCCTAAGTGTGAGACCCCAAAATGTCCCCCAGAAAGTGTTTAGGAGCACGTTTCAGAGCCTTAGGAGTGGTTTGGACCCCCCTTTTTGTGGTACTTTTTGTCAAACTGGATGGTGTTTAGGGTTACAGTGTACAGGGGCCTAAGTGTGAGATGCCAAAAAAACTTTCCCCCCCAGAAAGTGTTTAGGAGCACGTTTCAGAGCCTTAGGAGTGGTTTGGACCCCCCTTTTTGTGGTACTTTTTGTCAAACTGAAGATGGTGTTTAGGGTTGTTGAGTGTACAGGGCCTAAGTGTGAGATGCCAAAAATGTTCCCCAGAAAGTGTTTAGGAGCACGTTTCAGAGCCTTAGGAGTTTTTTGACCCCCCCCCTTTTTGTGGTGTACTTTTGTCAAACTGAAGATGGTTTTTAGGGAAAATTTTGGTTACTTTTTACTGGCTTTTATGACATTTTGAGGCCGTTGAGAAAAAATTTGACTTTTTTGCCGATTTTGATGCCTTACTATACTATGACCATTTTTGACATTTTTTGAGCCAAAAAAAAAAATGACTTTTTTTGGCGATTTTTTGATGCCTTACTATACTATGACCACATTTTTATGACATTTTGAGGCCAAAAAAAAAAAGTTTTTTTGATTTTTTTTTTTGGCCGATTTTGACCTTACTATACTATGACCATTTTATGACATTTTGACACAAGAACAAAAATTTTTTTGACTTTTTGGCGATCCTCAGGGAGCACTATAGAGACATGACCTTTTATGACATTTTGACCCAGAAGTCCAAAAAGTGAGTTTTTTTGGCGATTTGACTATACTGTGACCATTTTATGACATTTGAGGATGTGACACTTTCACCGATCCCAGGGAGCAAGATAGAGACATGAGACCTTGTCCTACCCCCCCATTTGTGTGTACCCAGTCCAACGGTACCACCCTTAAGTCTCTAGGACTTGGGTTCCAGAGTTATGAGCATTTGAAGTTCCCCCATATAAGTGATTTGGGAGAGTGAAAATTTTCCAAAGTGTGAGATGCAAAAAATGTTCCCCCAGAAAGTGTTTAGGAGCACGTTTCAGAGCCTTAGGAGTGGTTTGGACCCCCCCTTTTTGTGGTACTTTTTGTCAAACTGAATATGGTGTTTAGGGTTGTTGAGTGTACAGGGCCTAAGTGTGAGATGCCAAAATGTTCCCCAGAAAGTGTTTAGGAGCACGTTTCAGAGCCTTAGGAGTGGTTTGGACCCCCCTTTTTGTGGTACTTTTTGTCAAACTGAAGATGGTGTTTAGGGTTGTTGAGTGTACAGGGCCTAAGTGTGAGATGCCAAAAATGTTCCCCCAGAAAGTGTTTAGGAGCACGTTTCAGAGCCTTAGGAGTGGTTTGGACCCCCCTTTTTGTGGTACTTTTTGTCAAACTGAAGATGGTGTTTAGGGTTGTTTAGTGTACAGGGCTTGGAGTTTAAGCATTTTTTTGAAAAAATGACTTTTTTGGCGATTTTGATGCCTTACTATACTATGACCAAAATTTGATGCCCTTTTTTGGCGATTTTTGATACTATACTATGACCACTTTTATGACATTTTGAGGCCAAGAAAAAATTTGACTTTTTTACTATACTATGACCATTTTATGACATTTTGAGAAAAAAAGAAAAAAGAAAAAGTGACTATTTTTTTTGGCGATTTTGACGCCTTACTATACTATGACCATTTTATTTTGAAGCCAAAAAAAATTTGAGTTTTTTGGCGATTTTGACTACTATACTACTACTATACTATTATTTTGAAAAAAATGTGACACTTTTTTGACGACTTTTTTTTACTATACTATGACCATTTTTGACATTTTTGACATTTTGAGATTTGAAGTTACTATACTATGACCATTTTTATTTTTGTGACACCTTACTATACTGTGACCATTTTTATGACATTTTGAGGATGTGACACTTTTCACCGATCCTCAGGGAGCAAGATAGAGACATGAGACCTTGTCCTACCCCCCCATTTGTGTGTACCCAGTCCAGCGGTACCACCCTTAAGTCTCTAGGACTTGGGTTCCAGAGTTATGAGCATTTGAAGTTCCCCCATATAAGTGATTTGGGAGAGTGAAAATTTTCCAAAGTGTGAGATGCCAAAAATGTTCCCCAGAAAGTGTTTAGGAGCACGTTTCAGAGCCTTAGGAGTGGTTTGGACCCCCCCTTTTTGTGGTACTTTTGTCAAACTGAATATGGTGTTTAGGGGTTGTTGAGTGTACAGGGCCTAAGTGTGAGATGCCAAAAATGTTCCCCCAGAAAGTGTTTAGGAGCACGTTTCAGAGCTTAGGGTGGTTTGGACCCCCCTTTTTTTTGTGGTACTTTTTGTCAAACTGAAGATGGTGTTTAGGGTTGTTGAGTGTACAGGGCCTAAGTGTGAGATGCCAAAATGTTCCCCCCAGAAAGTGTTTAGGAGCACGTTTCAGAGCCTTAGGAGTGGTTTGGACCCCCCCTTTTTGTGGTACTTTTTGTCAAACTGAATATGGTGTTTAGGGTTGTTGGTTGTTGAGTGTACAGGGCCTAAGTGTGAGATGCCAAAAATTCCCCCAGAGCAAGTGTTAGGAGACCCCCCCTTTTTGTGGTACTTTTTCAGAGCCTTAGGAGTGGTTTGGACCCCCCCTTTTTGTGGTACTTTTGTCAAACTGAAGATGGTGTTTAGGGTTGTTGAGTGTACAGGGCTTGGAGTTTTAAGCATTTTGAGGCCGTTCTGAAAAATGACTTTTTTTGCCGATTTTGCCGTTTGCCTTAGGAGTGGTTTATACTATGACCATTTTATGACATTTTGAGGCCCAAAAAAAAAAGAGTTTTTACTACACTATGACCATTTTTATGACATTTTGAGGCCGAAAAAATTTGACTTTTTTTTTTTGGCCGATTTTGATGCTTACTATACTATGACCTATGACCATTTTTTTTATGACATTTTGATGCCCAAAAAAAAAAAGAGTTTTTTGGCGATTTTGACTACTATATTTACTATACTATGACCACTTTTATGACATTTTGAGGCCAAGAAAAAAATTTGACTTTTTTGGCCGATTTTACTACTACTATACTATGACCATTTTTTTATGACATTTTGAGAACAAGAAAAAAAAAGTGACGATTTTTTTTTTGGCCGATTTTGACCTTACTATACTATGACCATTTTATGACATTTTGAAGCCCAAAAAAAAGAGAGTTTTTTGGCGATTTTGACTACCTTACTATACTGTGACCATTTTATGACATTTTGAGGATGTGACACTTTTCACCGATCCTCAGGGAGCAAGATAGAGACATGAGACCTTGTCCCTACCCCCCATTTGTGTGTACCCAGGTCCAGCGGTACCACCCTTAAGTCCAGCGGTACCACCCTTAAGTCTCTAGGACTTGGGTTCCAGAGTTATGAGCATTTGAAGTTCCCCCATATAAGTGATTTGGGAGAGTGAAAATTTTCCAAAGTGTGAGATGCCAAAAATGTTCCCCCCCAGAAAGTGTTTAGGAGCACGTTTCAGAGCCTTAGGAGTGGTTTGGACCCCCCCTTTTGTGGTACTTTTTGTCAAACTGAATATGGTGTTTAGGGTTGTTGAGTGTCAAACTAGGAGCACGTTTCAGATATGGTGTTTAGGGTTGTTGAGTGTACAGGGCCTAAGTGTGAGATGCCAAAAAAAAAATGTTCCCCCAGAAAGTGTTTAGGAGCACGTTTCAGAGCCCACGTTTTACTGTGAAAAGTGTGTTTAGGGACGTTTCAGAGCCCCCCCTTTTGTGGTACTTTTGTCAAACTGAATATGGTGTTTAGGGTTGTTGAGTGTACAGGGCCTAAGTGTGAGATGCCAAAATGTTCCCCAGAAAGTGTTTAGGAGCACGTTTCAGAGCCTTAGGAGTGGTTTGGACCCCCCTTTTTGTGGTACTTTTTGTCAAGTTGAGTGTACAGGGCCTAAGTGTGAGAAAATGTTCCCCCAGAAAGTGTTTAGGAGCACGTTTCAGAGCCTTAGGAGTGGTTTGGACCCCCTTTTTGTGGTACTTTTGTCAAACTGAAGACTTTTGTCAAACTTGGTTTAGGGTTGAAGAGGCCGTTCTGAAAATGTGTTTAGGGTTGTTGAGTGTACAGGGCTTGGAGTTTTAAGCATTTTGAGGCCGTTCTGAAAATGACTTTTTTTTTGGCCGATTTTGATGCCTTACTATACTATGACCATTTTATGACATTTTTGAAAAAAAAAGTTTTTTTTTTGGCGATTTTGACCTATACTATACTATGACCATTTTATGACATTTTGAGGCCAAAAAAAAAATTTGACTTTTTTGGCGATTTTGACCTACTACTATACTATGACCATTTTATGACATTTTGAGCCAAAAAAAAAAGTGAGTTTTTTGGCGCCGATTTTTTTTACTATACTATACTATGACCATTTTTATGACATTTTGAGGAAAAAAAAAATTTTTTTTTTTTGGCCGATTTTGACTTACTATACTATACTATGACCATTTTTATGACATTTTGAGAACAAAAAAAAGTGACGATTTTTTGGGCGATTTTGACATACCTTATCCTACCCCCCATTTTTTATGATTTGAGCCCCAAGCCCAAAAAAAAGTTTTTTTTTTGGGTTCCATACTTATGACCATTTTTATACTATACTGTGACCATTTTTATGACATTTTTTAGGATGTGTGACTTTTCACCGATCCTCAGGGATGTCATAGAGACATGAGACCTTGTCCTACCCCCCATTTGAGACATGACCCATTTTTTAAGTCTCTAGGACTTGGGTTCCCCCAGTGTGTGAGCACGTTTTTGAGTTCCCCCATATAAGTCAAATTTGGGTTTAGGGGTGAAAGTGTACAGGGCCTAAGTGTGAGATGCCAAAATGTTCCCCCAGAAAGTGTTTAGGAGCACGTTTCAGAGCCTTAGGAGTGTTTGGACCCCCCCCTTTTTGTGGTACTTTTGTCAAACTGAAGATGGTGTTTAGGGTTGTTGAGTGTACAGGGCCTAAGTGTGAGATGCCAAAATGTTCCCCACAGGGCCGTTTCAGAGCCTTAGGAGTGTGTGAGATGCCAAAATGTCCCCCCAGAAAGTGTTTAGGAGCACGTTTCAGAGCCTTAGGAGTGGTTTGGACCCCCCTTTTTGTGGTGTTTTTTTTGTCAAACTGAATATGGTGTTTAGGGTTGTTGAGTGTACAGGGCCTAAGTGTGAGATGCCAAAAATGTTCCCCCAGAAAGTGTTTAGGAGCACGTTTCAGAGCCTTAGGAGTGGTTTGGACCCCCCTTTTTGTGGTACTTTTTGTCAAACTGAATATGGTGTTTAGGGTTGTTGAGTGTACAGGGCCTAAGTGTGAGATGCCAAAATGTTCCCCAGAAAGTGTTTAGGAGCACGTTTCAGAGCCTTAGGAGTGGTTTGGACCCCCCTTTTTGTGGTACTTTTTGTCAAACTGAAGATGGTGTTTAGGGTTGTTGAGTGTACAGGGCTTGGAGTTTTAAGCATTTTGAGGCCGTTCTGAAAAATGACTTTTTTTGGCCGATTTTGATTTACTATGACCATTTTATGACATTTGAGGCCAAAAAAAAAAAGAGTTTTTTTGGCGATTTTGCTTTACTATACTATGCCGTTTTGATTTTGCCTTAAAACCATTTTATGACATTTTGACGACTTTTTTGGCGATTTTTTATACTATGACCTTACATTTTATACTATGACCATTTTATGACATTTGGCAAAGAAAAAAAAAAAAAAGAGTTTTTTTGGCGATTTTGACTTTGAAGTTATAAGTGATTTATTTGACTGACACTGTTTTTTATGACATTTTTATGATAAAAAATTTGATTTTTTTGGCCGATTTTGATTTACTATACTATGACCATTTTATGACAAAAAAAAAGAGTTTTTTGGCCGATTTTGACTGCTTTACTATACTATGACCACTTTTATGACATTTTGAGGCCAAGAAAAAAAATTTGACTTTTTTGCCGATTTTGACCTATACTATACTATGACCACTTTTTTATGACATTTTGAGAACAAGAAAAAAAAAAGTTTTTTTGGCGATTTTGGCCTATACTATACTATGACCATTTTTATGACATTTTGAAGCCAAAAAAAAAAAAGAGTTTTTTGGCGATTTTGACTACTACTATACTGTGACCATTTTTATGACATTTTGAGGATGTGACACTTTTCACCGATCCTCAGGGAGCAAGATAGAGACATGAGACCTTGTCCTACCCCCCATTTGTGTGTACCCCAGGTCAGCGGTACCACCCTTAAGTCTCTAGGACTTTGGGTTCCAGAGTTATGAGCATTTGAAGTTCCCCCATATAAGTGATTTGGGAGGTGAAAATTTTCCAAAGTGTGAGATGCCAAAATGTTCCCCAGAAAGTGTTTAGGAGCACGTTTCAGAGCCTTAGGAGTGGTTTGGACCCCCCTTTTTGGTTTTTGTGGTACTTTTTGTCAAACTGAATATGGTGTTTAGGGTTGTTGAGTGTACAGGGCCTAAGTGTGAGATGCCAAAAATGTTCCCCCAGAAAGTGTTTAGGAGCACGTTTCAGAGCCTTAGGAGTGGTTTGGACCCCCCCTTTTTGTGGTACTTTTTTGTGGTACTAAGTGTGAGATTTTGTCAAACTGAACCCCCTTTTGTGGTATGGTGTTTAGGGTTGTTGAGTGAGGTGTACAGGGCCTAAGTGTGAGATGCCAAAATGTTTTCCCCCAGAAAGTGTTTAGGAGCACGTTTCAGAGCCTTAGGAGTGGTTTGGACAGGGCCTAAGTGTGAGATGCCAAAAATGTTCCCCCCAGAAAGTGTTTGGACCCCCCTTTTTGTGGACTTTTGTCAAACACGTTGAGTTCAGAGCCTTAAGTGGTTTGGACCCCCCCTTTTGTGGTTTTTGTGGTTTTTGTCAAACTGAAGATGGTGTTTAGGGTTGTTGAGTGTACAGGGCTTGGAGTTTTAAGCATTTTGAGGCCGTTCTGAAAAATGACTTTTTTGGCCGATTTTGATGCCTTACTATACTATGACCATTTTATGACATTTGAGGCCCAAAAAAAAAAGATTTTTTTTATTTTTTTTTACTACCGACCATTTTATGACATTTTGAGGCCAAGAAAAAATTTGACTTTTTTACTATACTATGACCATTTTATGACATTTTGAGGCCAAAGAAAAATTTGACTTTTTTTTTGCCGATTTTGACCTACTACTATACTATGACCATTTTATGACATTTTGATGCCCAAAAAAAAAAAGACTTTTTTGGCGATTTTGCCTATACTATACTATGACCATTTTATGACATTTTTGAGGCCAAGACTTTTTTGGCGATTTTGACTACTACTATACTATGACCATTTTATGACATTTTGAGAACAAGAAAAAAAAGTGACTTTTTTTTGGCGATTTTTGCCTATACTATACTATGACCATTTTATGACATTTTGAGCCCAAAAAAAAAGTTTTTTTTTTGGCGATTTTGACACCTTACTATACTGTGACCATTTTTATGACATTTTGAGGATGTGACACTTTTCACCGATCCTCAGGGAGCAAGATAGAGACATGAGACCTTGTCCTACCCCCCATTTGTGTGTACCCAGGTCCAGCGGTACCACCCTTAAGTCTCTAGGACTTGGGTTCCAGAGTTATGAGCATTTGAAGTCCCCCCCCATATAAGTGATTTGGGAGAGTGAAAATTTTCCAAAGTGTGAGATGCCAAAATGTTCCCCCAGAAAGTGTTTAGGAGCACGTTTCAGAGCCTTAGGAGTGGTTTGGACCCCCCCCTTTTTGTGGTACTTTTGTCAAACTGAATATGGTGTTTAGGGTTGTTGAGTGTACAGGGCCAGGCCCTAAGTGTGAGACGTTGCAGAGCCTTAAAAATGTTTGGACCCCCCCCCAGAAAGTGTTTAGGAGCACGTTTCAGAGCCTTAGGAGTGGTTTGGACGTTTCAGAGCCTTTTTGACCCCCTTTTTTTGTACTTTTTGTCAAACTGATGATGGTTTAGGGTTGTTGAGTGTACAGGGCCTAAGTGTGAGATGCCAAAATGTTTCCCCCAGAAAAAGTGTAGGAGCACGTTTCAGAGCCCTAGGAGTGGTTTGGACCCCCCCTTTTTGTGGTACTTTTTGTCAAACTGAAGATGGTGTTTAGGGTTGTTGAGTGTACAGGGCTTGGAGTTTTAAGCATTTTGAGGCCGTTCTGAAAAATGACTTTTTTTGGCCGATTTTGATGCCTTACTATACTATGACCATTTTATGACATTTGAGGCCAAAAAAAAGAGTTTTTTGGCGATTTTGCCATACTACTATACTATGACCATTTTTATGACATTTTGGCCAAGAAAAATTTGACTTTTTTGGCGATTTTGACCTATACTATACTATGACCATTTTATGACATTTTGAGGCCAAAAAAAAAAGTGACTTTTTTTGGCGATTTTGACCTACTACTATACTATGACCATTTTTATGACACTTTTTGAAGCCAACAAAAAAAGTGACTTTTTTGCCGATTTTGACACTACTATACTGACCATTTTATGACATTTTGAGGATGTGACACTTTTCAGCCAAGGGAAAAGAAAGAGTTTTTTTGACCTTGTTTGACCCCCATTACTGTGACCATTTTTTATGACATTTTGAGGATGTGACACTTTTCCCCGATCCTCAGGTGGGATTTAGAAAAGATGAGAGACATGTTCCCCCAGAAAGTCCCCCCCCGTTTTTGTGTGGACCCCCCCCAGTTCAGTGGTACCAGATGGTGTTTTTTGTGTCAGGACCAGTTCCCAGAGTTTGAGCATTTGAAGTTGGACCCCCCATATAAGTGATTTAGGGAGTGAAGGTTTTTTGTGAGATGCCAAAAATGTTCCCCCAGAAAGTGTTTAGGAGCACGTTTCAGAGCCTTAGGAGTGGTTTGGACCCCCCTTTTTGTGGTACTTTTTGTCAAACTGAAGATGGTGTTTAGGGTTGTTGAGTGTACAGGGCCTAAGTGTGAGATGCCAAAAATGTTCCCCCAGAAAGTGTTTAGGAGCACGTTTCAGAGCCTTAGGAGTGGTTTGGACCCCCCTTTTTGTGGTACTTTTTGTCAAACTGAATATGGTGTTTAGGGTTGTTGAGTGTACAGGGCCTAAGTGTGAGATGCCAAAATGTTCCCCAGAAAGTGTTTAGGAGCACGTTTCAGAGCCTTAGGGTGGTTTGGACCCCCCCTTTTTGTGGTACTTTTGTCAAACTGAAGATGGTGTTTAGGGTTGTTGAGTGTACACTTTTTTGTCAAACTGAAGATGGTGTTTAGGGTTGTTGTTTCAGAGCCTTAGAACGTTTGGTTTTTACAGGGCTTGGGTGTTTTTTAAGCATTTTGAGGCCGTTCAAACTGACTTTTTTGCCGATTTTGATGCCTTACTATACTATGACCATTTTATGACATTTTGAGGCAAAAAAAAAAAATTTTTGCCTTACTATGACCATTTTTTGACATTTTGCCCAAAAAAAATTTTGCGATTTTTTACTTACTATACTATGACCATTTTATGACATTTGAGGCCCAGTTTTTTGGCGAGGCTTACTATACTAAAATTTTTTGACATTTTTTGGCCGACTTTTTTGACGATTTTACTATACTATGACCATTTATATGACATTTTGAGAACAAGAAAAAAAGTGACTTTTTTTGGCGATTTTGACATTTTATGACATTTATACTATACTATGACCATTTTATGACATTTTGAAAAAAAAAAAAGAGTTTTTTGGCGATTTTGACATACCTTACTATACTGTGACCATTTTATGACATTTTGAGGATGTGACACTTTTCACCGATCCTCAGGGAGCAAGATAGAGACATGAGACCTTGTCCTACCCCCCCATTTGTGTGTACCCAGAGTCCAGCGGTACCACCCTTAAGTCTCTAGGACTTGGGTTCCAGAGTTATGAGCATTTGAAGTTCCCCCATATAAGTGATTTGGGAGAGTGAAAATTTTCCAAAGTGTGAGATGCCAAAATGTTCCCCCAGAAAGTGTTTAGGAGCACGTTTCAGAGCCTTAGGAGTGGTTTGGACCCCCCCTTTTTGTGGTACTTTTGTCAAACTGAATATGGTGTTTAGGGTTGTTGAGTGTACAGGGCCTAAGTGTGAGATGCCAAAATGTTCCCCCCAGAAAGTGTTTAGGAGCACGTTTCAGAGCCTTAGGAGTGGTTTGGACCCCCCCTTTTTGTGGTACTTTTGTCAAACTGAAGATGGTGTTTAGGGTTGTTGAGTGTACAGGGCCTAAGTGTGAGATGCCAAAATGTTCCCCCAGAAAGTGTTTAGGAGCACGTTTCAGAGCCTTAGGAGTGGTTTGGACCCCCCTTTTTGTGGTACTTTTTGTCAAACTGAAGATGGTGTTTAGGGTTGTTGAGTGTACAGGGCCTAAGTGTGAGATGCCAAAATGTTCCCCCAGAAAGTGTTTAGGAGCACGTTTCAGAGCCTTAGGAGTGGTTTGGATCCCCCATTTTTGTGTGGTATTTTTTGTCAAACTGAAGATGGTGTTTAGGGTTGTTTGTCAAACTGAAGATGGTGTTTAGGGTTGTTGAGTGTACAGGGCCTAAGTGTGAGATGCCAAAATGTTCCCCAGAAAGTGTTTAGGAGCACGTTTCAGAGCCTTAGGAGTGGTTTGGACCCCCCTTTTTGTGGTACTTTTTGTCAAACTGAAGATGGTGTTTAGGGTTGTTGAGTGTACAGGGCCTAAGTGTGAGATGCCAAAAATGTTCCCCCAGAAAGTGTTTAGGAGCACGTTTCAGAGCCTTAGGAGTGGTTTGGACCCCCCTTTTTGTGGTACTTTTTGTCAAACTGAAGATGGTGTTTAGGGTTGTTGAGTGT
>CM028885.1:24064992-24099158 GCA_016801885.1 Toxotes chatareus | reverse complement strand
AACAACCCTAAACACCATATTCAGTTTGACAAAAAGTACCACAAAAAGGGGGTCCAAACCACTCCTAAGGCTCTGAAACGTGCTCCTAAACACTTTCTGGGGGAACAT
The DNA here is from genome assembly GCA_016801885.1 of Toxotes chatareus. Taxonomy (NCBI): domain Eukaryota; kingdom Metazoa; phylum Chordata; class Actinopteri; family Toxotidae; genus Toxotes; species Toxotes chatareus. Next base: position 24,099,050 of record CM028885.1, on the reverse strand, counting down.
TTTTGGCATCTCACACTTAGGCCCTGTACACTCAACAACCCTAAACACCATATTCAGTTTGACAAAAAGTACCACAAAAGGGGGGTCCAAACCACTCCTAAGGCTCTGAAACGTGCTCCTAAACACTTTCTGGGGGAACATTTTTGGCATCTCACACTTTGGAAAATTTTCACTCTCCCAAATCACTTATATGGGGGAACTTCAAATGCTCATAACTCTGGAACCCGAAGTCCTAGAGACTTAAGGGTGGTACCGTTGGACTCGGGGTACACACACAAATGGGGGGTAGGACAAGGTCTCATGTCTCTATCTTGCTCCCTGAGGATCGGTGAAAAGTGTCACATCCTCAAAATGTCATAAAAATGGTCACAGTATAGTAAGGTGTCAAAATCGGCCAAAAAACTCTTTTTTTTTTTGGGCTTCAAAATGTCATAAAATGGTCATAGTATAGTAAGGCGTCAAAATCGGCCAAAAAAAAAGTCACTTTTTTTCTTGTTCTCAAAAAAATGTCATAAAAATGGTCATAGTATAGTAAGGTGTCAAAATCGGCCAAAAAAGTCTTTTTTTTTCTTGGCCTCAAAATGTCATAAAAGTGGTCATAGTATAGTAAGGCGTCAAAATCGGCCAAAAAAACTCTTTCTTTTTGGGCCTCAAAATGTCATAAAAATGGTCATAGTATAGTAAGGTGTCAAAATCGGCCAAAAAAAAAAATCAAAATGGTCATCAAAATGTCATAAAAATGGTCATAGTATAGTAAGGTGTCAAAATCGGCCAAAAAAAGTCAATTTTTTTCTTGGCCTCAAAATGTCATAAAAATGGTCATAGTATAGTAAGGCGTCAAAATCGCCAAAAAACTCTTTCTTTTTGGGCCTCAAAAAATCATAAAAATGGTCATAGTATAGTAAGGCATCAAATCAAAATCGGCCAAAAAAGTCATTTTTCAGAACGGCCTCAAAATGCTTAAAACTCCAAGCCCTGTACACTCAACAACCCTAAACACCATCTTCAGTTTGACAAAAAGTACCACAAAAAGGGGGGTCCAAACCACTCCTAAGGCTCTGAAACGTGCTCCTAAACACTTTCTGGGGGAACATTTTGGCATCTCACACTTAGGCCCTGTACACTCAACAACCCTAAACACCATATTCAGTTTGAAAAAAAGTACCACAAAAAGGGGGGTCCAAACCACTCCTAAGGCTCTGAAACGTGCTCCTAAACACTTTCTGGGGGAACATTTTTGGCCTCTCACACTTAGGCCCTGTACACTCAACAACCCTAAACACCATCTTCAGTTTGACAAAAAGTACCACAAAAAGGGGGGTCCAAACCACTCCTAAGGCTCTGAAACGTGCTCCTAAACACTTTCTGGGGGAACATTTTTGGCATCTCACACTTTGGAAAATTTTCACTCTCCCAAATCACTTATATGGGGGAACTTCAAATGCTCATAACTCTGGAACCCGAAGTCCTAGAGACTTAAGGGTGGTACCGTTGGACTCGGGGTACACACAAATGGGGGGGTAGGACAAGGTCTCATGTCTCTATCTTGCTCCCTGAGGATCGGTGAAAAGTGTCACATCCTCAAAATGTCATAAAAATGGTCACAGTATAGTATAGTCAAAAGGTGTCAAAATCGGCCAAAAAAAAAACTCTTTTTTTTTTTTTTTGGGCTTTCATAAAAATGTCATAAAAATGGGTCATATAGTAAAGTCAAAATCGTCAAAATCGGCCAAAAAAGTCACTTTTTTCTTGTTCTCAAAATGTCATAAAAATGGTCATAGTATAGTAAGGTGTCAAAATCGGCCAAAAAAAAAGTTTTTTTTTTCTTGGCCTCAAAATGTCATAAAAATGGTCATAGTATAGTAAGGCGTCAAAATCGGCAAAAAAAAAAACTTTTTCTTTTTGGGCATCAAAAAAATGTCATCAAAAAATGGTCATAGTATAGTAAGGTGTCAAAATCGGCCAAAAAGGGGGGTCCAAAAAAAAAGTCTGGGGAACATTTTTTTCTTGGCCTCAAAAATATCATCAAAAAATGGTCATAGTATAGTACGTAAGGGTCAAAATCGGGCCAAAAAAGTCTCATTTTTTTCTTGGCCTCAAAATGTCATAAAATGGTCATAGTATAGTAAGGCGTCAAAATCGGCCAAAAAAAAACTCTTTCTTTTTTGGGCCTCAAAATGTCATAAAATGGTCATAATAGTAAGGCATCAAAATCGGTCAAAAAAGTTTTTTTTCAAAGGCCTCATCAAAAAATGGTCACTCAAGGGCCAAAAAAGTCATTTTTCAGAACGTGCCTCAAAATTTCTGGGGGAACATTTTGCAAAACTCCAAGCCCTGTACACTCAACAACCCTAAACACCATCTTCAGTTTGACAAAAAGTACCACAAAAAGGGGGGTCCAAACCACTCCTAAGGCTCTGAAACGTGCTCCTAAACACTTTCTGGGGGAACATTTTTGGCATCTCACACTTAGGCCCTGTACACTCAACAACCCTAAACACCATATTCAGTTTGACAAAAAGTACCACAAAAAGGGGGGTCCAAACCACTCCTAAGGCTCTGAAACGTGCTCCTAAACACTTTCTGGGGGAACATTTTTGGCATCTCACACTTAGGCCCTGTACACTCAACAACCCTAAACACCATATTCAGTTTGACAAAAAGTACCACAAAAAGGGGGGTCCAAACCACTCCTAAGGCTCTGAAACGTGCTCCTAAACACTTTCTGGGGGAACATTTTTGGCATCTCACACTTTGGAAAATTTTCACTCTCCCAAATCACTTATATGGGGGAACTTCAAATGCTCATAACTCTGGAACCCGAAGTCCTAGAGACTTAAGGGTGGTACCGTTGGACTCGGGGTACACACAATGGGGGGGGGGACAAGGACAAGGTCTCATGTCTCTATCTTGCTCCCTGAGGATCGGTGAAAAGTGTCACATCCTCAAAATGTCATAAAAAAAAATGGTCACAGTATAGTAAGGTGTCAAAATCGGCCAAAAAAAACTTTTTTTTTTTTTGGGCTTCAAAATGTCATAAAAATGGTCATAGTATAAAGGCGTCAAAATCGGCCAAAAAAAGTCTTTTTTTTTCTTGTTCTCAAAATGTCATAAAAATGGTCATAGTATATAGTAAGGTGTCAAAATCGGCCAAAAAAGTCAAATTTTTCTTGGCCTCAAAATGTCATAAAAGTGGTCATAGTATAGTAAGGCGTCAAAATCGGCCAAAAAAAACTCTTTCTTTTTTGGGCATCAAAATGTCATAAAAATGGTCATAGTATAGTAAGGTGTCAAAATCGGCCAAAAAAAAGTCTTTTTTTTCTTGGCCTCAAAATGTCATAAAATGGTCATAGTATAGTGTCAGGCGTCAAAATCGGCCAAAAAACTCTTTTTCTTTTTGGGCCTCAAAATGTCATAAAATGGTCATAGTATAGTAAGGCATCAAAATCGGCCAAAAAAAGTCATTTTTCAGAACGGCCTCAAAATGCTTAAAACTCCAAGCCCTGTACACTCAACAACCCTAAACACCATCTTCAGTTTGACAAAAAGTACCACAAAAGGGGGGTCCAAACCACTCCTAAGGCTCTGAAACGTGCTCCTAAACACTTTCTGGGGAACATTTTGGCATCTCACACTTAGCCCTGTACACTCAACAACCCTAAACACCATCTTCAGTTTGACAAAAGTACAAAAAGGGGGTCCAAACCACTCCTAAGGCTCTGAAACGTGCTCCTAAACACTTTCTGGGGGAACATTTTGGCATCTCTCACACTTCAGGCCCTGTACACTCAACAACCCTAAACACCATCTTCAGTTTGACAAAAAGTACCACAAAAGGGGGGTCCAAACCACTCCTAAGGCTCTGAAACGTGCTCCTAAACACTTTCTGGGGAACATTTTTGGCTCTCACACTTAGGCCCTGTACACTCAACAACCCTAAACACCATCTTCAGTTTGACAAAAAGTACCAAAAGGGGGGGTCCAAACCACTCCTAAGGCTCTGAAACGTGCTCCTAAACACTTTCTCTGGGGAACATTTTGGCATCTCACACTTTGGAAAATTTTCACTCTCCCAAATCACTTATATGGGGAACTTCAAATGCTCATAACTCTGGAACCCGAAGTCCTAGAGACTTAAGGGTGGTACCGTTGGACGGGGGGTACACACAAATGGGGGGGTAGGACAAGGTCTCATGTCTCTATCTTGCTCCCTGAGGATCGGTGAAAAGTGTCACATCCTCAAAATGTCATAAAAATGGTCACAGTATAGTATAGTAAGGTGTCAAAATCGGCCAAAAAAAAACTCTTTTTTTTTTGGGCTCAAAATGTCATAAAAATGGTCATAGTATAGTAAGGCGTCAAAATCGGCCAAAAAAAAGTCAGTTTTTTTTTTTTTCTTGTTCTCAAAATGTCATAAAAATGGTCATAGTATAGTAAGGTGTCAAAATCGGCAAAAAGTCAAATTTTTTTTCTTGGCCTCAAAATGTCATCATAAAAGTGGTCATAGTATAGTAAGGCGTCAAAATCGGCCAAAAAAAGTCTCTTTTTTGGGCCTCAAATGTCATAAAAATGGTCATAGTATAGTAAAAAAATCGGCCAAAACTCATATTTTTTTGGCCAAAAATGTCATCAAAATGGTCATAGTATAGTAAGGCATCAAAATCGGCCAAAAAAGTCATTTTTCAGAACGGCCTCAAAATGCTTAAAAACTCAAAAAAGTACCACAAAAGGGGGTCAAACCACTCTAAGGCTCTGAAACGTGCTCCTAAACACTCAACAACCCTACACTCAACCATCTTCAGTTTGACAAAAAGTACCACAAAAGGGGGGTCCAAACCACTCCTAAGGCTCTGAAACGTGCTCCTAAACACTTTCTGGGGAACATTTTGGCACTCACTAGGCCCTGTACACTCAACAACCCTAAACACCATCTTCAGTTTGAAAAAAAAAGTACCACAAAAAAGGGGTCCAAACCACTCCTAAGGCTCTAAAAAGTGCTCCTAAACACTTTCTGGGGAACATTTTGGCATCTCAACTAGGCCCTGTACACTCAACAACCCTAAACACCATCTTCAGTTTGACAAAAAGTACCACAAAAGGGGGGGTCCAAACCACTCCTAAGGCTCTGAAACGTGCTCCTAAACACTTTCTGGGGGAACACATTTTGGCATCTCACACTTTGGAAAATTTTCACTCTCCCAAATCACTTATATGGGGGAACTTCAAATGCTCATAACTCTGGAAACCGAAGTCCTAGAGACTTAAAGGGTGGTACCGTTGGACTCTGGGGGGTACACACACAATGGGGGGGTAGGACAAGGTCTCATGTCTCTATCTTGCTCCCTGAGGATCGGTGAAAAGTGTCACATCCTCAAAATGTAATAAAAAAATGGTCATCGGCCAAAAAAGTATAGTAAAATGGTCAAAATCAGCCAAAAAAACACTTTCTTTTTTGGGCCTAGTAAAATGTCATAAAAATGGTCATAGTCATAGTATAGTAAGGCATCAAAATCGGCCAAAAAGTCAAGTCATTTTTCAGAACAGCCTCAAAATGCTTAAAACTCCAAGCCCTGTAAACTCAACAACCCTAAACACCATCTTCAGTTTGACAAAAAGTACCACAAAAAGGGGGTCCAAACCACTCCTAAGGCTCTGAAACGTGCTCCTAAACACTTTCTGGGGGAACATTTTTGGCCTCTCACACTTAGGCCCTGTACACTCAACAACCCTAAACACCAACTTCAGCTTGACAAAAAGTACCACAAAAAGGGGGGTCCAGGGAACACTTTTGGCATCTCACACTTTTGAAAATTTCCACTCTCCCAACTCACTTATATGGGGGAACTTCAAATGCTTATAACTCTGGAACCCTAAGTCCTAAGGTGTCAAAATTTTACCAACAACGTGATTTTTTAGTAAGACTTCAAAATGTCATAGCAAAAAATATAGTATACTTCGACCTCTAACCTGCGTTAACCGGGTTAGGAGTTAAGATAAGATAAGATAAGATAAGATAGACTTTATTCATCCCACAACGGGGAAATTTAGTTGTTACAGCAGCATATAGAAAAAGGTAGAAACGGCAGTAAAAGAAAATATAAAAATAACAATATACAATCCAAAACACAATGGAGAAAAACAAAGGCAAAAGTACTCAGATTATAAATATTATATTCTAAATACAAAAGGTGCTTGAGTCTTTGTAGTGAAAGTGACTGGTGATACATGTATGTAAACATACAAACAGAATTATGGCAGTGCAGAGCAGTAGTAATATGTAACGTGGTTTCATTATGTGTTGGCATTGTACAACCTCACAACTGTTGGGATGAAGGACCTGCGGTACCTCTCCTTCTTACACCGCGGGTGTAGGAGTCTGGAGCTGAAGGAGCTGCTGAGGGACCCCACAGTGTCATGTAGGGGGTGGGAGGTGTTGTCCATTAGGAGTTTAGTTAGGAGTTTAAGGCTATCTCAATGACTCAGTAGAATATACTGAAGTACTTAGGTGCAAATATGAAGTACTGAGACTTTCAAGTGGGACTGTCAAGTGTTCTACTAGAGGGGAGAACACTCTGGATCATGTGTACTCCAACATTAAACACGCATACAGGGCCATATCCCTCCCCCACCTTGGCCAGTCAGATCATCTCTCCCTCCTGCTCCCCCCAGCCTACACCCCCCTCAGACGCAGCGCCAGGCCCACTCACCCAAAGACTGTTACAACCTTGCCTGACAATGCACTCTCCACACTTCAAGACTGCTTCAAACAGACAGACTGGGACTTATTTGAACACCAGGAGCTGGAAACATTCATAGGAACGGTTCTTGACTACATCAAGTTCTGCATCGGGAATGTGACTGTGGATAAAAACATTCGGGTTTTTCCAAACCAGAAACCCTGGATGACCAGCCAGGTCTGCATGCTCCTCAGAGCCCGTGACGCTGCCTTCAGGTCAGGTGGCAGAGTTCTGTACAGGGCTGCTCGAGCCGTCCTGAAAAAAGGAATTAAAAAAACCAAGGCAGACCATAAGCGGAGCATAGAGTCCCACCTGTCCAGCCACGACACACGGAGGGTGTGGCAGGGTATACAAGACATCACAAACTACAGAGGATGTCTGTGTCAACAGGAGACCTGAGTGCGCCGCTGGCAGAGGAGCTAAATTGCTTCTTTGCTTGCTTTAACTCACCACAACAGCAGCACTCATCTGCTCCAGCCTTGCCCCCACCCCCACTCCCACCCGCTTCCTGCACCACTCCACTCACTGTAAGGGAGCACGATGTCAGACGGGTGCTCCTGGCAGTGAACCCCAAGAAGGCTGCTGGCCCAGACGTGTGCCGACCAGCTCTCCCCAATCTGCACCAGAATTTTCAACCTCTCCCTAGCCCAAGCAGTCATCCCGCCCTGCCTAAAATCAGCCACAATCATACCAGAGCCAAAAAAGTCTTCCATCACCAGCCTTAATGACTACCATCCTGTGGCCCTCACTCCAGTAATCATGAAGTGCTTCGAGAGACTGGTTCTCCAACACATGAAGAACTATCTCCGACCCCTACCAGTTCGCATATCGCGGTAACAGATCCACAGAGGATGCTATCGCCATAGCTCTCCACTCTGTGCTGAGCCATCTGGAGCAGCAGCAGAGCTACGTTCAGATGCTCTTTGTGGATTACAGTTGCGCCTTCAACATAATCATTCCCAACATTCTCATCACCAAACTGGACACTCTCGGCCTCCCCCCTCTCACATGTGCCTGGATAAAGGACTTTCTAACCAACCGACCCCAGACTGTGAGACTCGGCCCCCACCTCTCCTCCATTCGCACGCTGAGCACCGGCTCTCCACAGGGCTGTGTGCTGAGCCCCCTCCTGTACTGCCTCTACACCCACGATTGCAGTCCGCCCCACAACAGCAACCTCATTGTCAAGTTTGCTGATGACACTACAGTGGTCGGACTCATCACAAAGGGAGATGAAGCAGCCTGCAGAGAAGAGGTCCTGAAGTTGGCATCCTGGTGTTCAGAGCCAGGTTGTTCTCTGAACCAAGGAGATCATTGTCGACTTCAGGAGGCACAGCACAGACTTAGCCCCCCTCTACATCAACGGCGAGTGCGGGGAGAGAGTCCACACTTTCCGGTTTCTTGGGATCCTCATCTCCGCTGACATCTCCTGGACAGAGAACATCACAGCGGTCATTAAGAAGGCTCAGCAGCGGCTACACTTCCTGAGGGTTCTCAGGAAGCACAACCTGGACTCCATCCTGCTGCTGACCTTCTACCACTCGTCCATTGAGAGCCTGCTGACGTACTGCATCACAGTATGGTAAGGCAGCCGCACCATGGCAGACAGGGAGAGGCTTCAGAGGGTGGTAAAGGCGGCACAGAAGATCATCGGCTGCCCCCTCCCCTCCCTGATGGACATTTACACCTCCCGCTGCCTCAGCAGAGCAAAGAGCATCACCAAGGACAGCTCCCACCCTGGCTTTGCTCTGTTTGACCTGTTGCCCTCAGGAAGGCGCTACAGGCACATCACAACAAAGACTAACAGACTCAGAGACAGTTATTTCCCGAAAGCCATAACCACACTGAACTCACACATGCACTGAACCCCACAGTTTATTCCCCTGACCCCCCAGACTTCCTTCCTTCTATCCACTCACTGAGCAATATCTGTATATCTGTATACTGTGCAATATTCATTAGTGTGCAATAACCCATACTTTCTTGAACTGTGCACCTTGTATTTTGTTTTTTAACTCTCTCTTCATATTGTTGTATAGCTTTCTTTTTACATATTTCGACTTCCACTAAACTTATTTAATCTTATTTTATTCTATTCTATTCTATGTTGTATATTTATACACATTGCACTGAAGGAGATGCTTTACAGCTCGTTGTACATGTAAAAGATGTATAATGACAATAAAAGGCATTCTATTCTATTCTATTTACTTGAATAAAACCATGTTACTTTCTACTTCTCTAAGTTTCATAAGGAAATATTGTTTTTTACTGCACTGCATTTATTTTGAAAGTTCATTGGTACATTCAGATGACTAAAACAGGAAATATCAAAAAATAATGATGCATTATTACAATTGAAACTGCTCATCAGTAAATAAAGTGATTCAGCTCCATCTTTACCAGCTGCAACATTAAGGTTCTTCAAAATGACTTTTACTTACTTTCATCTGAAGTGATCTGAGTACTGCTACCACTGAAATCTACTCCATGTTTTTTTGTTTTCTTTTCTTTCATCAAGTGTGTCTTGGGTTTCTTTGTGACTTCAAATGACGACCAGATGTTTTAACTTCTGTCCTCTGAAGTGACGAGCTCCACGCTGTCAACTGTTAAAAGCTTTTTATTAAAATTCATTTTTCAAAGTTTTGGCCACGAAGAATTGAAAGTAAAGGAAGAACAAAAGGAAAAATTCACTGTTAAACAACTGGAAACTCGAATCAAGTGATCGACTTTGATTTTCTTACATTCACAAAGACGTTCAAATATTTCAGCAGCTGAATTTTACTGAAGTTTAACAAACATTGTTTTTATCATTTGAATCGTGTCGGATCACTTTGATGAATTTCAGCTGCTTCTGACTTTTCTGATCGACTGAATAAATTTTACAGCTGTTGAATGTTCAAACTGTTGTTTTCGACTCATCTTTCACGGTTCTCCACACTCAGGTGTGGAAATGAACTGAAATTAACTGAAGAACCGTATCTTTGGCAGAAGTTTCACCTCAGTAAAAATCTAACTTCTCTCTGAAACATTTGGGGGGATTTCACATCACAGAGTCAGGTTAAAAATATGTGTCAGCTCCTTTTCAGCTTCTGATGGTGACCTTTGACCCTAGAACAGACAGGTGCTGTAGACAGTGACCTTGTGGCTGATATCCAGCAGCAGGTCCTTCACAGCTGCCTCCAGCTCCACCAGCAGCTCCGCCTTTACCTCCAGAGTCCGCTGGTTGTCGTCATACGACTTCTCCAGATCTGAGAAACAGGAAACAAGTGGTCAGTTGCACCTCTAACGCTCATCAATCAATCAATCAATCAGTCAAGAACTTTATTTATCACTGCGACAGCCAAACAAACACTTTGTGGTTTTACGGGAAGCCACATTTTCAGCATCCTCGAAGAACACCTGTCGTGTTCGACACCTGGAGTCATGGCGGTCAGTCAGAGAATCTGAACGGAAACCTGTCTAAAACCTGGGTCTGATGCTGCTGTGTGATGTCAGTGTGATGTCACCTTTGAGCAGCTGCAGCTTGTTGCTCGCCTGCAACAACAGCTCTTTGGCTTCCTGCTGCAGTGACTCTGCCCTCTTCTTGGCATCAGCCACACCCCCTGCCTTCTGACCAATCAGCTGCCCCACTGTGGAGTACCTGTCCTTCAGGTCTGAGTCCAGGTCCTAAACACACACACACAGAAATTAACTCGACTGAAGCTCTGGGAGCCTGCTGTGTGTGTCCTTCACTGACCGCTGTGTGTTTGAATATGTCTCTGACAGGTGACCTCACCTTCTTCACCTCCTCAGCAATCTCTCTGATGCTCGCTGCATCCTGATTGGTCTGTTCTGTGCTTAAAGTGACATTCAGAGCTTTGTCTTTCAGCAGCGTTACGTCCTGCTCGAGCCTCTGCAGCCGCCGGGTGGAGTTGTTCAGCTTCAACTCCGCATCTGCCGTCTCTGACTGCACCTGAACACAACACGGAGAGACAAAGCGTTACCTTCGCGTTTCTGATGTGAGGACGGTAAATATTTTTTAACGTTTTCCTCTCGTTGCACGATCAGCACTGACGGTGGACAGCAGGTTGTTGGTGTCCTGGATGTCTGCAGCGGCCTGCTGGATGGCGCCGCTGGCGGCCGTCTGAGCTCTATCAGCTTCCTCCAGAGCTCGCTTCACCTCCTCCGCAGAGACCTTTGCATCAGCCGCCTCCTCACTGAGCAGCACAGAAAGTGACATTTCAGTAGCTGATTGAGAGAAATCTGTACGAAGGTTTGAGGGTTTCGAGTTTAAAGAGTCACTGAGAGATGAGAGTTTGTTGAGCAGATCCTTGTTGAACCAGATCTACGCACTGAACTTCAGTCCTGGATGGACAGGTAGGACTCACCTGGCTCGACGGGCCTGGTTCAGCAGGTTCTCAGCTCTCTGGATGTCATCGGCGCTTTGCTGCAGTATGGTCTCCACGTGTCCCAGTTCTCCCACCTTCTGCCGGATCTCTTCGGTCAGGTTCTGCAGCTGAGTCGGCGTGGTCGGCATCTGCATGGCCAGAACCTCGTTAGCCACCAGCTCGATGCTCTCCAGGTCTGCGGCATCCTCTGAAACGGCACATGGCAGGTTTGTTAGTCGCCTTTCCGACATCTATCTACCGCATGGCTCTTAACACCTGAGGCAGCTGACCCTCGTGTTAAACAGGAAATGAGAGACATACGTGTTAAGAAGTCTCTGATCTGTCTGATGAGATGTCTCAGCTCCTCATTACTCTGGTCCACTTTCTGTTTGGTCCTGTTGGTCTTCATCAGGACGTCCTGAGCGCTCAGCTTCGCTTCGTCTGCCTTCAGCTTGGCCTCAGACACCTGAAGACAAACCACTGGTAATAAAATCCCACACGGTCCACCTGAAACAGAACCGCAGACCAGGACCTGTCAGGATAAGTCAAACTCACCATCTTGGACAGTTTTTCCACTTCCCCCATGGCACCGGTGACTTCCTGTTCCAAATCTTGAGCCTTCCTCCAGATGTTGTTGGCTGTTGTCACCACACCGCCACATCCTTCGCCTCCACACCTGGTCCAACCCTCAGAGTCCGCACAGCCCAGACCCTGACAGGTAGAGGACCAGCACAAATCCTGACCCGGGGATGAACCACCACAGGTCTGAAAGAACGGAGACAGGAAGTAAACGCTTAATGTGTTTCACTAAAATATTCAAATTCACACTGATTGTTTCCAAGCAGCTCAGAGACGGAGACCTAAAGCAGAGTTTGGTGCTGTCCAGCAGCAGATGCAGGGACAGTTCAGCAGCCTGCCGTGGACCAACACGGTTTCTAGTTGTGGGTCAACACTTTTTTAATGTCAGTGCTTTTAGTTGTGTAGTTGAACCTGATATCATCGGGATGTTATTAATAATTTTTTAATAATTAAAATTTCTCAGTAAAACTCAGTGTTAAACAAACCTGACGAACTCCACTTCAGGTTTTCACTTCTCACCTTGTGGCTGATCTCTGATAGGTCCAGAGTCTGCAGCTCTCCTGCCAGGTCATCCAGTCTCTGAGCATGCTCAGTGTGTCTCTTCAGGAACTCCCCTCTGGTTTGGTTTAGTTTGTCCTCTGTGAGTTGCCGTAGAGCGCTGGATGTTTCCACGGGGCTGCCGGTATTGACAGTGGAGGCGTTGGCTCGAGCTTCAGCTCCCTGAGACTGCAGGAAGTACTTAGTGACGCTGTCTGTCGCCCCTGGCAACAGACAGGAAGAAGAAATCAGCTGAGAAATCCTCAGCAAAGAAAACTTTATTCTGTGGGTTTAATGAGTCCGGCAGAGTTTGACCCTCACATCTGATCAATAATCAATACTCTTTAATAAATAATGAGTAAACTTGAATTGAGAGAACTGGTCCAGAAGATTCTCTGCATCACAGCTGGATAATGGGAGTGGACTCCCGACCTCTGACCTCTGCCTCTTTACCTCTGATGTCGGAGTTTTTGATGAACTCGACCTGGTCCAGCAGCTCCTGAACTGTCCGCTCCAGTTTCTGAGCGTCTGACGTCACAGAGTCTAATTTAGCTTCTGCGGCCGAGTCCTGGTCCTCCACCTGGACCAGAGTCTGTTCTGTGAGGTTCAACGTCTGGCTCATGGCACTCATGAGGTCACTGAGGGACAAACAAAGGTTTAAAGCTTAAATGCTTCACTCGACCTGTGTCAGCAGCTTTGATCGGATTAAAGTTAACCTCACCTGGCCTGTTGCAGCAGGTGCTGGATCTCGCTCAGTGGTTGCGAAGCCAGGTTCTGGTTCAGGAGGACCTGGATGTCGGCGGCGCTCCTCTCCACGCTGTCCACGGACTTCTTGTACGGTCCACTGACTCCGCTGGCTTTAATGGCGTTGACCTTGTTGACGAGGCGGTGCGTCTGATTGGTCAGCTGACCGATGATGTCATCCCACTCCGCGAAGCACTGGTGGCAGCGGCGGCAGTCGGGGAACGTTCCTGAAAATCCACGTGCACAGACGTCGCAGCGCGGCCCGGACACACCGTCCACGCAGACGCAGTGACCGCTGACTTTGTTACACTGCTGCTCGGAGACACCGCGAGGGTCGCAGTCACACGCTGAGGAGGAGAGCACAGTGAGTAACACACACACACACAGCCAGACATGTACAGAGTGTGTGGGGGGGGAGTCACAAGCTTTTCATTTACAGTAAAAACATTTTCGAGGAAGTGTCTCAGACAAACTGTGCGACTTCCTGTTCAACAAAAAACATCTGGTGAGTTGGAATGGTTTGTTTGTGTGTGTGTGTGTTTAACATCTGGTTTGTGTTAAACACAGTTGAAGCTTCTTTTTGATGCAGAAACAACGACCGTGCAGCAGATACACACACTAACACACACTAACAGACTCGGCCTGAATCAGTTGCTTTCATGTGTTCACAACCCTGAGATTCATCCACTCGTTCCCTTTTCATTCTTCCTTTCCTTTCCTTCATCTATCTTCCCCATTCATCATTCCCTTCTTTCCTTCTTTCCTCTCAGCAGATCTGGTTCTGGCCTCCTTTCTTTTCTTTTCCTCCCTCCCTCCGTCCCTCGGTCTCCGGCTCTGTTTCGAAATAACAACGCCTCTTTGTGGATTTCAGGGATATTTGGAGGTTCAGACAGATTCTGGTTTCTCCATGACAACGGGAACAGCAGGCCTCTGGGAACATCTGGACTTAATGGTTTGCAGCAGACCGTGCTAGGAGCTGCGATGTTCCCACGATGCAACAGGGCAGTGGCTGCATGATTCTGGTTTCAGTCTCCCTTTTAAAAACAAAACAAGTCTGGTCTCTGGACCCAGATCTGGTTTCTGGACTCAGTCGAGGAACTCGAACCAGAGTTTTTCCTCCTCCAGAGTCGACCTCTGTAAGATCACTGCTCTCACATTATCACCTTCTTTCATGTAGTGAACATATGAACCTACCGTGACATTTAACCTCTGGGTCTCCCCAGAACAGCTCTCTGCACTCGTTGCACGTTCTTCCTCCGAAGCCGGGGCGACAGGAACACTGGCCGCTGATCTGTGGACCAGACAAAGGTTTGCATTCAAAACTCCAACAGAAAACTTATCGAAATACTGAAGCAGGACCCGACAGACTCACAGCTGAAAGATCCACTGGAAAACTACCAACCAGGTTTTACTGTTTGATCGGAAACTCAGGAACAAGCTCAGTGTGAACATGTGGTAAAGCTGATACTTAAAGATCCTGTGATCTGGAACCATGGGTTCAGAGGGAACCTGAGCCTGATCCACAGGCCTTGTTAATATCATCAGCTGTGCTGATCTGCCTGTCTGAGAGGACAAGATGGCCGACAGAAAAAAAAAAAAAGGCCCCACAAGACTAAAAGTGAATCAATCTAATTCGCCGATCAGAGTCAGGTATGCCAAGATACAGCTGAGTCACTGGTTGCTATGGTAACTGGGCCCCTGACTAGCCCCAGCACACAGTGAACAAAATCAGGTTTTTTGGGGGACATTTTCAGAGAAGGCAATTAGAACAGAAGGGTCAGAGGTCAGAGTTAGAAACAGTCAGACTGAAGTCCATGTTTCTGTGTGTGTCATTTAAATCAGAAGAAACTTAAATAAATAAAGGCAGGTGGACATCAGGGCCGACGCTAACCCCGAAGACGTTCGCTCACACTCGTCAGACACTTTTCCTTCAGCTTCAGTGAAAACATGAAGAATCCAGTGTCTTCTGGTCCTCACCTCATCGCAGGACGTCCCGTACGAGTGTTTGGGGTCGCAGTCGCAGGTCCGGCAGCCGCGGCCGCTCACCATGTTCCAGGTGTCGGGCGCGCAGCGGTCGCAGTGTTGACCGACCACGTTCGGGAGGCAGTGACACTGGCCGCTGCCGCGGTCGCACTGACAGTCGCCGGATGACGGACAGCTGGATGGATCGGTGCCGAGCGGGTCACAGGCGCACTCTGCGAACAAAACCGTTCGTCAGGATTCATCAAGATCTCATTAAAGGTTTAATCCAGATCTGTCATTAAGGTTTATGTTGGAATTTAAAGGTTCAGTCCCAAAGCTGCACGTTTGATCCGGTTTGACAAAACTTAACAAAAACTTTACTAATCCCCATGGGGAAATTCTTTTGTTACGTACAAACTCCCAAATGAAAAGAAGAAAATTGTACAGAGAAGCAAGAATCTCCGCTGAAGATTTTATTCCAGTTTCATTTGGGATGTGCTGGATTCCACTGGTCTGTTCCAGCAATTTAATTCATTAATTAAATCATTCATTAATAATAGTTCACAGTAATAAATGACGGTTGTCCCGGTAACCCAGTATACTCACTCCTGCAGTCCTGCAGCAGGGCGTTGCCGTAGTAACCCAGTTTGCAGCTCTGGCAGGCGGCGCCCTCGCTGTGGTGCAGGCAGCGCAGACACTCTCCGGTCTGAGCGTCGCAGGACTCTGGGTCCAACATGTCAATGTTGTTGTTGCACTGACAGGGCTGACACCGCCCCCCCGGTTCACCAGGATTTCCATAGTAACCAGGTGAGCACTGGTCACAGCGAGCACCTGGAAAGGACAGGTGAGATAGACGAATAGAGCTGACGCTTCAGCTGCTTTCACTTCTCATTGTTCAGGCGATGCTTCACCGCACACACTGAAACTTTAACCGACCTTCCCTCTAATTTCAGTGCTTTCATAACAACTGACTCTCACTTTTGATATCAACCACATTTAAGCTGCTTTGACCTTTGACCCCTCAGCTGACACTTCAGCTCTGCGTGCAGCGCCACCCGAGCAGCTCGCCGGCTGCAGAGGAAGCAGAGAGGAAACAAACAGAGAAAGTGGCTGATTCGTGCGTCTGTCAGCAGCTGATTTCAGCCTGAACGTGTCACTTCCTGCTGTAATAACAGAAGTGTAGTCACATGACATTCCTGCTCTCTGACATCAAACTGAATCATAGAGCGTCTGCACATGAAAACACTGTTTGCCTCCAGGAGGCAGCAGCTGTTTGAGCTGTGAGTTAAAGCTGGAGTTTATCTGTTGCTGAGAGAATCTCACTGGTTGTTTTTATTTCTGACACTTTGTTCGTACGTTTTTCCCTCAGTGTTAATAAAGTTTTTACCTCTGTATCCAGTGCTGCAGACACAGATGGCCTGCTGGGAGTCGTCGCTGCGGTAACAACTTCCTGCGAACTGCCGCTGACTGTCGGGGCCGTCGGGACACATGCAAGGACGACAGTGGTCGCCTGACCCCAACACCGGGTCGCCATAGTAACCATCCAGACACCTACAGACAGGTACAAGGAGGTCAGGAGGACAACAAAGAAATCTGAATGTGATCACCTGAGGAACCTGCTTTCTTCAGTGTGTTATCCCGTGACGGACAGACTGACGGACGGACGGACAGACAGACAGACGGACGGACGGACAGACAGACGGACGGACAGACGGACGGACAGACGGACTGACGGACAGACAGACGGACCGACGGATGGACGGACTGCTGTACCTGTCACAGCTGTGTCCCGTGCTGTGGTCCCGGCAGCTGATGCACCGCCCGGTGTTGGGGTCGCAGTCGTCGGCGTGTCCGTTGCAGGAGCAGGGTCGGCAGGTGGGGAAACCCCAGTGACCCGGCAGGCAGCGATCACACTGGCGACCGTACGCTCCCGACACACAAAGGCACTGACCGGCGAGCTGATCGCAGAACGGACTCTGCGAACCCTGAGGGTCGCACGCACAGGCTGCACAAACACAACGACACAGAAGCTGTGGTTAGACACTGCAGAGAACACACACACACACACTTCCTGTTCAGTTTCTGGAAGTTTTAGAGAAACCTTTTCTCGCTGCAGAGTCAGAGACTGAACACTTCGTATTTTCATTGTCATGAAACTTGGTTTATTCTGTTCCTGCGCAGCTGTTGGGTCTGAATGTGGCTGGAGGACATAACTTCGATTATCTATGAATCACACACAGAGGATGTATTGATAATCATTGGAGCAGTATTGACTGAATATATTTTGATTGGGTCCTGACCTCTGCAGCCGTTTGGTCCGAACTGGAACGTGGCTGGAGCACATCTGTCGCAGTTCCTGCCGACCACGTTGGGGCGACACTGACACTGACCGCCACTGGGGTCACACACAGTGCTGAGGGAACCCTGGGGGTCACACTGGCATTCTGGGAAAGGGAGTCCAACACGGGACAAGTTAGAAAACAAACTCCAAAGATCTGGTCTGAGAGAGATGATGGTTGAGGGACGAGGAGGAAACCAGCTGACGACAGAAACACTGATGAGTGACTTCACTCAGATCAACAACAACAACAACAGGAAGGAAAGGAGGAGAAACATGAAGTTCATTCGAATGTTTGAATTCTGATGTTTTATGCTGCTTTTCTCTGGTCCTATGCGTGAATCGAAACCACATCTGGAAAGACCTGAACCCTGAGGGAACTTCCTCCTCATTCCACAGAGGTCAAAGGTCAGAGATCAGCAGCAGAACTGATCTGATCTGAATGATTCCTGGTCACACAAACAGAAAACAACATGGAACTGAACCTTCTTCTGACTCGTCTCATAAATAAGAACTGACTCACACAAAGCTTGAGCTGAAGCTGCTGAAGCTGCACAAACTCCTCTGCTCATTCAAGCTTCTGACAGCATGAGATTATTAAGGTGGAGTCATCAGGTTTAAGGTAGACGGTTGTACCTTTAGCTCCCTGATGCAACATGGCGGAGATGCTGAAGATGAAGTTTCTGCAGATGTCCGTCATTGGCGTCTTGACGACGCTCTGGCTGTTCTCCAGACAACGATAACGCTGGAAAGTTTCCCACCCGCTGTTCCTGCTGGAGTCTCCTCCCTCTGAGGCTGTGAATATGTCCAGGTTCTTACAGTGCGGCATCAACACAATCTGAGGATAAAGAAAACCATGAGACTGACTGAAAGCACGTGGTCTACAGGTGTCTTCATCCTCCCCTCATCTTCCTCAGGGTCTGAGGATGAAATATCAGTTTCCTCACCGAGTCGATGAGTGTGTACGGAGAATGGACGTCGCTGAGGGCCGAGTACAGCGGCAGACTGAGCCGGACTGTGTAGTTCAGACCAGATTCAAAACAGACCGGTCTGGGAAGAACCACATACCTGAGGAGACACAGTTCCACCTGTTGTAAGGTTCAGGTACTGAAACATTTTGGTTCAGGTTCAGGTTGAGCGGGACTGTTACCGTGAGCCGGGGTGAAGTGAGATCATCTGGTTGTCGTCATCAGGTACAGTGTTGATACAGCGGCTGTCTGCTCTGATTGGTCCAGGCCTCATCACCGTCATCAGGACCTCCTCCCATTGGTCGGGCAGCTGTGGGACCAACAAGAACATAGGACTTTAACCCTCAGACCCTCTCAGATCCCCCAGACCCCCTCAGGCCCCCTCAGACCCCCTCAGGCCCCCTCATTCAGTGTTATAAATAAAAAAGTTTCCCAGGTTTCATCGAACCAAATGTCTGGTGGTTTTTATTGACTCGGTCTGAGCGAGACAGCAGTGTCCGATCATATGGTTGGAGTTCTGCTGATGGGCTGGGCCAAACCAGTGTTGTACCTGAGGCTCATAGCGGATGAGGATGTCGTACTCCATGGACTGAGGGATGTCGTTGATAGAGAATTCTAGGAATGCTCCCTCTGGGACGTTGACCAGCCCAATACCTGTCCAAGAGGGACTGCGGTCCTGAGGGTGGGGCCTTGGTACCACTGTCACTCCCTGAAGAGATGAGATGAAAACATGAAACCTGATGAAACCACCTGGACTGCAGGTGGGAAACAGGCTGAAACAAAGAATATCTGCTGGGTTTGTAGTCGAGTCAATAAAATAGAAGAAAGAGTGATCAGCACAAGAACGCAACAGCCGATTAGAAAATACAGTAAATAGAAGGGAGCTAGTATTGATCTCCACAAATTAGAATTTCAGCCGACTCGTATGCAGCCTGTGAACCTGGGCCGGACCGACACGTACAGGTGAGTCAGCAAAGAATGATGTTGTATCATTTGTCCACGTCTAATAAAAAACAGTGGAACAAAACACGGCTCCAGTTCTGTTGTTTTCCACACGGAAACCATCGTCCACAGAAAAATTGCAGGATTTAAAGGTGAAGAAAAAAAAACGTGTCAGAGGTCAAAGGTTAGAAAGCGACTCACAGGTCCAAGCGTGGCGTCCTCTGCCTCGTAGGTGTAGTGATCGAGTGCGATGAAGTAGAATCCAGACTCAACCTGATCGCAGCGACGGCCGAACATGTGATCTCTGCATGTGCACTGACCACTCACCTGATCACACCTGCCGAGCAAAGAGCAGGGAAACAAACAGCTGAAGCGGCCTCTGACGTTTCCAGGAACAAAACGAGAAGCTGCTTAAAACTGTTTGTGTCGCTTTTCACCTGAGCTCAACGCCGAGTGTCTCCAGCTGAGAATTTCTGAACATGTGACGTTTTCATCACGACTGAAACAATGTGAGCATAACTAACCTTTTCCTGGAGTCAAGACAAAGACTCACAAAGACCAGCATGCACCTGGATACAGACCAGGTGTGCACTGGGAGGAGGCAGTTAGCAGTTAGCAGCTAGCAGCGACTGGGATGTAAACTCACCGGTTGTTGACAGCTCCTCCGAGGTCGCAGTCACATGGTCTGCAGCCATCCATGTCGTTACTGAGACCCCAGTGTTCGGGCTGACGGCACAGACACACACAGAAGGTGTTAGAGACGCGTCAGTAAAAAGCTGATTTACAGCATCACAGGAAGTTACTCACACACTGAATGCACACGTGTTTCACTGTCTCCAGTCTCTGATCGGACCTGTCAAACATCTCGTCTCTCTGTGATCTAACACAGGTGCTGGACATTAAACGTGAGAACGAGAAGCTAAAGTCAGTGTTCAGTCGCTGGATGTGTTCGGTGAATCAGCCGCTCAGATCATTATTCTGAGTGTTACACCTGTTCCTGGTGGCTGCGTCCGTGTTCTAGCATCAGCACATGGTCTGAGCTCAGTCTGAGCACTGTCACACTCAGGACAGGTCCAACGTTTGGTCTGATGACTGTTTTAAATCACACTGTCCAGTAAACATATGTTCTTACCACACACTGGTCACAGTTTGGTCCCGTCACCAGACGTTTACAGAAACAACTTCCTGTTTCACTGTCGCAGGGATTTCCTCCAGGAACTGTTCCCAAGGGGCTGCAGGCACACGCTGAAACAGAACATCAGAGCATCAGAGCGTCAGAACATCAGAACATCAGAACATCAGAGCATCAGAGCATCAGAACATCAGAGCATCAGAGCATCAGAGCATCAGAGCATCAGAGCATCAGAACATCAGAACATCAGAGCATCAGAACATCAGAACATCAGAGCATCAGAGCATCAGAGCATCAGAGCATCAGAGCATCAGAGCATCAGAGCATCAGAACGTCAGAGCATCAGAGCATCAGAACATCAGAACATCAGAGCATCAGAGCATCAGAGCATCAGAGCATCAGAGCATCAGAGCATCAGAGCATCAGAGCATCAGAGCATCAGAGCATCAGAGCATCAGAGCATCAGAGCGTCAGAGCATCAGCGCAGAACATCAGAACATCAGAACATCAGAACATCAGAACATCAGAACATCAGAGCATCAGAGCATCAGAGCATCAGAGCGTCAGAGCATCAGAGCGTCAGAGCGTCAGAGCGTCAGAGCATCAGAACATCAGAACATCAGAACATCAGAGCATCAGAGCATCAGAACATCAGAGCATCAGAACATCAGAGCATCAGAGCATCAGAGCATCAGAGCATCAGAGCATCAGAGCATCAGAGCATCAGAGCATCAGAGCGTCAGAGCATCAGAGCATCAGAGCATCAGAACATCAGAGCATCAGAGCATCAGAGCATCAGAGCATCAGAGCATCAGAGCATCAGAGCATCAGAGCATCAGAGCATCAGAGCATCAGAGCATCAGAAGCATCAGAGCATCAGAGCATCAGAGCATCAGAACATCAGAACATCAGAACATCAGAACATCATCAGAGCATCAGAGCATCAGAGCATCAGAGCATCAGAGCATCAGAGCATCAGAGCATCAGAGCATCAGAGCATCAGAGCATCAGAGCATCAGAACATCAGAGCATCAGAGCATCAGAGCATCAGAGCATCAGAGCATCAGAGCATCAGAACATCAGAGCATCAGAGCATCAGAGCATCAGAGCATCAGAGCATCAGAGCATCAGAGCATCAGAGCATCAGAAGCATCAGAGCATCAGAGCATCAGAGCATCAGAGCATCAGAGCATCAGAAGCATCAGAACATCAGAGCATCAGAGCATCAGAGCATCAGAACATCAGAACATCAGAACATCAGAACATCAGAACATCAGAACATCAGAGCATCAGAACATCAGAACATCAGAACATCAGAGCATCAGAACATCAGAGCATCAGAGCATCAGAGCATCAGAGCATCAGAAGCATCAGAGCATCAGAGCGTCAGAGCGTCAGAACGTCAGAGCGTCAGAGCATCAGAACATCAGAACGTCAGAGCATCAGAGCGTCAGCATCAAGCGTCAGAGCGTCAGAGCGTCAGAAGCGTCAGAGCGTCAGAGCATCAGAGCATCAGAACATCAGAACATCAGAGCATCAGAACATCAGAGCATCAGAACATCAGAACATCAGAGCATCAGAGCATCAGAACATCAGAACATCAGAGCATCAGAACAGAACAGAACTTTATTGTCCAGCTGAGATAAAGGGGAGGAGCAGGGAGATAAAGAAACCCTCATTCAGCTGATTAAACGAATCCATAGCGTCGCCCTGAAGGGAGCGACTCACCGACTCATCATGTGACCATCTTCCTCACTGTCTTACAGATCCTGGTTAGCTTGTTTTTGTTGACTTGTTTAGTTGTGCTCACAGCAAACAGGGACACTGAAAACAGGAATACTGAGCCTAACCCCACTGCTGCTTCAGTTTCCAGATTAAAAACATGAATCAGCAACGAGCTGGACTCACTGCACTGTTTCAGCCAGAACACTGAACAGTACACACACTAACACTGAACTGAGATAACGACACTACAAACAGTAATAACACACCGTCACAATAACACACACGATAGAAAAAATCCTACATAAACTATATTTTTTCCATATTTCCCTCCGACTGTGTCTGTAAATGTGTGTCGTGCTTCCTGCATCCACATGGTGTGTGTGTGTGATGCCTTATTTTCGTACCTTTACAGCCCTCAGGCTCGTCACTCAGCCCATAATGCGCCTGTTTGCAGCGCTCGCAGCGTTCTCCCTCCACGTTGACTTTGCAGCGACACTGACCTGCGATCAGCCCGGCTCGAACGTCTGTCATCCGGTCACACATACCTCCGTTCAGAGAGCCCAGGGGGTCACAGTTACAGGCTACGGAGACACACGCAGGACAAAACACAGCCTGATCATAAAGATATCCGTAATAACCAGAGACAGACGATCACACACCAGGCAGCGTGGACTCACCTTGGCAGATGTTGGGGTCTCTGACGTCTCGCTCTGGATGTTGGTAGTAAAACGGTTTGCACTGCTCACAGCTGTGTCCGGCCGTGTTGTGTTGACAGTCGTCGCAAACGCCTCCGCTGACGTTTCCTGAAGCCACGAACACGGCCATGTCGAAGTGACATGAGTCCGAGTGCTGGTTACAGTTACACTCTGCGAACACCACAGAAGAAGACGGGATCACAGCTGTTTCACACCAAAGTCACGAGCATCACTGATAAATCTGAAATCATGAAAACAGACTGAAACAGGAACCGAGGTAGCTGCTTCGACCTGTCCCAGTACGCCAGAAACCAGTAGAGTCTGGGTTTATACTGGTCATCTTCCAACAGAAAGCAGCCAGCAGCAGCAGAAATCAGTGCAGAGACCAGCAGAAGAGACAAACAGAGACCAATAAAAACCAGTATGGACTCACTCTTGCAGGCGTTGGTGTTGCGACCCTCGGCCGGTCTCCAGGGAAGGTCGTGGTGGAAATCCTGACACTGCTCACAGTTCAGACCTTTGGTGTTGTGGTTACACATGCAGTGACCGTGCACCTGGAGTCACATGAAAATAAATGAAAACAGAATCACCTGCAGGTCATCAGTGTCCCACAGAGACACACCGGAGACTGTCTTCTGCAGCTTGTCTCAGCCTGCTCCTTCAGGACCTTTTACCCTTTCAAGAACTCACCATGCCCTCCCGGGTCTCTCCGGCCCCTTGGATGGGGGCGCACTCGGAGGCGTGTCCGTAGCAGAAGCAGTTTCCTCTCACCACCATGTCGTAGATGGCGTAGTAATACTTCTCTTTGACCTCCATACGCGAGTCCAGCAGATTGTCTCCCAGCGTGTGCAGTTTGGTGAACTTCACCCGCAGGTTGGTGATCTTCAACATGTCTGAACAAAATAAACCAGTCACAGGTCAATAACTGATTTACAGGTGATCAATAACCCTGACAGACGGTGGAGTTAGTGTGTGAGGACTCTTACTCTGGATTCTGGGGCTGTACGGGTCGTCGATCCTGAACGCCGGGTCCAGAACTCTGAAAATTACCTGGAAAAAAGAGACGTTTCACCAAGACTGATGAAGATGTCCTTCTAATGACATCACCAGGCTGTCTCATCAGGTCCACTTTATAACCCACCTGCAGCACTCTGATACCTGTAGGAGTATCAGAGTGCTGCAGTTGTATCAGAGTGCTGCAGTACCTCTCCCTCAGTGGATGGCTCGATGTCGGAGTAACGCGAGTCACAGATGACGTCATCAACCTTCTGCATTGGACCCTGGGAAATGTGGGGGAAAGATGTCTCGCAGTCGTAGGCAAAGTAACGATAAACCTGCCACGTCTTCCCAAAGTCAGCTGACCGCTCGATCACCATGGCAGCAGGACGAAACGTCTTAGGACAGAAAACCACAGAAAAAACAGTGAGATCCCACCGAGAATCGATGACACGGAACATGGAGACAACATGTGATGAAGCAAAGAGTCTTTGAACCTCCTGTTCCTCTGGTTTAATGTGTGTCTTTACATATTAATGATAAAGATATTAACATTGTTCTTGCGTTTCTGCAGATTAAACATCATACAGGGTTCATTTTGCTGAACTTCCTGTCGAGCCAGTCCAGCAGACAGCAGGATGCTCAGAGCAGTGGATGTTAAACTTAGTTTTAAAGTCAAACTGGTCGAGTGATTTTAGAACTGGGCTGAGATCAGCTGACACTCTGGGGACTGAGAGGGACTCTGACCTGTGACTCGTTTAAAGGTCCCACATTTTACACTTTGCCTCTGTTTTATTTGGAGTTTTGATTTTCATAAGATAAAATTTTGGGTTACAGCAAAGTTAGAGAGCACACTCTCAGGATCAGTGCCGTGAGCTGAGAGAGTGAAACTGAACGAGCGGCAGAGAAATCCTGAATCACTGGATCCTACATCGTCAGGCTGGAGCTGTGCAATTCCCCAGAACCCCCTGCTGTGTGCACCTGTGTAGAACCCACCTTGAAGGTCATGATGAGGTGTGTGAAGTGAAACTCTGCCTCCAGGTTCAGTTGGACGGTGACGTTCTCCAGACCTGCAGACGGGACAGACAGAGCCGTGAGCTTCGGATCAGAAAGTCTGACTGAACCGAAGTGGATGAAAAAAAACTCTGAGACGCAGCAAACGTCTGATTCTGTTGTTGTGTTTACTGAGGAGACGTTTTATATGACGGGTGAATGGAAATGAATGTGCAGGGACATCCTCAAGGACGATCTGCTGAGACGGTTTCGTTTGTTGTTTAGAACAAATCCACCGGGAAACTTTCAGATAGTAAAGTTTTAGTTCTGAGGACGAGTTGTCGCTGCATGGTTACGGCACAGTTTAATTCCAGTCACGGACGTTAAGTTTAACAAAAAATAAAAAAGTTTACTCACATTAAATAGTTTAAAATTAAAAGTGTGTGCCCCTGATCAGTGGACCCTAACCTCCTGTTACCCAGAATTCCTCACACTATTTAATCTGAGCCCAGAGGCCGAACCTGTAACAACATGTCTGACCGACCGAAGCCACGGGAGGAGTTCACCTCTGACCTCTGACCCCTTTGTTGTGTTTCTCACCGTTCTCGGATTGCCACCACGTCTTCAGTCTGTTCGGAGCGAACGTGGTGACGACGTTCTCGATGCGATGGCTGCTCGTCTGATCGATCGGCTCGTCGTAGGGCGCCGCGGAGTCACACACAAAACACTTCTTCTCCTCCTGGTTGATTAGAGAGAGACAAAAGCAGAGAGATGTGAGCCTCTTTCTTAACAGGTCGTATGGACGAGGACAGAGAGACAAGGGGACAGGGAGACGGGGAGGAGGCAGCAAACGGTTAATAATAAGCTGAATTCCTCAGATTCCTCTGCTGCTGCTGCTCAGTGGAGAGGAGGAAACTTTCCTATCTGACCTGAACCCAGTCTGCAGATCTGTGATCCACTTCCTGTTGTACACCAGTATAAACCAGTATAAAATCATGTGTCCGACACGTTGAAGAAAAACTTTGGTCGGTTGAAAGTTTAACGTTTAAACACTTTGACTGTTTTCCCTTTTTTTCATTCATTCATTCATTCATTCATTCATTCCTCTGCCTCCTCCTCTGCTCCCTTCTCTGCCTCCTCCTCTGCCTCCTTCTCTGTTCCCTTCTCTGCCTCCTCCACTGTTCCCTTCTCTGTTCTCTTCTCTGTCAGAGTGAAACCTGGAAACTCGTTATTCTCTTTTATCTGAAACATTTTCTTCTTCTTCTGTTTCAAGTTGTTCAGGAGAAATAAATTAAATTGTTAGAAACATTATAATCTGTGTCCGTCCTGTGATTGACAGGTGACCTGTCCGACGTCCAGCAGCAGAAGAATGAACCAGTTCCAGACGAGTCGCTGATCGAACAGAGACTCAGACGTGGATTTAATCTGGATTAAACACCGACGCTCGGCAGACACTTGACACGCTCAGGCCAGAGGAGTGATCAGGGATCAGCCCGAACTGTGGCCATGATGTTTACAGAATAAGCCTCACACTGAGCACGCTCAGTTTACTCAGTGTCTGATTGGACGGCTTCAGTGTGACCTTTCACCTTTAAGTGGTCTGTATTTTGTCCTCGGGAACATCTGGACAAACATCTGTCTGCTGTTAGAGCTCAGTGTTTCCTTATAGGGACGGTTAGGTTTACACAGGAAGCACTGCAGACTAACACACACACACACAGAGTCTCCAAACAGAGCACAGCATGTGTGTGTGTGTGATCATGGACAGGAAGGAGGTGTATGCTGTTGTGTGGTGTTGTGTGTGGCAGTGTGTGGTGTTGTGCGTGGTGTTGTGCGTGGTGTTTATTCCCTCTCTAGCTCGCTTCTCTATCGGTGGTCGAGCCAGGGAGGAGGAGCCATCTTTGATTGGTTGTTGTTGTTGTTTGGCGTGCTTACAAACAGGTGTGGAATTTACCTGCAGGTGGCTGACGATGCAGAACGGCTCGGGTCGGTTCAGACCGCAGGTGGAGGTGGATGACAGCTGGTGAGCTCGGCCAATCAGAAGGTCTCCCGTTGCGGGGTAACAGCTGCCCTCAGTGCAGACATCGCTGAGCTCCGGTAGGCTGAGCTCATCCGGATCCCCGCCCACCGAGGCCCCGCCCTCTTGAGCACAGGTACATAGCTGCAGACCTGAGAGCGGAGACTCTTATTTTGAAAGTCTTACACACTGAAACGGCTTCATAAAAACTCTCAGAGCTGATCTGAGATCAGACCTCAGATTTAACTGAGTACAAAGAAGAACCGCGCGCACACGCACGCGCACGGTCTCTCTGACTCTCTTACAAGTAAAATCAACAATTTCTGTGAAACCTGAGATTCAATCTTATCAACATGAAACATGAAATTAAAAGTCGTCAGATTGAAAATCTCAGTAAACAAAGTCTTTTTGTTCGATGATGATGGTGATGATGATCTGCTCAGTTTAATCCTGAAAACGGATCCGGGGTCAGATTTCCATTCAGCTGATCTCTGATCAGATCTACTGCTGCTCTTTGATGTCTGATGAAATCACAGCTCCAGTGAAATTTATATTATATCATTTATATCTAACAGTTCCTTCAGTTTCCCGTCTGAGCTCAGAAAACGGTGAGCTCATCAGGGACCGAAACAACTGATCGATTATTCAGTTACTGATCGGTTTTCTGTGGGTAAATAATTGTTTCAGCTTGAATTCGAAGGTTTATCTGATCAAACTGAACAAAGAGCTGAAGCAGGAATTCACTCAGTAAAATCACGAGTTTAACACAAAGTCGTTTTTTTTCTTTCTGTAAATTTCTGCAGATTTTTGAGCCAAAAGTTTAAAAAAAAAAAAAAGTTTAAAAACAGAAAAGTGATGAGAAACCGGATCGAACAGATTTTCAGATTTTAAAAAAATCAAAGGTTTAAAGCGACTGAAAAAGTTTAAATAAAGTTTGAGCAGAAACTCACCGAGAAGCAGCGCGAGCTGAAGCACCGACATGATGCTGATTCGACTCAAACCGGATCCGTGAAAACCTGAAGACCCGCTCAGACTCTCAGGACTCTCTAACCCCGCAGACCTCCGGGCTCCGCCTCCTCAGATTCACCGGCAACTACACCTCAGGACCGCACATCCGACTTTCAAAATAAAACTACATTCATCCGGTGCGTCCAAGTCTGAATCCTGGAAACACCTGAAAGCTTTTACCTTAACTGCTCTCTGACCAAAGTCTGTGTGAAGTCTCTGTTCTGTCAGTGTTTGCTCGTTTTGCTGTTTATGTGTTTCATCGAAATGTTTTCACAGATCTCCTCCACGGTTCAGCGCCGGGAAAAGATTTTCTTTTCCCACTCGAATCACTGACCGAACGTCACCCACTTTTATTTAGAACCGACCAGCTGTGACAGAAACATCAGCAGGAAGGAGCACGAGAAAGTACCAGAGGTTGAAGGAACAGCTGGAACAGATGTGAAAGGTGAAAACCAAAATGGTCCCAGCAGTAACCAGAGCTGTGACCCCCCGCCCAGACTGGGAGACTGGTTCCAGCAGATTCCAGGTCCATGAGGTCCCACTGTATCTAAGGTCTCTGTCCAGAAGAGTGGAGTCCCAGACCTGAGGCCCAGCAGAGCAGAGAGATGCCCCAGCCCCCACCTCTACGGGGGGGGCTGGGGGGGGGGGCAGGTCTGTACTGCACTGTAGACATGATGTAGCTGTAAATGTGATAAACAGCAAAACTCTGTGAAGTTATGTGAAAGAATAACCCTCGTTTTGTCTGGTGCTTTTATTTTGAAAGAGAACTGGCCCGTTTTACAGTCTGACTCTAATCCCCCTCTCTCCTTCCCTCTCTCCCATGCTCCTTCAGTCAGAGGACGAACCCAGACCTTTCACTGTCCACAGACCTTTGGCCAAATATTGTTGTGTTGAAAGCACTCACATGTTAAAGTGTTGGATTCACAGTCAGACAGATCACAGACAGATCACAGACAGTCTGTTTTTATATTGAGTGATTTTCCTTCTGTAGTTCTGAATGTGGTGGATTTCAAAGGAGACTCTGTGCCCTCCCCTTCTGCCCCTCGGGGCTTTACAGACAAAAGACATTCCTGACTACCCCCCACCCCCACCCTGAAAGACACACACACACACACACTTCCTGCTTTTTTGTTGCAGGTGAGGTTTAAAGTGGGGGGTGGGAGGAGTGTGTGTGTGTGTGTGTTGGGGAGGGAGGGGGTTGGGTGCTCGGGAGTCCGACCCCCCACCTGAACATCTGCAGTCTCAGTGTGTGTGTGTGTGTGTTGTGGGTAATGACTGTGAACGCGTGGAGACCTGCAGAGACGAGCTGTCAGCCAATCAGAGACCACATCATCTGTCTGAGGACAAACATTAACAAGTGAATGGAAACAGCATGACACACACACACACACACACACACACACACACACACACACACACACACAGTTATCAGCTCCTAACTGGTCAGTGATCAAAGCTCTGATTGGTTCTTTGTGATTCTTGCATCTGATCAAAGTGAGGAAACGCTTCTGCTGAGTTTACAGGTCAGTTCCCTCTGATACTGTGTGGAGTGTCAGGAGTGAGGGGGGGGGCCCTCTGCTGGACAGAGACAGAACTTCAGCTGCTGACACTGGATCACTCTGATGCTGCTGCTGGTTTAATAAAACTCTGGATGTTCAGTCTGAGTTCACTCAACTGAGGAAAGTAAAGAAACAACAGCAACTGTTTCACGTTGCTGTGAATAAAATATCAAACTTTTCTCAGCTGAGAAATTAATTTTAAATCGAAGGTGAAAACTGATCTGATTATTGAACAGGAAATGATTTAGTTCTTAAAATAAAATACAGAACAAAGCAAACCACAGTGACATTCAGCAAATGTCATTTCTAACATTTAGAATAATGAGATTAACTCGACAGACGTCACCAGCTGATCACTTTAAATATGCAAATGAACTAAAACATTTTGTCCACAGCCAAAAGTTTTTCCGCTCCATAAAAAGTTTTCAGGACTAAACTGAGACATGAATCAAACTACGAGGGACAAATGAACAAACTCTTCAGAACATGGAAGAAAAACCTGGAACATTTCTGATTTTTCAGGGAACAAGAGAAAAAAATCATTCTAAGAAAAATGAAGCTTTTTATGTCACTGAGCTCCTCAGATGCAAAGAGACGACAGGTAGTAAACAAACACCTGAATATGCATTTTCGATGT
Organism: Toxotes chatareus; assembly: GCA_016801885.1. NCBI lineage: Eukaryota > Metazoa > Chordata > Actinopteri > Toxotidae > Toxotes > Toxotes chatareus. The sequence continues at coordinate 24,069,111 of CM028885.1, read as the reverse complement.
TTTCATTCTGAAAGAAGAAGAAATAACACGAGGCATGAAACACTGTTCTATCCTGTATTTCTACACATCAGAAGATGTTTTACTGGATAAATGTCAAATATTCTTGGAACTTGGAAAAATCCACATGAATAAAAAAAACAAGCAAATCTCCTCAGATTCGTGTTTCGTACTGAGGACTTTACTTTGGAGCGCCTGGCCGGACTGCGAGGAGCTTTATGAGGTACAGCTGGCGTATCCCTCGGCTCGTCTGGAGATTTCCTGCCGAAGCGAATCGACCGTTTCCAACAACTTGGAGACTTCAGCCGATTTCTCCTGTTTACTTCTGATCAGCTGCTGGATCTTCTCCTCCAGACCTGACGACAAGATACACACCATATACACACAGAAACACAGGTAGATACAGTTCCACTCCACATTCTGCTAACACAGTTCTACTGATGCTGAAGTATCACTGCTGCTCCTCTAACTGCAGCCATGACCAGTGAAGGTACCTTGTATCTGTCTGAGTCTGTCCTCCACCTGTCTCCTCAGGTTCTCCGCCTCCTTCGTGATGTTCTTCAGTCGTTCTCCGGCTTCACCCTGATCCGTCTGATTCATGTTCCTCTGCTTTAAAACCTCGAACCGCTCCATCACGTCGTCCAGCTCCTGTTAGAGACACGTTGGGCTCAACACTGCGGCTCTGCATCTAAAACTCCCTGAGCTGAGGTTGTCAGGTGTCTGCGGTAACCACGGTGACACCTGACAGGTGCAGCTTTTCTCTTCTGCTCAGTCGCTTCATTTAAAACTTACGGTTTCTGCGTCTGTGGCGTTTCGAGCCGACTCCGCCGCCTCCTGCGCCTCTCGGGCCATCTCTCTGTTCTGTTCACTTTTCCTCTTCAGAGCTTCAATGTCCCTCTGCAGATGTTCGGGTCGACGGGCCGTCAGCTTCGTCTCGGCGTCTCCCAGTTTGTCTTTGATCTGAAACAGAACAGAAAAATCTTCGGTTGTCGGCAGCGACTGAACCTGAGCGACAGATATTGGAGACGCTCTCTGTGTTTACATCTCGGATCCTGTCTTTGATCATGTCTCTGTCTCCGCTGGCCGTCTCCAGGTTGTTGTTGGCTTTGTTCTGAGCTTCCTCTGCTTTATAAATGTCTCTGCTGATCTCTGTCGTATCGATGTCCTTTGTCTTGTCCCTAAACAGAAGAAACACAAAGATTTGTCCCGACATCAGATCAATAAGTCACAAGGCAAAGGCTAAATTTCTGTACTTCAGTTAAAGTTGAATCTTGAAATGTTTGGTATTTTTAAGAAAGTTCCGAGTTTCAGTTCAAGTTTTATTTAATGAAAGTCTCACGGACTTGAGTTCCTGAGCTTTCTGCAGAAGGTCCCGGGCAGTTCGGGCCTGCTCCTGCAGGCTGTTCAGGTCACCCTGGAGGAGTGTGGCGTTGGACAGCAGATCTCTGATGTCACTGATCATTGATTGGATCTGAGCGGGCGATCGCGGCAGCTGGATGCTCAGAACAGCTCGGGCTGTTTTCTCGATGTCTTCTGGAGGAACCATCTCATCTGTCAGGCGAGAAACGAGATGAGTAACGATGCTTCAGTTGTACGAGACAGGAGCGTCTCACACCTGTGAGGAAATCTGACCACACTTTATTTATAAATCACCAACATACGTTAACTTAAGGCTCTTCACAGCGTGAAGTCGAGACCCCACCCAACAGAACCCGACCTGAAACTAAGAATCACTGAGCCCTTCAGACGTGCACGGGGAGCGGGTCCTCTCCCACAAAGCTCACCATGTTGCATGCCACGTTTCTACAGTAGCCTGCAATGGACAAACCAAACACAGACTCTACAGAGGATGTTTCGTGTCTTTACGTTACCTGAAGGCCACCGTAGCTTCTCCTACACGCACGGAACAGGAGCAGTGAGGTGTTCAAACACAACCAGATGCTGATGGACCTTTAATCATTACTGCAGCAGCACCAATCAATTAATAAAAAAGAAAGGATATTATTAATAATAATAATAACATGAATTTCCTCTCCACTGTCACTGCTGCTCATGATGGAACTGTTCATGCTGTAAAGAGCTTTGAGTCAACGCGTGTTCTGATGATTTATGAATGAAGCTGAATGGATAACGATGCTAACACAGCAAACCAGACAAACATGGACGATCACGTCCTGCAGGTGAGGGGGCTCCTACAGTATCACCTGAACGCTCACCCATCAGGTAGGCTCTGATTCGCTGGATGAGCTCCCTGGTTCTGTTCTTCTCTCTCATGAAGGAGTCCAGTTTGTCACTGATCCGGTCCTGCAGGTCTTTGGTGTCCTGAGCTGCCTGCTTGGCGTCGCTGAGCTGACCCAGAATAAACAGTTAGGTTTAGTTAAGCAGTAAAGTGTGTCATTGTTTGGATAGAGCTGTGTAGAGTTGTGTAGAGTTGTAGCCACTGGATCGCTGCATCATCCTGGAGGGTTAGGGTTTTACAGGACTGAAGGATCAGACTGCCTCTGATTGAGCTGGCTGTACCTAATAAACCGGATGTGCATCAGTTTGGTTGTCCCTAAAACATTCCCTAAAATTAAAAGCTGATTTTTCTGGACCGTCTTTTTGAAGATACTTGTAGTGTACTGGACCAGTACCAACACCAGTTCCCCCAGTCATCCCAGTGTAAACCTGCCTTGTTCTTGGAGTCCTCCAGTCTGGAGCTGAGCCTGATGAGTTGGTCCTTCGCTCCCTCTGCTGTTTCTGAAGCTTTCTGACTGACAGGAAACGCTCCACCACAGTCAGGAGCACATATCCCGCCCTCCAGACCCCGACCGCAAGCTGCACCGCATCCTGAACAGTCCTCAGGTCCTGGTCCTCCACAGACCTGCGTCAGAGCACAACACACTGCGTCAGAGCACGACGCGCTGCTGAACAGCCACGCAGAGGGTTAGGGCAGGCGTGATCAATGACTGTCACCTGAGCTTTACTTATACGCTGCTTCACCCACAGCCCTCCGATTGGTTCAAAGATGAAACCTGAGCTTACCCGGCTGGCACGCAGACGCCATATTGTGATGATGTCACAAAAATAAAAGTAACTTTTTTTTAGTGGAAAGTTTTACAAATAAAAACTTATAAATAAATAAAACGTTCCTAACACCTGACTGTCTGCGATGTGAGGGATCCTGCCAACACTTCTACAAACGTCTCGTTCATAGAGGACGCGGCGTCATGTCGACTCTCCTTCACCGACGTGTCAAAGTCACAATATTTACAGAAAAACGTCAGAACAAAGTCTGACCAATAAAACAAAAACAAAAACAGAACGTTCGGAAGCTGCCGCCTCTCGGGACGTCAGAGTGAGCTGGGATCCACGCTGACGTGTCCTTCTGGGGTCATGTGACCGCAGAGATAAACTCACCTTTCGGCGGAGGTAGAGCACACTGAGCTCTCGGACCTGCTTCTCGAGCAGAGCCAGGTCTCCTCTGTTGCTGCACGTGCTCAGTTTGTGTTTGACCTCACTCCTCGTGTCCATGGAGTCCTCTAACGCTTTGATGGCGTTTCGCACCCTCTTCTCGTCCGACGTGAAATCTTTATGAAGCTTCCGGATCCGATCGAGCAGCTCTGCAACAGATGGGAAACAGACTGAACAGCTGGATCTTTGTGGATCAGCACAGATACAACTGAGAAAAAGAAAAGCTGCCGTACGATCAGAATCAGTTCAACTCTTCTCTTCTTCAACTCGGCCTTCTGGATATGAAGCTACAGTCAGACAGATTGGGCTAACATGGCTAATGGGCTAACGTGAGCAGTAAACAGTGTCAACAGTAAACAACCTGTACAGATGTTCCTTAGACCAGACCATGATGTGGTCTGATCAGTGGTGGAGGAAGTACTGAAGCTTAGTACTTAAGTAAAAGTACAAATATCCCGCAAAAAATTATACTCAAGTCAAAGTGGAAGTACTGCATCAAGAATCTTACTTAAGTAAAAGTACTAAGTACTTTTAAATTTACTTTAAAGTATTTTTTAAAGTAAAAGTACTCACACAAAGGGTTGTCTCAGTGTCGGGGCCATTTTTTATTCTTTTTTTTTTTAAATTACTTTATTGATCCCTCCTGGGGAAATTATTCTCTGCATTTTA
>CM028885.1:23921333-24064492 GCA_016801885.1 Toxotes chatareus | reverse complement strand
CAGCAGGAGCGAGAGCCGGGACAGGAATGCGTTGGCCAAGACAGAAACAGCGTTACGTATTCTGAACACGTAACGCCGTTACATGAACTCCGTTACTCCCCAACACTGTCCATACGACTGAAGTGGAGTTCTTGTTGGGGACCAACTCCAAGCTTTAACTTTCGTAGTCGGTCATGGCTACCCGCTACGCCCTGACTAAAACAGCGAGGCTAGTAAAAAAAAAAAAAATCAGCACTGCTCATACTTCGCCATGATTGGTTGGTCATGTTCACGTGAAGCGGGCTGTTAGTTGCCCAAGGAAAAAAAAACTTCTCGCGCTTCTGTGCGCAAGCATAGAGCTGCAATTAATAGAATGTGCCCTATAGACGATAATACGATCTCTCTCCTCTGGCAGATCGTCAACATCAACATCGTCTTCATGATCTAATATCGCCATATCGCACACCCCTAGTTGAAGTTTTCCTCTCTTCCAAACAGGATGCTGGAGCTGTGGCTAAAGCACTACTAACTGAAATTATTCCTAGGTGGGGAATTCCTTCAGTCATCAGCAGTGACAATGGACCAGGTTTTGTCAACCAGGCCCTGAAAGAAGTGTCAGACTATCTTGGGTTTGACATACGTCATCATTGTTCATATCATCCACAGAGTGCAGGTGCTGTTGAAAGAGAAAATTAAAGGAAAACTTGCTAAATGCTGTGATGAAACTGGTCTTTCGTGGGTTAAAGCCCTTCCACTGGTGCTTTTCCACGTGCGCACGCGAATAAGAAACAAATATGGCTTGAGTCCATTTGAAACAAAGGCCATTCCAGGGCCCGTTCCAGGTTCTGCTGACCACTGAGACAGCTGTTAAGGTTGCGGAGAAGGCCGCATGGGTACACGCCAGCCACTGTAAACGGGTTCCTGAGCCAACAGCCGACATCTAGACTCCAGAGGAGTAAAGCTAAGGAGGTGACACAAATTCACCTCTAGACCCAGAATAATGGTCTAAGAATAAAAAGTGACTCATCTAGACGTTGAGGAAGACAACTGGGGTGCACGCCGTGCGCTGCCCCTAACCTGCAGCTGCGTTGGAACCATCTGCAATATAAGAGTGAGGGGTGAAAGAGCGCCCTCCTCCACCAGTAGCATGCCAAGCTCCAACCAAGTGACTACAGAGTAAAGCTCTGTGTCACCAACAAGAGTAACAGTGTAAGGTCTATTGATAGGTCAGTCACACACCAGATGGCCTCTCTGGCTGAGACTCGTGATGATGATGATGATATTGATGTTGATGTTTTGAGTGTTTGTATTTTCCCCAGCTTGCTATCAACCTAAGGACGTCTGTGTCCTACAAAAACAGCTAAATGCATATTTTAACATTTATCAGCTAATGATGTGTCTACTTAAACCCAAAGGAATGTAGTCACTGATGATATGATAAATTTGTATATACTTTACTGTGGCCATTTTATGGCCAAAGGGGGAATTGTAATGTCAATTTATCATATAACCATAAACTCTTTTATCAAGCATTCGTATATTCTCATAAACTCGTATATTCAATTCTGGGTGAAGTACATACAACTTGACCTGAAGTGACCTAATGTGCTGAGTATGCTGTTCATTGTGTTTTGTGAAGACACCTGTTATGTCTCCGCTGCCTCCGAGCACAACTTACACCTTATCTGTATTTTTTGACCTTCAGATTATTTTGTCTCCCTGCCATCCTGGTATGTGAGAAACAGACATAAGTACTCTTGTAACTTGTAACCTGGGGTCAGACCTCTGTAGCATGGCATGCTGTGTGGGCTCTGTCCTTTCTGCAGTCCTCCTCACAACAAACACAGGGTGGGTCCCCATCTCCACAGGCCACATGGGAAGCTCTACTCCCCTCACCATCTCCCTCGCTTCCACCACCACACAGGTCGACCACAGGCTAGAGAGCAGGCACAGCGTCTACAAAGTGGGACAGTGTACAACTCTGTTACAACTCCGGCTCACACAGTCCCTCTCACTCACACCCAACCTCTTCCTCCTCCAGAGAGCACCGGCCTGAGAGGAAGGACAAGGAATCATCAGGTTAGTCAGTGTGTAGCTTTGTTCTTTACAGACTGATGTATGTTCAGAGTCTGACTCTGGAAAGCTCTTTTAAAGTCATCTGCTAACGGGGAAGAGAGTTTGTCTGTGCTCAGCTAAAATCACACTTTACCTGTTGTTTACCTGAGATTTCTGACATCACTTCTAGTTTTGGAGCCTTACACAAGAGTGATGTGGAGCTTTCTTTGCTTTCCCTCCTCCCTTTGCTTCGTGCTGTGTCTACAGGGGGTTCCTCTCGTATTGGTGGGAAGCGTCCACACCATGACTCCACTGACACCAGCCAACATCCACCCTCCTCTAAGGCGGCTCACAGCTCCAAACGTGGACAGTCCAACATCACAACTGTCAAGAGCGGGATGAAGACTGGAACTAAGATGGCTGAGACAGCAAGTAACAAGGCGGCTGACACAGTGGCTGTTTTTCTCTTTAGTTGTGTAAAGCTTGTCACAGAATTCCAGTGTTTTGGACCAAGCTCAGCCACAGCTAACTATGTCTACACACTTCTTTCAGCCTAAAACTAACCAAAGACTAATGCTGTTGCTTTGTAGTGTGCCAGGCCTCCTCCAGCCAAGAAGAAGAAGAAAACCAGCCACTCCAGCCTCTCTGGGCTCGTCTGTTTCAGATGGTCTGCTTTATCTGACAGACATTCCAAACCACGCCTCAGAGCAGGAAGTTACTGACTTGGTCGGGTCCTTTGGCAAGATCAACAACGTGATCCTCATGCCGTGCTCAGAAGAAGAGAGTGAGAAGAGCCAAGGACAGAAGGTACGTCTAAGAGTATCTACATGTTCATGTGTTTTACAAAAAATTTCACTTTGAGATTTGATGTTCCAGAGCAGTTTCAAACAGATGATAGGAAAAAAAGAGTGTAGTCAGTGTTGCAGTTTTCTCATGTTGTGAATATTACAGGCAAAAAGAAAGAACATGTTTCAGTAATCAGTCCATTTCTTGAAAACAGAGGATGCTTATTTTCTGTTTTGTTGTATTAAAATGTGCAGAACTAACATTTTCTCTAAGTGTGTTTTACAAGAATGAATAGCATTGGCCTGTTCATCTGTCACTCTTCAGTCAACAAAACAGTGGCTGTGGATATTTTAGCCTGTGCAGGTTTCCTGCTTCTACTTTGCACAACGTCATCATGGTTTCTGTCTGTCCCACGTCATCACTTTGTCTCCCTCCCTTGCTGCAGGCATCTGTATGCATGGTGAAGGCTGAAGACGCTCAGGCACTGGCTAACTCCACAAATCTCTCCATCAGAGACCAGAAAATCACTGCTTCAACAGCCAAGGTACCATGTGGAAAACACACACACACACACGTGGCACTGAAGGCATGTTCACTTTAAACCCTTTCAATCATAGAAAACATAAAGCTTCTACAAAAATGCTGAGTGGAGTTTGTTTTCTGTCTAAATGTAATTGCTGATTCAGAAACCATTTTATACACAAAATTAGTTTCAGTTCCTTTTTTTTTTTTTTATTTTTTGATGTTTGAAGTCTCATTTCTGTTTGATTTCCTTTAGAAACCTGAAGGAGTGCAGTCTCCTGATGCCAACAACAGGTCTGCCACAGTTATCATCACCGTTCTTCCCCTTTAACCCCATATGTTGTTCACTCAACCTGCCCATTTCAAACCTGCACTCAGATATGATTATTTCTGACTTCACAGCAAACCTGCTTCAGGACAGGAGAAGGGTCCTGCTGGGGAAGACTCAGGTAGGACAATAAAAAACCGCCACTGCTAGTCTGCAGGCAGTCAGTGCTAATATATCCACATCTATCACTGTCAACAAATACTCAGTATATCTAGTTAAAATCACAGTCTGTTAACTGTACCTGATCACATGGAATAAACTGTAGCTTAGTCACATGTAGTCTGGTTTGTGATGTCTTGCTTTTGCTGGCTTGTAGTTGTGATGTGTGTGAAAACATACTGAGTGTAGCATCTTCCTCTGCTACTCCCCACTGCAGGAGCTGAGGCTGAACACAAAATGTCTGATGAGGTACAGTTTCCTTCACTTCCATCACATTTTCTTGTGTTTCAGCCTGATACTAAAATCCTTTCAGGTCATTTTCCTCCTCATCAGTCTGAAAACAGAATTTTATGTTTGGAAATACTGACTAATTTAAGATCAGGGTTTATACTTTCTGACAAATGTTAGACACGTTTGTGTTGTAGCTTAGTGAGTGAATGAAAAAAATCAAAGCATCTTTTTAATGATCAGCTTTGTTCTCATTGACAGATCAATATGTCAAGTGAGAGTGGCCGGGGTAGTGGGGACCACAGTCCTGTAAGTTCACCCTCACACATGTCCATGTTCTGACCTTTATCTGTCGTCTGCACATCATATGTCAGCTTGTATTTTCTTCACTTTATCCTGTTTTCTTGTGAGCCGCTAAAAAGTAAATTTCTTGCTGTGGGATCAATAAAGTCCTATCTTATGTCATCTGATCTTATTATTGCTGTTTCAGGCTTCCACCCTCATGCTCAGCAGGACCGTGAGTAGATATGAGATGTGCCTCTCTGTTTACACTGGATGATCTTACGTCAGCTTTTTTAAAAACTTTTTTTTTTTTTTTTTTTTTTTACAGGAGAGTGACTACAGAGTGACCTCAGGAGGAAGAACCCCCACCTTTTGCTCCACCTCCACCTCCTCTTCACCCTCACCCTCACCCTCCCCCTCCTCTTCACCCTCACCCTCCCTCCACCTCCTCCCCTCATCCTTTCTTATCCTCACCCTCACCCATCCTCCCCTCCCCTCCTCTCTTCACTCTCATCCTCACCCTCCCCATCCTCTTCACTCTCATCCTCACCCTCCCCTCCCCATCCTCACCCCTCATCTCACCCTCCTCCTCACCCTCATCCTCCACCTCCTCTTCACCCTCATCCTCATCCTCATCCTCACCCTCATCTTCACCCTCACCATCCCTCTCCTCTTCACCCTTATCCTCACCTTCCTCATCCTCTTCACCCTCACCATCCCTCTCCTCTTCACCCTCTCCATCCTCTTCACCCTCACCCTCACCCTCATCTTCACCCTCCCACTCCTCTTCACCCTTATCCTCACCATCCACCTCCTCTTCACCTCATCCTCCCCCTCCCCCTCTTCCTCACCCTCCACCTCCTCCTCCCTCCTCCCCTCCTCCCCCCCCCTCACCCTCCACCTCCTCCTCCTCCTCCCCTTCCCCTCCCCTCCCCCCCCCTCCTCCTCCTCCCGCTCCCCTCCTCCTCCCCTCCTCCTCCCCTCCTCCTCCTCCTCCCTCCTCCTCCTCCTCACCCTTCACCTCCACCAGCTCCAAGGCCACTGAACCTTGAAGATGAGAATGTAATAATGCATAGTAACATTCTTTATTCATACTGTGATATCTGGTTCTTTATGCTGATGTTTTAATGAAGTGTTGATCGTCTAATATTGAATCTTTATGTTTTCTCACCAGTACTTTGCAGATGATGAGAGCGAGGAGCCCTAAATATTTTTAACAGTTTTTGTAAATAAACTTCTTTTGTTCTAATAAACCGTTGTAGCGTTTCCATATATTTACAGTTTAGGCTTATGGTCGGAATCAGGGGTTATGTGTTAGGGACACTTGCGGACATGAACTTTCCAAGTGAGCCCACCCTCAAGTGTGTAGGAAGTGGGTGTAACCTTGGAAGAAACTCCACAGGGCGGTGTTACAGGTAAAGGATTTGGGACTCTTTGGTCTGGCCTCTCACCCAGGGGCTCTTCCAGAATGGCTGTACCCAGCCATGTGTGACTCCTGTGTGGTAAGGCAGGAGTATGCTGTGCTGGGTAAAGCCATTCTGGAGGGTCCCTGGGATCACGGAGGCACGCGAGCCCCCACGCCACGTCAAGGCAGAGACCGTGTGGAGGTTTTTTTTTTTTTTTTTTTTAAGGACTGCCTGTGTTGTAAGTCCAGATGCCATAACATTCATAAACATACATCCAATCATACAACATACAATCATAGAACAATAATGAATGTCCTCAACATTTCAAACAATTAAACAACAGCCATGTTTTATGTCAGTTTGTTTTGGGACAATGGGATTGTGGGTTTTAGGTTTTTTTTCTCTTTCCCAGCATCCCTCTTTCTTCCCAGAATGACAGGACCATGGGAGCTCTCCTCGTCCACCACGCTGCTCACCCCTTTCTCCTGCTCTCCTTTTAGAGTAAGAACTCCACCTTGATGTCTCCACACACTGGCAGTGCAATGTGGTAATCTTCACCTTCAGCTGGTACACCACAAATTGGGATTGGTCACCAAGTGATGTCATCCTCACCGAGTTGTGACCTCCATCTGTCACATCATTTGTCAGCATGTAAATGGTTTTTCACGCTCCACCATCTTTATCAGCAGGAGTGTAAATAGAAATGAGATGCTCTGTTCTTACACTGTGATGATCTTATGTCAGCTTGTTAAAAATCAATTTACAGGAGCTGGTCTGGTGTTTAGGTTTATATCCCTTCTGGTCTTTTTTGTATGGGAGTGGAGATGAGGGGGGTAGGGATCTTTCCCATTGTCTATGTGTTGCACTGGTGAGGAAGGAATTGTAGTCTGCCCAGGTAAAGGGAAGGAATCTTAGAGGATAGGTATTCTGGTGGGTTGGTGAAGGGAAAGTGGAATAGGGAGGAGAGGATTGGGGGCCTGGTTCTTGGTCACCTGCACTGTCATATTTCTGTAATAGGAGCTGGAAGCCATGTTCCCCTGGAGAACCAGGAGTAACCGGATGCAGTTAAGGGCATGGCCAGGGTCCAGGGCTGGAGGCCATGGCTGTTTTTGGACAGAGGCCAGGGTCTCTTAGCAGCCCTTGTCACTCTCCCCGTTTCACATGAGTGTGGTTATGGGAATGTTATGATTAGTCAAATACTCTAGGCCTGGACCCAAAAGCAGACGAAGAGAAACTTCGAGCGGTGTAAAACAGTTTATTCTCAAAGATCAAACAAAATAAAAGAGGAGACAGAAGACAGGAGGGATTCCAGGGCGGCGTGGCGGAGACAGCTCAGACAGGGGAAACCGCTGGAGTCTGCAGGAGATGAGAGCAGGGTGGTTAGAAGAGTCAGGTAGGAAAAATCCACAAGAGAAAACAGGTAATAATTCCACATGGGTAAATCACCAGGAGCACAGGGATCTAGTCACCAGGGAGATGATGGAACGATCTGGGGAGGGTTGACAGGAAAGCCGAGCCTCTTATACTACTCGAGGGGGGAAGTAGATTGCCACCAGATTGCACACAGGTGAGTGGAATCATCCTGATGAGGAGGAGGGAGTAGGGAGGAGCCGCCCAGGAATCCTCACACCCACACAGAAGACAAACACACCCACACCAACATGCACACAGACAGAGAAACAAAAGAGAAAGCAAAACCCCAGAGGCAGCAGAGCTGCATCATGACAGGGAAGATGGCTCTTTTTGCAGCAGCCCTTCTCGCCCTCCACAGTGCTCCGGTCCCCCGAAGAAGATCTGGTCTACAAAGTTGTGCCCAACCTCATGAGCATGTCTGAGCGATAACAGCTTCTCTTGTGCCTGGCAGGTGTTTTTCTCTTTCCCAGCAGCTCTCTTCCTCCTCAGAATGAAGAGACCATGGGAGTTCTGCTTGTCCACCTCGCTGCTCACCCTCTTCTAATGCTGATGCCTGGTAGCTGAGGCCTCTTCATTCTTTCAGTGAACCCAGGCCCTGTCAGGATCTCGGGGCAGGGAGGGAGTGGGTTCTGGGCAGAACCAAAGTGTGGTCCAGGAGCCTCCTCAGATCTTCAGCTGGTCCCACTGGGATTGATGACCAGGATGTCATCCTCACTGAGCCACTGGTCCAGGTTTTGGCATCACAGCTTCATTAGCTTCAAAGCTTTGGCTGTGGGACACTAAATTGAATCACCAAGGTCTGGGGCCCCTACATGACCTCTTAAAAGGACTATCCTGGGAAGATTGCTAGAATATTGGTCTTCACAAATTCCTAGACAGCAGGTGCTCTGTGGGTCTTCTGTTAACATTTGATGGCACTTGGACGTCAACTCAGAGTTTGTTTTACATGAAAAGCTCTCAAGGGTAGATGTTGGCTTTGTTATCCTTTATATATTGATAAACTGGTCTTCAGTGCCTTTTTTAAATTTGGGCTCAATTTTGGGCAAATCCTGATGTGACAGATATACAAGTCATGTGTCCTAGGGCCACCATATATGTTTGCTTTTACAAAAGCTAGTCCCTTATGATTTTCTGAATGGAGTTTAAGTTTACTGAAAGTACAAATATCTAATTGTAGATGTATTTTCTTGTTATTTTTAGTTTCACTCTGTATTCAAAGTGGTGCCAAGGATCTGTAATAAACCCGCAACCTGCTACAAGGACACGCCTTGCATCATTGAGTCAGAGTTTATCTCACTGTCTAGTTGAAGTTTCAACATTTCATCGAGGACAATACAACTACTCTTAAATTATTATCATTATTATTTGTTATTATTATTATCATGCAGAATCGTGGGGAAACATGCTCATTGATCAGACTTATATTTCAAAATGTACATTTCCTCTGTCAACAAACGTATCAGCTACACATATTTCTATTCTTTCAACTCTCTGTTAAGAGCTATGGCTGTTATGAATTAGATTCCCCAGTAGATGGCGATGGTAAACTATATCACCCCATGGTGGTCATATACCAGCCTAGAATGCTGCTGAGTTTACCACTCCTCTTGGCTGTTGAACAAAAGTAAATGCACAAAGCAAGGCCTGTTAAAAAACGGTAATGGATGCTGCTGGGAAATAATTTTATCTCCAGTACAAGTCGGCTGGTTTATACTTTCATTTTAACAACATACATACCCACCTTCAAGTGAAGCACGAGCTTCTCCCTGTTTTACTGTTTTCTTCCTCTTAGATGCTCCGGACTCATCCTGTCTTTTGGATGCCATCTCTGCAGCCTCTGACTGCTGATTGGTCCGATGTTGATTGTTGGCAATCATCATGACGGCGTGCGTTCGCGGTGTCACATTACAGCTGCCGTTACCCTTTGCTTCGCTCGCGCTCATCGTGCGTCTCATATTGCGTATTGCTGCGGTGCGCATCACTGACGCAATGTGCGCAGTGGTGCGCTTCATGAATCATTCACGCAATTTGCGCATCTCGCTCAAAACGGGGCGCTCATCATGTTGATCCCAGTCTCGATGTCACCGCAGAAACCCCGGTTCGAATCCTGGGCACGGCAGCGCTGATTTCACTCCTCCAGCCTTTGCTTCATTTTCTGGTAAATTTCTAATATAACTCAGAGAGGTGTTGCAGCACTGTTTGAGGTTTTCTTTAGCATTTGTTTATGTAATGTTTGGTTGCCAAAAGCTATGGCTTGTAAACTATATTTGATCATTTCCAGTATTTTTAATTATTTAATTATTTATTTATTTTTTTGGCCTTTGATGACATGTAATTCCTACAATCTCAAAACTGCCTCATGTTTTTGTCCAACTAGTCAGACAAAATGGTGAACTAGTGCAACCAAATGCACAACTAGAGCCAACAAAGATCTAACTAGTGGAGGAAACTGACCTCTGATATCAGGGATATGGAATAAATGCTCAAACGCCTTTCCATAGTGGCACTGTATAACACAACTTCTTGTTGCCGCTGACTGGAATTCTTTTCTTTAAACTGCTCATAAGATCTTCATGTTCAGAAGATGACATGAAATCACTTTTTCTTCTTTTGCTGTTAGTTCCTGGAAACAGTAGATGTGAGGCCAACACAGGTATGTGCCTTTATGAAATCTTCCACATGTTGACTCTTCACTAGAATAATTGGGACACCTCTGAATATATTGCAGTCTAGCACATTATAGTTCAGTGCTAAAACACAGGATTGAATGAACGCCCATGACCGTTTCAATATTCTAACAGACTCTATGGGAAAGAACAGCTGAAAAACATTTCATTACTGTGTTTAAACTCTTGTAAAGTTGATACTATGCACTGATGCAGTTGTAAGCTCTCACTATATCTTCCTTTTATACACTGCAGAGGATGAGGTGGCACTTTTGTTTCCTTGTTTTTCAGACAATGGTGCTGACTCATCCCCTGAAAACAGAACTGGCCCCTGCAGTGAATATGGGCACTCAGGTAGAGATAAGAAAGGGGAAACTGATAAAGACAGCCAAAGAAATGGGTAAGTTCTTTAAAACTGCTCAAAAAGCATGTGCTTCTAAGATAGCATTAGGTTCTTCCTGTGACTGTCTGAAAGCCATGCAGTGGGTTGACAACATTCAAAACCAATAATTTCAAATAGTCTTTGGCAGGGAAAGGGTTAAAAGTCGAAAAACTTAAGTTTTACTTGGTTTGACAAGAAGTAAAAAAGGGGGTGGGGCTACAGGGAATATATAAGGGGAGGGCTGGGAGAGAGTGCTCATTTCCGTTCAGACTTTCGACGGAGAAACATCTTTGTGCCTGAAGAAGACCTGGACAGGGTCCAAACGTTGCCCTTAGGCACACACACATTTTCATTTAAAACACATTTAAAAACAAATTCAATTTTTGAGACAGTTTTGATTGTGGAAGGCGTGATATTAATAAAACTGAATTGAATTGAATTCCTCAACTGTTCTTTCCCATAGAGTCTGTTAGAATATTGAAACGGTCATGGGTGTTAATTCAGTCCTGTGTTTTAGCAGTGTTAATGAAATGCTCATTTTTCAGCGGGAACACAAAATTAAATGGAAATAAACAGAACATGAGGGATATTTGACTGTTACTCACAAAGTCCTTCTGAATGGTCTCAAAGTCTGTGTGTGTCCTCACTCACAAACCTTCTGTCCATGCTCTCATGCCTCATCAGAGTTGCCTGTTGGACATACATCATGGGATTTTACCACTGTAACTTCTAAAATGTTCTATGTGAAGTACAGGGTGTTGGGTCACACTCATCTGGACAGTATCAAACTCAGCATCTTAGTACAGTCAAGTCCTGTGAGCCCACATCTGTTTCTGTTTACAGCTGTGTCATCTTAACATCATATTCTAAATCATAAAACACAGACATACATTCACTTATTTTTTTTAACATACATACATTTTTGAATTTTACTCACAAGGCCTTCCTCCTCAGTGGCCTTGTGGTCTTGCCACATCTCTTCGTCCTTCTTCTTGAACCCTTCATCCACCTTCTGATATACAAGCAGATGCCTCTTTGTGAACAAATCATCAGATTATTGACATTTCTTAAACATAGCATGTGAAGTGCAATGAGATGACTAACACTGACAAATGACTAACACTCTTCCAGGTAGAAATTGATTTTCCTCACCTGTGCACTGCCCTGGGCCCTTCAATGCCATTTAAGGGGACAGAGCTCATCTACCACTATTTCATTGCTAAATAACTCTTCATTCTGTTTTTTTCTGCGGCAGAAGCAAATCACGGTAATGGCAGCGATGATGACCACAACCACGGTAGGAACAGCTGCTGCCATAGCTTCAGGTCCATAGTTCATGGTCTGCGCTGATGTAACACGGAGTGTAAAGATGTTCTCAACGTGGGAATCAGTGGGAAATTCAGTTATACCAACAAAACTTCACATTAACGGGCAAGAAATGTGTTACGTCTGTGACTGTGTGGTGTTTATGGGTTTTGCTGTGTTTACAAAGAAAACATAATATTTCCATAGATGACCACCGGAGATTCTGTCCACATTGTTGGCAGAGACATCTCTCATGTGTAACATCCGTTCACACTAACAATTAAGTCAGAACAAATCTGGCAAATGCTGGTTTCAAAGCACTCCTTTCGTAGCCATGAGGTTGTTTTCCCTCCATTTTTAGCACTGGTTCAGTGTTTTTCTGTCATTTGGATCAATGCAGTGTTAAAAAAAAAACAAAATGAACAATGAATTCTAACAAAATACAACAAAAACATCCGATGCTGCTCAAACCACAACATAATAAACAGTGGAGAGAAAACAAAACCAGTCAGTGCTGCAGAAACAGGTGATACACACTGATCACATACATCTGAGACACTGGACTCTGGGTAAGAGGACGGGGGCTGATGGGAGCCTCGGCTTGTCTCAGGGTATGAAGGAGGGCCAGCTGGGGACAGAAGACCAGGCCCAGATCAAACAGGTTGTACTTCATGTTAGGTCTGCAGGTGTGTTGAGTAGGTACCGCACTCCCCCCTCACTTACTCCTCCCTCACTCACCAACTCCCCTGTGATGGCCACACCTGTGACCACACAACACATGGCAATGTCGGTACCCTCTGCACCTACACAGTAAAACACATGAGATTTGTTTAACATAATACACACACTTTATTTATCCTTTTTTGACAGTACAATTGGTTCTATTTGTAGCGCGCACATTTAGTTAACTTTTGTACAGTCAACACTTTTCTTTGTTTAAATGGTTCATTCTAATTTTGGTTTGTTTGAGTTACCGGTGCAGAGAGTGCTGTTGCTGCTGGTGCCGCTGGTGTTGCTGAATGGTGTCTTGTGAGGCTTGCCCCCAGAAGTGCAGCCATTATATGGAGGGAGCGGCCAAATTGGGCTGGACCAAGTGGATGCCACATCATGGGGGGAAATTAGGGATTTAGTTTGTACAATTAATTGTTTCTTTAGACTATTAGTCGTTGATTTAGATTGTTTAGTTAGTAGTTAAAGATATTCTTTACTGACAGGCTGATTGTTTAGTTTTGATTTCTGTTGTTAAGTTTGTTGTTTGTAAATCCCCCTTTTTGTTAGGATAATGGCCTGATCAACCATTATATATGTGTCCTTTGTTGTTCAGTTTGTAGGTCTGTTTGTCTTTGTTTGCCGGTTGGTCTGTTCAGTTACTTGAGTTTATATTTTTTTCAGTATAGTTCTGTTAGGTTGACCTCTTTTATGGATCCAAGTTTGTTATACTTTGGTTAAAACATTTCTTTGCATCTTTTTTGGGTAAATAAAACACCCTTTTTGAAAAAATTCACCAGTGTTCCTCGTGCTTGCCAGCTTGGTCCCTTACATTCCTCACTCACTCCCCCTTTCACTCACCGACTCCTCCTTGACTCACTCCACCTCTTATTCACTCTTTTGAAAACAAAAGAAGTGAAGTCCAACATTATAGACAGAAACATCTGACATATTCCTCCAAAACACAGACCCTGTTGTGCAAAGACTGAATAAAAGTGGAGACTTGCATCCATTGAATGTACAGTACAGTCTGTCTGACACAGGAAACACTGGGACTAACCTCAATGCAAAATCCCCTCGCATATGTCAAGTATTTTGTTTTCCCACTGGAGAAACAAACAAAAGGTGAAAGAAATAAATGGTGAACTTAAAAAAAAATCAAACAGGAATATACAGCGATAGATTAACATATTAGTTTATTAGTTTAGTTTATTAATTTTTACAGAGAATTTTTAACGAGAAACGAGACAGCAACAACGAGGCACTCAGGTGCTTCACACCGCTTTGTTTCCCTCCTCTTCCTGCGTCAGCTGTTCTTCATTCCTCAAGAAGAGACCATTCCCTTTCACTGAACAGATGGTCGACAACGCACAGTTTCTCTAAGGACAGAATCCCACAGCGGACAGAAAAGTGAGGAGAAGACAGTATGGCCCGAACAGAAATAACCTGATGCTACAGGTCATGATTGCAGCTGTTCTGCAGCAGCCTTTTCTCACCACTGATGAGCCACTCTTAGCCTGATTGGCTGTAAGTTAATGTCATTTGGGAACCTGATTAAAGAAAAAAAGAATCTCTTCTCCTCCTTTTTTTCCTCCTACCATCCCTCCATCCCAGCATTTGCAGGACAGGATTCAATCAAATCTGCCTCCTACCGCCCCCTGCTGGCTTAACTGAGCTCTTAACTTTGAAATTCATGTTCAGTTCTTCTGATTCGACCTGAGAAAAAAAAAATCTTCAAAAATCCAAACATCTAAAGTAATAAAAGAAACTGAAGTTAACCTCTTCTATCAATAAAAGGAAATAAAAAAGGTGGAGTTCCTCTTGTTCTGAATAACTCCACAGTTCCTATTCTTGGAATTCAGATTCTTTTAGTCTGAAAACTAAAGGACTTTTTTTTTCTCTTTCTTAAAAAGAAGTCATAGCAGCAAAGGCATAGTGATGCACTGATAACAGTAAAATGATAGCCAAAATAAAAATATGAATGACGATGTCTATGGCAGCCTCAGAGGTGGAGGGTGCTCCTTCAGAACAGGCGAAGAAGAGGAAGAGGAGGAGGAGGTGGCGGCGGGCTGAGGAGGAGGAGGTGGCGGTGGTGTGTGCGCCATCATTGCACCAACACTGAACAATGCGTGTTGTGGGACTGCAGCCCCATGGGGGTGCAGGATGCCGTGCAGCATCATGGCCACCATGGAGCCCATGCTGCCGATCAAACCGCCGTTTGTGAAGACGGGAGGGCCAAGACCAGACGAGGAGGAATTGGAGACGGACAGTGGGGCTTAGGCATCTCACTGGCGGCCAGGGAGCCAGGCGAGTCGTGCTGCTTGCTTGGCCAAGGCCACTTCCCTTTCAGGATGGCGCGGCAGATGCTGTCCAGACGGTTGATGGGATGTGAATGGGTATACATTCCTTTCAATTCAAAAAGTGAGTCTGATTCAGTGAGAAGAAGCACTAAACATCTGCAGCTCTGCAATGGACGTCATGCTGGTCAAAGATGGCGGCGCTCTGCTCAGCAGCAGCTGTACCGGCTCGCGATAGTGATCCTGTTTTTTCTGCGCTTTCTACGTATTTTCAGTGTAACCTTCAGCCTGCGACAAACAGACTAACGTATGAACGTAAGTCGTTACTAGAATTTCAACTGTACAGTAAATATGGTAGTGTAGATGCCGCAGCAACGGAGCGTCTTCGCAACTACGGACTGCTACGTCGCAACCACGGACTGCTACGGCGGGACGCCCCAGCGGCCTACGCAGCAGCGAGACCAACCACACACACCGGCCACCGTTGGAGGAGACACAAGCGGCGCTATAGGAAACAGAAGCGTGGCTGCCGAGGGGGGCTAACAGCCAAGCTAAAGGCTAACCCGTGCAGGACCCCGCTACCGTCCATCCTGTTCGCCAACATACGCTCCCTCGAAACAAAACTGGACTATTTACAACTGGACCTCACAACAAGAAGGGAGGTGAGAGACTGCAGCGCCATTATTCTGACGGAGACGTGGTTACAACCATCCGTTCCAGACGCGGCCGTTAGCATGGAGGGGCTAACTGTTTTCTGGTTGGACAGGAGCCGTGAACTGACTGGCAAATCCCGCGGTGGTGGTGTATGCATCTATACCAACAACAGATGGTGCAACAACGGTACTGCCATATCCAGTCACTGCTCTCAGGATGTAGAGTTTCTGACTGTGAAATGCCGTCTGTTTTACCTTCCCCCGGGAATTTAGCAATGTCTACCTCACAGCTGTTTATATCCCCCTAGCGCTAACACCAGAGAGACTCTAAACGTTCTCTATCACTCCATCAGCAACTTGCAAAACACACACCCGGAGGGAGTTTTCATCGTTGCTGGGGACTTTAATCAGGCCAACATGAATACTGTTCTCCCTAATTTCCACCAATATGTGAATTTTGCAACTAGAGGGAAAAATAAACTGGACCTTGCCTATAGCAATATCAAAGAGGCATTCAGAGCAGTACCCCACCCCCACCTCGGCTCCTCCGACCACCTCTCCGTCAGGCTTATTCCAGCATGTAGGCCCCTGCTAATCAGAGAGAAACCGTCTGTGAAGCAGGTGAGGGTCTGGCCTGAGGGAGCCATGGAAGCTCTACAGGACTGCTTTGAAAGCACAGACTGGGACATGTTCAGAGCAGCAGCAACACAAGACCAGCACATCAATGTGGAGGAGTATGCAACAACTGTAACAGGTACATACAGAAGTGCATGGAGGACGTCAGTATCATCAGGAACATCACAACCCGGGCCAACCACAAACCCTGGATGACCACAGAGGTGCGTGTTATGTTGAAAGCACGTAACGATGCTTTTAAATCTGGAGACTCGACGGCTCTCAGAACAGCCAGAGCCAACCTCAACCGGGCCATCAGGGCAGCAAAGCACGCACACGGACGGAAAATCCAGGAATGTTTCCACGACTCCACCAACACCAGGAACATGTGGAAGGGTATCCGGGCCATCACAAATTACAGAGCAGCCCAGGTGCCCTGTAAGGATGACACTGACTTCCTAAATGAACTGAACAAACACTTCAGCAGGTTTGAGGCACTGAACACGACACCAGCACAGAAGGCAGAGCCCCACCCAGATGAACAGGCACTGAAGCTTGAAGCGGTGGCAGTTCGCAGGTCCTTAAAGAACATCAACACCCGGAAGGCAGCAGGACCAGACAATATACATGGTCGGCTGCTCAAGGAGTGTGCAGACCAGTGAGAATGCTGTTTGTGGATTTCAGCTCAGCATTCAACACAATCATCTCCCAGAACATGGTGAGCATACTGACGACACTTGGATTCAACACCACCCTGTGCAACTGGCTGCTTGACTTCCTCACCAACCGACCCCAGTCTGTGCGGGTGGGGAAGAACACCTCCTCGGTCATCAGGCTGAGCACTGGCTCCCCTCAGGGCTGCGTCCTGAGCCCTTTGCTCTTCACTCTGATGACCCACGACTGCGTCTCCAGATCCACTACCAACCACATCATCGAGTATGCGGATGACACAACAGTAGTGGGCCTCATCCGAAACAATGATGACAGAGCGTACAGACAGGAGGTGGAGCAGCTGGTGGACTGGTGCAGAAGTAACAGTCTAATCCTCAACGTTGATAAAACGAAGGAGATGATTGTGGACTTCTGGAAGAACCAGCCCTGCCACTCCCCACTGCAAATCGACAACACAGCTGTGGAGGTGGTGGGGAGCACCAAGTTCCTGGGGGTGCACCTAACAAATAAACTAACCTGGTCTGACAACACCACGTCTCTGGTGAAACGAGCACAGCAGCGTTTACACTTCCTCCGCAGGATGAAGAGATCACACCTCCCCCCTCCCATCCTCACCACCTTCTACAGAAGCACCATAGACACACAAACTGTATCTCTGAGTGGTGCGGCAGCTGCACAGCTGTGGACTGGAAAAACCTCCAGAGGTTGGTGAGGACAGCGGAGAAAATCATCGGGACCTCTCTGCCTGCGGTCCAGAACACTGGACACAAACGCTGCCTGTCTCGGGCTCACAACATCATCAGAGACAACTCACACCCACATCACAGACTGTTTTCTCTTCTGGCCTCTGGAAAGAAGTACCGCAGCATCAGAAGCAGAACTACTAGGTTCCACAACTCCTTCATACCACAGGCTATCAGACTCCTGAATGCTCTGTAGCCTTCCAACAGGACACTGACCCACACTTTTCACTTTTTCATATTGAAATTCCATATTTTCCTATGTATATTTATTTATCCCACCCTGGACACGTGCAATTACTATAATAATCACTATTATATATATATATATATATATATATATATAGTACTCTGCACTTTCTGTATATACTGTATACCATGTATACCCTAACCATGGCTATTTTTTTTTACACTTTTATACTTAGAACTTATAAAACAAAAAACAAAGCAATAATAATAAATATTACTATTAATATTTAATGGCTGTATGTATATATAAATATAAATAAATATATTTTTAAAAAAGTATATATATGGAAAGATATAGATATATCTGTGTATATATAAATGTGTATATTCTTACCGTCCTCAACCTCCACTACGCACAATCTCGCTGAAAATACTTACTTTCATTGTGCCTTGCATAATGACAATAAAGATTCTTGATTCTTGATTCTTGATTCTTTGTTATTTGTAAATACTTTGTGTCTTTTTTTTTTTATGTTATTCTTATCCTTATTTTTATGGTAACTTATTTTTCTGTAACTTTTCTACTGCGATCTTCTGAGCTGGTGCAACATAATCTCGTTCCTAATGCGTACCTGAACGTAGAAGGAATGACAATAAGTTCTCTGAATCTGAATCTAAATGCAAAACAAGCTCTACAAAGACCTCAGCAGGTATTTTAGGCAGGAAATACATACCAGTACCTTTGGCCACTCAGAAAATGAGTAAAGTGCGTTCTCCAGTGAAAGCTGAGCGATGGTCGGCTCCCTGGTGTCATGGAGTCTGTTGGGAATCTCACCCGTGGAAACAGGAGCAGCATAACCTTCCAGCACAGGCACTATGAAGAGGACGACAGGTCTGAGATCAGCAATCTGCCTTATTTCTAACATGAACACATACAAGCAACAGTTTCATGAGACAGGACTCAGGGATTCATGTGATAACCCCCCCACACACCTTGCTCACCAACAAGCACGTCCCTCCTCTGTTTTGAATCCAGGTCTGTTCCTCCTACACCGTATGAGCTGAGCATACTTTGACCTCCTGCAGTCGAGTTGAAGGGAAAACCACTCAGGGCGTCCAGGATTTCATCCAAAGGAGGACAGTCCAGGAAATCTCCCTGTGACCCAGGCACTATTCCCAGGCTTGGCGAGGCCCAATTGTGGGCATGCAGTGGTGGAGGGTGGAGGTGAGGGTGAGAGGAAGAGGAGGAGGAATAGGAGGAGGAGGAGGAGGGAGACGGAGCTGATGGAGGCACAGTGTGATGCTGGTGGTGATGATGGTGTTGAAAGGACTGGTGGGGATACTTGGGAGGCTGAGGGGCATGGCGACCGAGTCCCGAATCGTGCAGATGAGACGAGGAGGAAGATGAGGACATGATGCCAGGATGAGCCGCCAAGCCTGGACAGTGAGGGTGGTGATGACTCTGCCGATGAACATGGTGGGGCTGTACCCTGACGTAGTTCCTTTGAGCCTCCAGAAACAGCACAGACCCTCATTTCCCCAATACAGACTATGTTACATTAACATAATTCAGCTCTGTACTGTATGCGTTATATTAACGCTCCTATAAGGCATTATTACCTCTGCACTACATCCACTTTGTAACATTGCACATTATATTGTTATTATTTGTACAGACTTTCTTCCACTTAGTATTTTCCTCTTTCTCTTATTTTAGTATTAAAACTTTCTTTTCTTGTTCAAACTTGCACCAACAACACCACGGCAAATTCCTTGTATGTGTAACATACCTGGCAATAAAGTTTTCTGATTCTGATTCTGATTCTGATAGAGGTCGGTCCGACTCAAGCCGTGGCGTGCTGCCCCAATGAGGAGGTCGCGGTCGTGTTTGCCTGTCTCCCACCAGACCGGGAGGTAGGGGGAGGGGCGGCACAGCTGGAGGCGGGCTGAGAGTAATGGATGACGGAGAACCTGAGAGAAGGATGCAATTCAGAGAAGGTATAAGGAGAGATGTAAAAAAAACTTATAGTAGGAGGGTTCACAAGTTCAATTCTGATCCCAAATAGATGTAAAATTTTAAAATGTGTTTCATTATCCTACCAGCCAAAGTCTGAAAGCAGGTACAACATGGTCTAGAATGACCTATTATTATATGTAATTTTCAGTACAAAGCAATAATTCTTAATAATATGATCAAAAGAAATCAGTGTTTGTTTTATATTTTTGAATGCCTGCAGATTCTCCTGGAAATGTGTTTTTTACTTTGTTATTTTCAGATTTCAAAGACCCAAAACAGGCATGTTGAAATCTCCTGTCTGTGTCTTTGAAGAGATTCTATGAATTTGAAAAATTTTACTATGATTTCACAAAAAAAGGAAAAGAAAACCAGTAGTTCATGGTACATGAGTCTAACAGAAGCTGCTTTCTGTTTGATTAAACCCTTTGAACCACAGGCTGCTTTTTCTCCATTTTTTCTTTCCTTTTTACATGTTTCATTCTTTTTTTACAGGCTTACAGCACCATCACTACACGTGCCAGGAGCCTCACAGGCTATTTTCAGGATCAGGACTCGGTTAAAGGAAAGAATCAATGTTCTGGAGATAGGAGAACAAGGTTTATTGGACATTTTATGTCTTTATGTCCCAAAAATGTGCTGAAAAGCAAAAGCAGTTGATTTTCCATGAATGTACTGGCAACAATCGCCTGGATCATCACTGACACTGCACAAGACTTTTACATTTTGATTGTGAGTCAAGATTGTGCCTTTGTTAAATGATTTAAAGATTGATTTATGGATGTTTATCTCCTCTGGACTTCAGACTGTGATTTATGACAGCGGGGGCGATTTCTGCCACAAAACGCTTTGATCAAATGCTACAGAAAATAAGTCGAGACAAACAAATAAGGTTCATCTGCGTGTCCATCAATGTGGTAAAATGTGCTCTACACAAAGATGTTGCAGATAAACTTTTAGTATGAATGATGAAGCTTTGTTTCTTCAAAGAGCCCACCTGCTCTCTGATCTTGCGGAGCAGCCTGATGTGGTATAAAGTCCGGGCTGCTGTTTCCTCTGTCAGAGGCTCTACCTGCACAGCGGGATCCACCGGCACTGGAAGAGACAAGAGGGAAGGAGGGAGAGGAAGAAAAGATTGAAAAGTGGAGAGGGAGAAAAAGACGGTAAGAGAGAAGGTCAACATTAGCATGGAGCCGGTGAGAGGCATGAAGACTGTGTGTGTGTGTGAGTTGCACATCCTCCTGTCAACCTTTCATCAAAGATTAAATTAATATTTAATGAGATGATATAAAATAGGCATATATTTTTAAAAAAGTATATATTTGGAGAGAGATATAATATAAAATGTTCAGCTGTGTGTGTGTGTGTGTACTTACTTTGTTATTTGTAAATACTTTGTGTGTTATTCTTATCCTTATTTTTATGGTGTGTATATTTCTGTAACACGATCCTCTGGTGCAACGTGTCAACCTCTTCTGAATCAAAACATGTTGTGTGTGAGCAAATACATGAACACAACTCATATGAACATGTGAGGGCAAAGAAACCCAGTTCACATTCATTTCCCATTTAGGATGATTTCCATATTTTACATTATAAATATTTTCATTTATGTTCAAACTCTTAAACAGTTTCATTTACAATTCAAAACGTCTCTTTTCTGATTTGTTTAATCAGTTTGGGTCTAACTTAACTTTCATGCACTGAACAAAATGATGAGGTCCCATGGAGTGACGTGATGTCTGCACTACGTCTCTCTGACTGCCAGGACTGTTACTTACTCCCAATGACATTAACTTCTAAATCAGCTGGACTCTACAGGTTCTGACAGTCAAACTTGCTTTCATGTAGTAAAACCAGCCAACTGTGGCAATAAAACAAAACAGGAAACCACGAAGCTGCTGTTCTGGGCAACATCTAAACCATTTTATCAAGATCAATTCAATCAGCGAGGTGATAACTTCAGTCCATCACAACCCTGCTACACCATGACCTGGTTCTCAGGTTCAGACAGAACACGTCCATTCATGTTGGTCCATAAATGGTACCTCCTTCCTTCCTCGGAGGCAGCTTGCAGGCCGTCCTGCACATGTTGATGAAGGACTTGAAGTATCTCTTCAAACTCTCGTCCGTCTTCCTCTCCAGTCGGGCCATCGCTCGGAACTGGGACCAGTCAAAGGTTTTCGTCTGTGGGTCGTACACCACCCCAAACGACGACACAGTGCGGTAAAAGTCTGCTTGGTCTCCACGAGTCCACCTGAAACATGACAGAGGAGACACAGGCAGAAATAATCAAATAATATATAATATGGAAAAGCACTCTGAAAATCTTAGAACTGTGAAAACATATATTTACACAACTACTGTTATGCAAAATAATGAGGATTTGCAGCATCTTCCATCTTCCATGTTCAATATTAGATTAAAACAATCATCTTGCTCCAAACAAAGCAGAGCTTGATATGAGCTTATACTGATGATATGTCTATTTATGCTTTGAATTTCCATCATCATTACCTTCTCTGCCACTTCAGAAACAGGGGGTCGGGTTCTGCTGCAACCACAGGACCCCTCCTCCGCTCCTCACCCAGCTTCCAGGCCAGCGGCCCGCCAGCGTGATGACTGTGAGAGGCTCCGGTTCCTCCGATCCCCCTGCCGACAAGGCCGTCGTGGAGCAGGGAGCCATGTCTGAGCTGGTAGGTGGCAATGAGGCGCCGTAAAGGCTGATCCAGTGGGCCACAGCGGTCGGGCCTGGACCACATGTAGAGCCGCCACACCCGTTCCTGCTCTTCTTGTCGTCAGGGTGACCAAAGTCCCATCCTGTGCGCACAAGTCACCTGACATCTGGGAGTCTGTGAGGACAGAGACAGCTCTGCTTTGTCTGGAAAAACTGCTGTGAATTTAAAAAAACGTTTGCAAGAATATGATGATACTTTTTATAGTACCTCTATTAAGTGAATTTAAAAACACGCTTGGTGGAGAACATGATGATATTTTTTATATTATCTATGAAGTTTACTGTCTTTCTCCAGCTCAGTGCCAGAACAATCAGATGTTCATTCAATGTACCCACTGAGACTGTGATTGTGAACACCATTCAAACTATAAGAACCCATCTGATTCACACATCTGACCACCCCTGTGCTCTGCAGAGCAGGGCTGAAGTGAAGACTTCAGCAGGGGAAATGGCTTTAGACCGAACAGAGACATGAGATCATGTCGGACTCGTTACAGAAAAAGTGACAACGAACAGCTGAAATGAGACTTTAAATTGCCTTTGTGACCTTCAAACGTCATGACATCACACAGACGCCTATCACAGGGAGAAGATCACGTGTATTTACGTGTCTGTGTATTTCCTTTCCTCCAGAGGAAACTTAGGAAAAACATGTTCACACACCTGGACCTGTACTGTCAGGCTCGTCTGAGGCATCAGTGCTGGAGCAGGTTTCTCTCCTGTGAATCAAACACACACAAAATGATCCAAAAAGAAAACATCCAATTTAATACAACAGTGACAGCAACACATAACAAAGGATGTTTTTATCCACAGCTCTGCCACACAGCTGCCAGAAACCTGCCGCTCCCTCAGATACTTTATGCTCAGACAAGTTAAAATGTTCAAATCAACATCACAATATTAGTCTGAATATATTTAAATGTAATAATAAACAGTAAATTTAGACTAAATCACATAATTACTAAATATTTTTAATGCAATGAGCTGCCTTCTATTCTCATGTTGTTCAACAGGCCTCTTGTTTTGCAGTTGGTGTAACTGATTTTGATTTTATGTTACTGACATATGTTTCCAATGAAAGATAAAAAAAAAAAATGGAGGAAACTTGAGCATAAACTCGTTATTATTTGAACTCTAAACAAGGGAAGACCTTTTATTGTCAAAAATATACACAGTACATAGTGAGACCAATGTTTCACAAGCGATTGGTGATACACACAACTGTGGGACAAGACAAATACGTAATAGTGCCTAATACTGAGACTACACAGAAAACACTTGCCTATATAAACATACACACTTATTTTACTTGCACACACGCACACACACACACACCCCCACACACTCAATCATATTTTACATACATTACAACACAGTTGTAAACACAACAGGGCAGGAAGGAGCTGCCCGGTTAGCTCAGCATGAGATGCAATCTCTCAGGGCCGTGGTTTGAACCCCACTCCGAGCGGCACCGCCTCCCATGGGCTCACCACCCGTGGGAGGAGCCATAGGACTTTGGTGCATTGTGGACTGGGTGGCAGTCGCCCCCCGTGACCTGGGCCTGGACCCAGATCAACAGCAGATGATGACATGACAGCAGGAAATGAAATCTCCTTTTTTTCCTTCTTCATCTTTTATAATCTCAAGTTAAAGGAGTAAAGCACATAAATCAGTGTCAAAGCTGCAGGACAGATGGACAGATGTGGACGGATGTATATTTTATTTCTTAAGCATTTATCAAATCCAGCAAGTGGAGAAACTGATCCTAAATCAGTTACACTGCACTTTGTTAGGTTTTAAATTTCTTAACACAATCTAACATCATCTGTTTATGTACTAAAATGCATCATTAACTCC
The DNA here is from genome assembly GCA_016801885.1 of Toxotes chatareus. Classification (NCBI taxonomy): domain Eukaryota; kingdom Metazoa; phylum Chordata; class Actinopteri; family Toxotidae; genus Toxotes; species Toxotes chatareus. The sequence goes on along the minus strand of CM028885.1, from coordinate 24,040,496 downwards.
ACGTGCGGTACCTTGGGGACACACACTTCTGTAGCCCATCAACATGAAGCTTCCAAAAGCTTTTTTTTTCCCAGAGGCGATTTTAACAATCACACAAAATTATTTTTTAATTCAAATGACTAACGAGGTAAATGAAGATGATGAGTGAAGACTGAGATCTTTTTATACAATGACGTTTCCCAGGAGAACTTCCTTCTTCACCTTCATGCTCTCGTCTCTGTCCTCCCCTCCATCAGCTTTGCTCTCAGTGTCGTCCTTCGCCTCCTCGGTTTTGCACACACTGACAACATAAACGATAGAGAAGAGAAGAAAAGCTTTAATAACAGCCACAGCGTCCTACAGAGCTCCCCAGGTGAACGACTGAGGACAAAATGTTAAGATTCAGAAAAGAGTTTCCTTGATGTCTGACTCCTGATAAAACATGTCAGAGTGCAGGAAATAGAAGCAGATTACACGATGAGAAAGAGCTGCTAACGCAGAGATACAAGAAAGAGCCCATCAGAGTACGAGCTGTCAGAACATGATCAGATGGAAAGAAAACAGATTAAATATGAGACAGGAGAGCAGACTGTGCAGCGGTTACTGAGGATTAAAAGCAGCATGGAGACCAAAGTTCCTGAGGCACCATATAAGAAGAGAAGACTTTTAACCAATAACAAAGCAAATGAACATGACAGCACAAGCCCAAGTTTGGCTGATGGCAAAGTATGAATGAAAGGAAGAAAAGCCAAACACACAAAAAGCCTCTAACAACAAAAGTACAATAACATCTGAACAGAAAAAGAGACTGCAAATATCACATACAGCGTCAAACTGCCAAATATTAGAGTTTACAACACAGGAACACATGAAAACTAAATTCTATCTAATAGCAGCTGTGGGAAACACATTAAAATGAACAACAACGTGCTGAAGGGCTATGTCACAGTTACAGGTTGGACTTTTTGTTCATCTGTTGCACAAAGCAGGAACCTGCTCCTCAGACGGGTTTCAAAACCCAGGGAATGACCTGGTGACCCGATTCTGTGGTGTCAGGTTCTGTGCAATGCGTTAAAGCCCCACCTCTGCTTCACCTATCTCTGCTTCACCCATCTGTGCTTCACCTATCTCTGCTTCACCCATCTGTGCTTCATCCATCACTGCTTCACCCATCTGTGCTTCCTTATCCAGCACCTGTTGCTGTCTTGTGTGACACTGTCTGTTACTGCTGTATTACAAAGGTGTTATCTCTCATGCTTTGCATGCATGTGTGTGGTACTTTAATAACACAGAGGAGGAGATGTGTGAGAGAGAGAGTCTGTGTATGTAACCCAGCAACCCAGATTCCATTAAAAACAAAGTGTGGCTGATATGAGACAATTGTGGTTCACATGAGACAAGAAGAGACACCATTGGAACTGAGGCCTGCAAAAACTGAGTGAGAAAAAAAAGATAAGTTTGACGTCAGTTTTGACGCACACCAACCAAATGGAGGGAAACAGACAGGAACAGGCCCAGTTCCACCCAGACGTGTCCTTGGACCTGGTCGACAGTCTGCCACTGGTCATGTGTAAAGGCCACGTGCTGTACGCTTTTTGATACAAGATGGGAGGGGCTAAATTTTACATAGAGTAGAATCATCCCAAAAACAACCAATGAAAGGGAGAAAGGGGCAAAGTCAGACACGCCTCTTGGTCTGTAACACACCTACAGTTTACAATATAAAATGATGCACAGATGGTAAAAATCAGTGGTTTTCTGCAGGACGGCTCGAGCTTTTGAATTCTGTATTGAAGAATAAAGCTCTATGGATTCAGCTTCTCTGGTCTCCAGTGATTAAGATGTGCCTCTTTGTGTTTTCTTTCAAAAGAAGAGTTGAACACTTAGAAGTTTTTGGAAGAAAAAGACTTAGAGAATGAAGAGTAGAAGAGTAAGGTGTGGGGACTCGGCTGGCCCTCAGCTGGGTCTGCAGCCTGGCTTGAAAATCAACATCAGTTCTTTAATCTGTTGATACTGCAGGTCTGAAACAAATGGAAGAGAGAATGGCAGAGATCTACACAGCTGAATGTGCTTTGTTGCATCTGTGTTTTACAGTTTACTCAACAAACAAAACCATCTGTCAAAATGGAGAGAAAATCAACTGTATTGTGCATATTTCTGTAGTTAATTCATTTTACTGTCTTTGACTGCTGACTTTTAGATTTCTGAAAAGAATTTGCAAATATCCATGCAAACAATCCATCCAAACAATAAATGTCTGTCTGAGCAGCACTCTCCCTCTTTTTGCGTTCTTGCTCAAGGTATAGCCTGTACTGGGACCTTGCTGAGGCCACAGAGGCCAGCAGGTCCTTGGTTAAAGGCACCTTGAGAACACCACCACAGCTACTGACACTGTCACATATTAACCTCAGTGCCTCCAAGGATTCACCTAGAAGTAGTTTCCACCTCCTTGTTTATGGAGAAGCCTCTCTCCACGGTGGCTTGTCCATGCGACAGGTCAGGGTAGGGTGTGCTGAGCGCTGAGTGTAGAAACACATCCACGCGCTGCTTCACGGGCTGAAAAGAGCGGAAGCGTTCATCTCTGCCATCAAGAGAAAGCAATGACGTGAACTGCTGAATGATCACATCACCTAAAACATTGACACAGAAATTAAGGTAATTAATAGGTCATTTAAATTCAGCAGTCACTCATTTGACAATACATATATCACAGCATCATATTATACCGTCTACATAGAGCTAGGCATGTGTAAGACTTTTTCAGAACTTATTAATTTGATAAAGCATTGACACTTCCTCACTGTTGAGAGGAGAATGCAGAAAACCATCTTGCTAATGAGACTTCTCACACACAACTTTAATCAATCTGAATAACCTATGCACTTTGTCCCTGTACAATGTTTTCTTACCAGCTGGGATGCCACCTGCCAGGTGCTTGCCCTGGAGGAATGTTTGCACTATGCTCTTCATCTGTCTGATGCACCAATCAGGATCTCTGTGCATCTTTGTAGGATCCAAACATGCAATCTGCCTGACCACTGGGAATTTCAGGGGGCTTTTCTCCTGTGGCTTCATAACCACCTTAACCAGGCCCTGCAAACATTCTCACCTGAAGGTGAGCACAGAAAGCTCCAACCTTGCATCCTGGGTTGCTCTGAAGTTCCTAACAAATGAGGAACATTAATGTATGTTCACTGCAAATGCTTTGGAAAATAATCTGTTTTACTTTTTTATCCTTATTCCTTATTATTATTATTTTCTTCTTCTTCTTCTTATTATTATTATTAGCAGTAGTAGTAGCAGCCTAAACATTGTAGCAGCAGTAGTAGTACTACTAAATGACAAAAGTTAATTTTACAACATGCATCCCGGTTCATTGTGCAGGGAACCCAAAACACATGTCCATCTCTGAAAAAAAAAATAAAAAATAGTATATCAAAATGACCTTGATAGCAGATTCAGCACCCAGGCCTATGTCTACACTCTTAGGGGAGACCAAGTTTTTTTCATCTGTTAGTTCTGTTTTGATCAGCTGCAGGGGTGTGAGGTCCTGGAGGAGCTCTCGCTGAACAAACCGCCTCAGTAAACTCTTAAAATGGCAAAACAAGCAGTTAGTAATCAAGCTATTTACATACAGATTCATCAAATGCAATCAATTCTATAGAATATTTACAGTGATCATTACCATCAGCAGCTCAGTCAAATCTTTGACCAAGAAGGACAACACTGGCTCATCGTTTTGGAACTTTGTCAAGAAGGGGTTGAAAGTCCTTGCATTTGCCAGAAAGAACTGGAGCTTTGCAATAATGAAAGGATCCTTTTGTGCTGCTACTATGGTGTCATATGAAGCTGTGCAGGGGACTGGGACCCTCTTTTTCTCTGTAGCATCCACATACATCTTAATCACTGGCCAAACTTCAACTGCTCTCTCTGCTACAGGAATGTTTTCGACCCATCTTTGGTCACAAAATGGTAAGGGAAAGCAGGAGGACCCTGTCAGGCTTGTGAAGTCTTCTCTCCTGGCAGGAACATTATGAAAAAGGAAGTGCATGGCTCGCAGAAGTTTTTCCAACTGCCACACAGTAAAGCCTGCCTTTAAAGCATTGTGGAGGATGTGAAGTCCACAGCTTCCAACAGTGACAATGTGAGCACCTCCGTAGAGCTCTGCATGCTCTTTCTGGAGAAGATCCACCAATTTGAAATTCACACTGGGGCCATCCATGCCAACTGACAGTAGTTCCCTCATATTCAGTTGTGTAACACATTCCTGTGAATCAACACAGGAGAAAGTCTGTTAACAATAATCATTCAGATACAGTAAAATAGATCTCAACATTCACAAAACTTGGCAGTTGGGGCTAAGGAGAAGCATTACTGCATACACATTTGATTTCAAGTATTAGCTGGTATTTTAACAATGAAATTATTTTGTGGTGTTTTTTCCAACAGCAAAATTTGAGCCAAATATTACATGTCTATAACTGTGACAGGTTATTGAAGTTAACAAAATACTAAAAACATGTTTTTTTCTTGTACCTTGGAGCTATACCCCACAGGTTAATAAATGCAGGTAGACCTACAGCTTTCATTCAAGTAACTGCAGGCATTTGGCCAATTTAATCCTTTTGTGTAGCTAACAATAAATTTGCCAACATTGCCCTATAATACTTAAAATCTTTGTGAATAAATAACTCTTCACATGAGTGACCACAGGACGCTGTCTAAGTAGGCCTATATAGCAAAAACATGAATATTAACTTACCTTGATGTGAATCAACAAATCATCGGCCCTTCCATGTCCCAAGAACTGAGATCCAAAGTATCTGGATTGGACACAGCCATCCTTCCAGTATCGAACATGGATGTCAAGCTGTTTTTTCTTTGACGCCTGATTGAGGCTTTCATCAAACATCAACACGAATGGCCCAGCCTTGTTGATGCCATCAATAAGTTGTTTTTTGAAGAACGATGCTAATTCAAATCTGATAATGTACCCGGTTTTGTCTGTACCACACGTGAATGACTTCGCGATGTCAGAGTCGGGAAACATTTCTTTAAACAGCTCCGAAATTCCTTCGTTGGAGTTCAATGAGTGGTGTTTAACTGCAGTGTTTAGACACCACAGAGCCTCCGCGCGCAGTGTTGGTGTAGCGCCCATAGTGACCCGCGGGTCAGACGTAGTTGCTGGAGCCGTAACGTTGGCTTGTCCCGTGGCTGTAGTTTGCGGTGGTGGTGCAGCAGCACAGAAAGTTGAGAGTGGTAGAGTTAACTGCTCTCGCCGACCGCGCATTCCATTTTTATGTTTAGTCGATTGCATATGCGACCGAAGTGCGTTAGCTCCCATCCAGTTTACATTGATGGTTTTTTTTACAAACCGAACAATAAGCCTGCCGGTTATTCCCTACTACAGGCCTGAGCCAGTCCTTAAACGCTGGGTCTTCCACCCAGCTGTCAGAAAACTTGCATTTACCCATGACGACGACAATTGTTGTCTGGACGCTGATGATATACCTCAACTAGTCAAAAACGGAAGCCAGCCAGTTCACTATCCAGGTGAGCTGAGCGCGCACAGCGTTTGAGATGTCGAGCGACCACTGAATATGACGTCATCATCAGTCGGCATCAATCATACAAAGTTGAGACTTCAGGATTGAGACGACTAACGATAGAGACTAACACGAACTTTAGTAGGTAGAATTTCAGTCAGAATAGGACATCTCATAGTCTGAAAAAATAATACCTCTAAACCACATTTAACACTTTTAATGGCCTTAAATTTGGTAATTTTGATTTATCACCTTTTAATACTTTTTAAAACCCTGCGGACACCCTGAGTTAGTAAAAAGGATCTGTGTGCATAAGGACAGTCTTTTAAGTGATACCAAGGCATGTCTCTGTCTAACTCAACTGTGTACATATGCATGCACCCCACCTGTCAGCCATGTCGGAGGCCCCTTCTCCTCCTTTAATTCAAACCTTCTTATTTTTCCTTTACCACCTAATCAGCTCCTTGAATTTCCAACCCTCAAGGACTACAACCTGATGGACACCGTCCCACTTGGCCTTGCAACAAACAGCTACCTCTAGTTGCACATAGGCCCAAAGGGGTTTTGAGGTTTTTGAAAAAATAGTTGCGGGAAACTTTGACGGGTAAAATACCTCACACCCTTAGGCTCGAGTTTTTTATTTTAAACCTTTCAAATTTTTTCCAAAAACTCAAACTTTTTAAAAATTTAAAGGACCTAAAACTGTAGTTTTTTCCTTATAAGATTTTTAAAACCTGTTAACAACCTAAGGGTTTTATTTATATAAATTTTTTTAAAAAAAATCTTTAAATTTTAGGTTAATGTCCCCTTTCAAAACATTTTTCCAGAAAAAGTAATACAGGTTTGGTTTCAAAACCGGGTCCAAGTTGAAATTGCTTTAAAACATTTCTTGGCGGGTAATTGGGGGCCTTCTGAAGGTAGTTTTGACAACATAAGGGAGAAAATTACGTTTTCTGACAGCTTGGCACTGGACTACAATCCCCGGAAATGTGAAAAAATTTTTAAAGGGCTTTTGGAAATTCAAAAAGGTTAAACGGGAAATTTCCCAAAAAAGGAATAAAAGAAAGAAATGAATGCATATTAATGAGGGCTTTAACATATAAACAGATTTCAAAAATTTTAACAAAGAATGCTCCTGTTGCAACCCAAATTATAAATTTTTAATTAGGAAAAAAGAAGAAAGATGCCTTAAATTCTTGTTTTCATTTCCTGCCAAAAATTATTCCATTTCCTAATGGAATTAACCCCCAAAACTTTCAATTTTATTGGATAACCTTTTTTTAAATTAATTTGTTAATCTTTCCCACTTAAATCCCTTTGCTCACCTTTTCTACGCTAATAAGCAAGATAAAATTTCCCTGTAAAATGTAATGTACCTTTTCCTTTATCCTTTTACCTTTCCTTTAACACTTTGCACTTTTTCATTTGTTACTTGATCATTTACCTTTCTGCCTTTCCCCAAATCATCCTAATTTCTGTCGGAACAAAAATTTTCCCCTTTCTTAGCCTTTCCCCTACCTCACTAAATCTGCCTCTGGGTTTGGCAACTCACTCTGATTGCCCAGCGCCAAGTTGGCCTAAAATGTCACAGTTGTTACCAGAGGGAAAGTGGCCTGAGAACACAGTTGGGACAGGAAAGGGTAATCAAATTGTTTAACCCGGAAAGATCCTGGTTTACATTTTTGGAGCTCCGATGCGAGTTTTGTAACTAAATTTTGATTCTTAAAACTATTTATGTAAAACTTAAAACCTTCGTGTTTCTCAAAAACCTCGAACCAGCAGACCTTGGAAAAAATCACAAAACCCCAAAACCACATCATCCATTACCCGAAAAGGCCAAAATTTCTTACCAAAAGGGGGGGCCTTTCCCCGCTAGGTTGATTTGGTTTTGTTTGGAATTTTGGTGCAGGGGTTTACGGGAAATTATGAAGGCGAGGTCTTTTGGTATCAGGGCTTTTGCGTTTAGCGTCTTTTCTTAAAAAGCTGTTTTTTTAAAAAATTTTAAAAGATTTGGGAATTCATTTATTTTAAAAATAATTAAACTCAGCTTCAGACAATCAGTCAAAAAGTTTTTTTAAATTCTTTTTAAAATTTCCCTTTTACCCATACTTTATATTTTTTTTTAGAAAATTTGTAAAAGGTTTAAAAAGGGCTGAAATTTGCATCTCCTCACATTCCTTTAAATAACCTTTCTACCTTTTTGGCAATTTCCGGTGCACTGCGGCCGGGGCATGGAAAATTTTTTTTGCACGTCAACATTTGTAGCTTTTATTTCTGCCACTTTGCTCCTTTGTTCCAATGCCTTTCAGCTTTTCTTGCCACTTGCTTTTATACTAAAATTTGTCTAATTTCATTGGATTTCCCTTTGTGCTTTTAAAGTTCCTCAGTTAAAATTCTAAAATTCCCCATTAAAGGGTTGAGAAGTTTTTAAAAATGGTGTCCAATGGAAAGGGGCCCAAAATTTGCCCAAAGTGCGGGAAAATGTTTCAGATAAAATTGATTCGGTTTCTTTTCGGTTTGAAATGATGATGAGGGCTATCCTCCCAGTTAACAGTGTTTTTGACTCATAGTGCACATTTCAAACAGGTAAACAATTCCTCCAACGTCTTGTATGGTAAATCTTGTTTGCATTTCTCACCACAATTCTTTTTTCAATGGATGTATTCTCATTAGTGCAAGCTTCATCCCAATGAGAATTCGGGGGTTCGTTCAGTGAAGGGATGCCCGGGTTATGCCACTCAGTTGTTCAACCCTCGGCTCTTGCGCAACAGAAAATGGTTCTGAGTCCACCGCGGTCAGTCCAGCGGGTTGTTGCATGCCGTTTTGTCTTTCCGTTACGGGGAACCAGATAAAGTCCATTTAGCTTTACTGTGATCACACTTTCTCTCCCTCCGCTTTCCTTTTTATTCCTTGCACTTTCCTTTCCGCTTTCTGCCTTTCCTTCATTTTCCTGTCACATTTGCTTCCCCTTCCCCTCCTTGGAGGTAGCCCCAGATGTAGACAGCGGACCATACGGAAAGCCACTTGGTACCCCGCCAGCAGGGGGGCACAGCTTTAATCACAGCTTTCAGCTAAGAATTTCACCTGCTGGAAGTAAGTGGGACTTCAGTCAAATTTTCTCTTTCTTTTGAAAAAAAAAAAAAAAGAAAAAAGGGAAGAAGACTTTAAAGGGAAACATAACCTGCAATTTAAAGAATTAATTTTTGTTTTTTCCGGGTTATTTTTCATTTGGTAGTTAAATATTAAATATATTCAAAAATGAAATAAATAAATATTTCAAAAATATGCAAATACATGATTCATCAATAAAAAAGCCCTTTCACCAGGAAAAAAAAGGGAAAAATGCAAAAACCCAAAGACAGGGGAAAACGAAAATCTGAAAAAAAGAAAGAAAGTGGGAGAAGGCAGGGGGGCCCGGGTCTATCCGGCCATTGTACCATTCTCTGGGGCAGGATAGAGTCACAACACTGACCAATACAAGCTGTCGAATCCTGATAGCCTCCCTGTCATTTTCCCGCGCCTTGAGCTAGTTGTTTGATACAGTATATCATCACCACCCTCCATTTTTCTATACGTGATTACACCTTTCATCCCTTACCCCTTTAAATTAAACATCCCTTTCCTTCATTTTTCCCTGTCTCTTTTTCCCCTCCTAAATTCCCCCCCTGGAAAACTCGGTTATGTATTTAAACGGCTTGGGGCAATTGTTCCACACATCAGTTGTCCACAGTTTACTCCTGTGATTGTAACTCTAGTGGTTGTTAAAACTGCAAATTTTCCTTGTTCTAATTAACCTTCTCTCCGAAAAAAGTTTGAGCTAAGGAAAAAAAATTTTTAACCAATTAAACTAATTAACTCGATTAAGTCATTATTTTCATCAGTGTTTGTTATTACTGCCGGTGAATTTATTTAAAATTAAAAAATGTGATCAGCAATAAAATTATCATAACGGGAAGAAAAAAAAGCCATCGGGAAAAAAAGGGGGAAAATACAAAAATTTTTTTTTTTAAACCCAAAACATTTGTAAAAATTTTTTAAATTTTCACGGGGGAAAGGTAGGGTGGGACATTCAACTCACATGTACTTAGGGTTTGGCAGTGGTTCTTGTCCTGCTAAGAATTCTTTCAAATTCAGAAAATTTCTTTTGAATGTTCACCCCTCACACAGAAGAGTGTGAATCTTCACTTTTATATACTACTTTTATGCTTCTCACCTCCCTACAGTTTGAAAAAAACAGCATTCATTCAAAAAAAATCTTAACAAAACAAAAAATTTTCCCTTTTAATATAGGGTTTTTAACTATGTTTTTAACATCCTTTAAGTCATCTAGTTGTATTTATTTGTTTGTTGTGAATGTCTGTGTTTAACTTAAATTCGACACTTAGTTCCAATTAGTTGTGTTTTATTCTATGTAACAAATATGTTGTTTGTGCTCATTGTTTTGTTTTCCTCTGACAATATTTTGAAATTACTGATCCCTCGGCCACGAAACAACACAAACCAAACACACCCACACACAGAAAGGCCACAGACACATCATAAAACATAGTTTATCAGATGCATTGTTCAATACAAACGGGTGAAAGAATATTACTAATCTGCCCTCTAATTAAAGGTTTTCTAATTTTCTGTTTTTCTTGAATAAAAGTCTTAAGGGTAAACTTGCACCGAACTGGGGTCAAGGGGCTGCCACATTTTAAAAGTTTTCAAACTCAATATTGTCGTTAAACAGCCCTTCAGAACAAAAGGGAAGGCAAAACACACCCATTACTGGGGACTACTGGTATTAAACCATTAAGTGCATGTAAACCACACCTCCATTGCACATTGGGGTAAGGGGGCAGAACCATGGAAAATTTTAAAACCCAACCCCAATAGTTCAATACTATCCTTACGAGCTACACGGGTTTCAAAAAACATTTGGGTATCAGTTAACAGGGATGATTTAGCATTGTTTGTGTAAAATCTGTTCAAGGTGCAGTTGAAGAGGTTCCTTAGTTTGGTCAGACCAACAATTTAGCGTTGAACTTGTTTGTCTATTGTTTCAGACAAATGTCAAACGCTTCCCAAAAAACATTTCGGGCAAGCACAAAAAACCATCATAATACAAAAATCCAACCAGACTGTTTTACACACTTGCTGGCTGAATCAGATAACCTAGTTTATCACTTTGGATTAAATCAATCTGCTGTCTATGCAAATTTACTCATATAAGCACATCCCGTCCTGAAGAAATTGAGCTTAACAAAGCCTAAAAGTCCAGTGTGAAAACAATTGGGTACATTTCGCAAACAGAAAAATTGATACGACCATTCTGGGCCAGGAAAACGGGGGCACCAAAGGAAACTCCAACTGTTAAATACTGGATTCATTACCCCTATTGGTCAAAATTTTCATCCCCCTCGTGTTATACCATGGTTAAAAAACACCCTGGATGGTTACCCCTGGGGCTGAACAATGGAATACCCCAAAATAGAACAAAAATAAGACCAAGCTGCATACCCATGTTTACCAGAACACCTTATCTGACCCTTAAACCCAGTTCAAGGCAGCCCCGCTTAAAGGGAAGATTCTTGCTGTTTTTCGATACCATCTCCCAAAGGGCACCGAATGAACCAATCCTTAAACACAATATCAAGGCGAGTGTTTTTAAAAAGATACTAGCATGATGAAGATAAAAAATTTCTTAACAAGTAAAAGCTCTGTCTTCCATTTGGGTTCCCTGACATGAAGTCCAAGGACAAAACGATATGAAAGAATATAAACATACTTTCATCATAAAAGAATCCAATAAAATGCCCAGGTTGTGGCAGTTTCTCCAACCTCTTTTCACTTCCACAGACAAACCTGATCTGGCCAAGTTTCCAGGGCCTCCTGAGAGAGGAGAGGGAAGTGGGAAACCCCGGATTTTTCCCCTGGAGCAGCTGGCTACACTCCCCGAGTTTAACTGAGCATCAATATTTTCCGATAAATTCACACGGCTAAACCCTGGTTGTCCAGGGTTTGAACGTGAGTGCAACCGAAAATAAAATCAAAAAATGATCCAATCTCCAGCAACAACGGGAAACCAAAAATTATGACCAACATTAGAACTAATAAAGGGAAAAGTTAGTTTTGTGAACTCTCAAGCATTTCCCAAACACAAAAAACAAATTTGTGCTTAATGACAACAACACAGATTTTCCTGGAAGCTGAAACTAACTCTTTTCAATTTGTTCAAGGCAGCGAAAGATCTAAAAGAAAAATTAAAATAAATATTACTTAAATTAATTTACATTAAATAATTCTTCTAGGACTCTTAAGATCTGGTTGTTAACCTCACCTTTTTTGAGGAGAATTTGAAGGGGACCCTCTCACGGGCTTGAGGGACCTGAAAGGATACAAAACGGTTATGGGCCAGAAGACTTTAATTACTTACGGGTGAGAAAATGGATATTACATCAGATTATAATAACGTTTATAATTTTATATCAAAGTTGTTTTTTTTTTTTGGTGTAAAATGACTCCAGTTAACTGGCTTTACAACAAACACAAAAGTGGACAAAAAGGGCCAATAAAAAACCCTTAAAAAGGGAATGGGTTGAAACTTTTGGGGTTTAAACCACAAACAAAAGCTTTGGGCGTTTGACAACTGTTCAAAAAAAATTTTCATTGCTAATGAACGGAAAGATTCATTATTCAAAAGGGAAATGGATAGAAATTGGAATTTAAACTAAATTTAAAACTATTTTTAATTATTCTTCCCTATAATATTATTTAGTTTAAAATGTCTGGAGATGATGAGGAATATACCTTTTGGGGGGTTAAATTTGGGGGGCCCTAATTTCATTATAAAGGGTCCACATTGTAAAGAAGATTTTAATGACTAGTAAGATTGTATAGTCAGTGATATAAGATTATTGATTATTTTCCCTTAGGATCTAATGAAATTAAAAAAATTTTGTTGTTTCAAGCTCGGGTTCTATTTTGGGATTTAATGTTTTACCCAATCTGGGTTACTGAAACCGTCATGAAAAAACTACAAAACAAACACTGATAAGATGGACTGAGCTAAATTTCTGCATTTTGGGACTATATTTTAGTCACATGGGAATTTAAATGTCCTAATTTGGAACCATGGACTCAAATCAATTTTTTGATGATAAATTTTAGGATTCTGAAAAAATTTCTAATAAGTTGGTTTCACTGTGACGGATGGTTAAGATTATTAAAAAATTATACAGGAAGTTCCCCGTGCTTATATTTATGTTTTTAAATATTTTTAATTTAAAAAGCAAAAAAGAAAAAATTATGGGGATGATCTAAAAATGTAAAAAACCAATGTTCAAAAACCCAAACGAGGAAAATTTTTAAACCCCCTTTAAATTAAAACCCAAAAAAGGGACCAATTTTGGGGAGGACTAAAAAAATTCCCTTACATCAACAATATGAACCTTTTTGGGAAAGTAAACAACATAAAAGAGGGAAAGATGTTTGCAGGTGATTTTCACCTTGACAATTTTAATCTTCACTGAGTTTATAAAGGGTCAACAATTTCCCATGTTGAAAACTCTTATGACATAAAGTTTTAAAAGAAACACTGTTTTTAGGGTAACAGGTTTTAAAGGTGATATAAAAGATTATGAAAATTATAACGAATGCCTTTCTCTTCGAAATTGTAAATTGAATTTTTATCAAAAGGGCAAGAAAGTATAAGTAGAAACGGAGTCCTATTTTAAAAATAAAAAATATTAAACAAACACAAAAAGGGAAAAATTTCCTAAATCCCTCCAAAAAAAATAAAAAAAAACAATTATCACAAAAAAATTACATTCTCAAAACAACATCAGTTTTAAAATTCAAAATTTTGAAATTTAAAAACCCACTACAAAGTGATGCAAGGAGTTTCCACGTGAATTATGTTTATTAACCTGATACGTACTGGATCAGTCGGGAAGCAGGAAAAGTATTGAGGATTGGGTAATAGAAAGGGTTAAAAAATCAGGGCAACCCAAAGGGTGGAAAGGGGGAAAAAACCTTGGAATTGGTGAACAGAATGTGAGGGGGAAGAAAAAAAGGGGAGGTGAGAGAAAAGGAAAACGAAAAAATGAATGTCAAAAGGCCGTTGTATAGGTGATAAAAAGAAATTTAAGTCATATATTGGTACCACTCTTGGGGTTAACCTTCAATATTTTGAATAAATGAATAAAGAGAGCAACGTTCAATAATTAATTTAAAAAACCTGTTGCCCACAAGTTTTATTTAAACATCTTCAATCTTCAACTACCTACTGTTGTTAAAGTTAAACTAAGTTTCCTAAATGTTTATTTCGATTAAAACATAAATCATACAACAGTTGAAGATAATATAAGGAAGTTAAGAATTTAGGAGTCCCCAATCAGTAAACCTGTGAGGTATAATTTGTATGAGACAGGTTTGGGGAAAAAGGGGGATATGTAGGGGAATGAAAAAAAAATGTATGGCCCCAACCCTCCTGAAGAGGGTTTTCTTCCTTTCCTTCATTTCTGCACCGGGTCTAAGGAGGGGGAATTTGATGATAAAGGCAGCATTTTCCTAAATTGTTTAATAGACTGGTTCCCACTGATCCCTGAGGAATTTGAGACTTTAAAATTTAATACCTTATTTACCTTTTTTAAAAATTCTGTCCATATTTGTTTTCAAGAAAAAAAACCATCCTAACCATTTCAATAATTAAATTTCCCCCGTTTTTAGGGGGAAGAAATTTACTTTTTAAACCCCAACTGTTAACAAATTTTTCCGCCTAAAGCACCCCGGGTCTGGCCCCTCCATATTGAAAGGGGAAAATGTCCCAAACACCCTAAGAGGGTTCTTCTCCCCTTTTTAAATGGTGAATTTAATCATCAAAAAAAAGATTCTGCACATAACCCCGACATTGCAAAAGGGAAGGGAGGCCTGGATCAAGTACAGATTCTTTGGAAAGATTTTATCTTGGACTTTTGAAAAATTTTTAAGTTCTTTATTTTAATCTCGGTGATATTTGTGATCCAAAAAAGGGAAACCACTGGGACTCTCTTTCAATTAATTTTTTTAACATTTGTAATTAAAGGTCATTTTTGCTAAAGAAAAAAACTGGACCATCCATGAGTCGAAACCAAAAATTCCCAACATCAAAACAGATATTGTAGGGCTGCCAAGACACAAAGTTTGTTGGGTGAAGGTTTTAGCTAGTTTTTCATCATCCCCTTAAAAATTACAGCCAGCCTCTTTAAAATTTTAAAAATTTTTTTTTCTGGCCTCTGTCTTTTAAAAAATTTTTCTCCATGATTTCGAAAATTAAAATGTCTTCCCGGGTTGCACCTGTTTTGCCAGGGATGGGGATTGCCACATGTGCTCTTTTTTAAAAATTTACTTTTTAAAACAGGTAACTTGGAAAGATCGGGGAAGGGAGCGGAAACTGAGGCAAACAAAAACCCAAAAGATAGTTTTAAGTTTTCCCTCAAAACATAATTTTTGGGGATAATAAGTATCCCACTTACCACCGGGCTTTCAGAAGTTTTCCCATTTTTTTTAAAACCTTTTCACCTTGTCAAAAATTTCTTCTCCAGTTACCCCACCCAAAGTAAAATTTTGGGCCCTCAAAACCTAGGGCTAATTCGTTGTGGAATTCTTTCCTGCCTTTGATTGTTCCCGGAGTAGATGGAGCTGAGGCAAAGGTGCCTTGTTGAAAAATAAAAGAATCAAAATAGAGAAGCCCAGAGAAAAGGATCAAATCTCTTAATTAAACCTGTATTTCCCATTAAACCCTTTGATTTAATTTGAACCTTTTCACTTTAAATAAACATTCACAGGGGATTTTCCAATAAAATTTTATTTAGGCAGAATTAGCAATTTTTGATACACACCTGTTGGAAATCCACCCTTTAAAGGCCTCAACCAAAACACAAACAAAAAGGTGGCCCGAAACCCATGGGGGAGGCTTTCCCTAATTCTTGTTTTGTCTTTCCGGGCCCTCTTTTTTTAAAATTTCTCGGGCCCTTGACCCAAACCCCCACCACTGGTATTTAAAAACCTTTTTTCTTTTTTCTGTTCCTCTCCCTTCCCCATTTTAACCTCTTGTCCCTTTCTTCTTTTTCTTACCCTCCACCCTGCAGGAGGGATGACGTTCCATGTAAATAGCTGACACCAACCTTTCCTGCTGCATTTCCCAAACTCCACAAAGCCTTAAATGGGCGGGGCCCGGGGGCCCCCAACTCCGTGTCCCCTCTTGCTTGTTTCCTCCTTTTTTTGGGTCCGGCGCCTCTGCGGCCCGGTGGGCCAACCTAGGCCGGGTGGCTCTAAAAAAATTCTACCTTCCTATTCCTTCCTGTTAGTCCTCCTCCCCTCGTGAGGTATTTAAAACCCAGGTGTGTGAGCGAAGCTGGTTGGAATGAGGGGTCGGCGATGAAACAGTAGGAGCGCGTTGACCTGTCCGTGGTCTGATGGAACCAATGTTGTGCTCTAGTCTAATTAGTTTTTTTAATAAGGCAGTTCGCTGTTCAGGACAAGTGACGTCCTGATAAAATTTCAAAAACTGAGCGGATCTTTGATCTCTAATTAAAAAATTTTAAAATGGTTAATGTTCAAAATTTTCCTTTATCAGAAAAAGAAAATCCCCTCTACCGGGAAATTTTCCCAAACCAGCACATTGCTTTGTTTGTAATAGGAAACTTTACAATTGACAGGGAAGAGTCAGAAAACTTTCAACTTCAACGGAGCTTAACGGTTGACAAAAATTTCAGTGGAACACAAGAAAGATTTTTTATTTTCAAGAAGGGATTAAACTCTCGTGCATACACTAAAACGAAAGAGACACTAAATTCTCCCCACACCCCTGTGATCCACCTGGTTACAGAAATGAAACAACCTGCCACCGGCAAATTTGGTCTTTCGGACAGATCTACCAACATCACATTTTCTCATTTCAAAAGGCACATTCCCAAACCCCAGATGCTCTTTTTCTCCAAAAGCAGAATTTGATAAACAGGACTTTCCCTTTATACTTTTCGTTGATAACCCATGTCCTCGGAATGAAACTGGGACATACTTACAACTGACGAAACAAACTTTCCTAAGGACGATCATTCCAACCAATTTCTCGGCTCACATGAACTCACTTTCCACATAGCGGTTGAGGAGGTCTTTTCAACTGCTTATTATATAAGTGAACCACGCAGCTTACAACTTCTAACCAGAGTAATGAACTGGCTTTTCAAATTCATGGTGATGCTTAAGGCACGTAAGCAAGAAACTGTATTAACAGGTCATGCAAACTTCTACAATGCATTTCAGAAGAGTGCGGTGATCAGCTGCTAAAAATTATTATTGTCTTCATTTGATCATAAAGTATTGAATACCTAATGTGGGCTGATAACCAGTCATAAAGTGTTTTATCATCTGGGAAACCCCTTTGAAAATTTGGCTGATACAAACCGGGCTGCCGTCCACTTCATTTCGCCTTATGCATCTGAGAAACTTCATATTATTCATGCAAAAACAATCTTTTTCACTTCTTTGTTAGATGCCATGAAGGATAAGGAAAACACATAATCCTTTAGGTTTAAAACCCATTGCCTCCATGTCATTCATTCTTCCTTTCCCTCCTTACCCAAATCACCTTTTTAAATTCCCAAACTTTCAAAAACAGACCTATCCAATTTTCCAGAGATGTTCTGTCATTTCACTGCAGTGACATTTACTCAAAAGGGTTTGGGTTGCGACTTCTCAGCTTCTCGAACTTAAACCACTTCATCCCCAGTGATTCATTCATAATCTCTCCTCACAGTTTTTTGTCTGGTTTTCCTTTAAGTAACACAAAACATCACAGCTTTGGGTAATCTGTCTTTTGGCAGTTTCTTTTAATTTAAAACACTATTCCAATAGTCCATCCTTGAAAAGCACCATTCCAATTAATGAAAATAACTTCTGTTACAAAACTCAACCTCTTTGTTTGCTTTTTTTACAGTGATTCAAATTCCCAGGCTGAGTGTCACTTTCCAAGTGTTTCTTATTTAATATATAAAATATCTTTTTTAACTTCCAAAAAAGCATTAAACACTTTAATGATTCCGTTTTTTCAAAATGACTTTATTATCTTTTAAAATGGTTTTAATTGTAATTAACAAAATGAAAAATTGTTTCACTAAACTCACAAAAGGGGCATTTAAATTTTGTTAAAAAATTACATGTTCTTGCAACACTGGTGGTTCAACTTTGTCTATGATATCAATGTTTTCTATAAACCAGTGAAACATCGTGTGTATTAAAAAAGTATAATCTGCAACACTATTTATTTTTTTAGATGTAATCTAGAACAATATTTTTCAAACACTAAACTCTCAACTCCCTTCAAAGTGCCGTCTCAACACTGAAAGTATTTTCTAAAAAATTTCAACGATTTATACTAACAAATATTATGAAGGGACATGTGGATTTAAAATCTTTAAAAAGCTGTTCTTATTTAAAATTCTTTAAAAAGATTAGAATTCCCTTAAACAAAGAAAATATTTAAAGTAAAGAAATATATGTTAATACATATTAAAAGGGGTTCCGCAGACATATACCACGAGGCGGAATAATAAGGTTTATTGTTAAATCTCCTGTTAACAAGTGTGTCCTGTACGTCTATATCATAAATTATAATTTATTTTATTTTTTATGTTAAAAATTGATAAAATGCTTTAAAAAGTTCATTGTATTTGACATGCTCCTATCTACCTGCCTGTAAAAATAAATATAGGTGATTTTAAAAAAAGTGCTTAAGTATTAAAATTCATGCAACTGGATAAAACAAGTTAAAAGTAGTGCTAAAATCCAAGTAATAAAAAAACCATTCAATATATATATATATGTATATGAAAAGAGAAAAACAACTAAAATTTAATTATAAGCATGTGTCCATGGATTCTAAAAATGTTTAAAATCCATGTTTTCCACATTTTAAGATACGTTATGATAAGACATATACAGTTACACTCTGGCAGGTCTGTCCTAGGCAGGACTCCAAACCTGTTCTTCCGTATCCCTGGCTTCTGTTTAGGGTGGTGAGCTATACAAGGTTCAGACCACTTCAATGTTAAAAATAAAGAAATAAACGGCATTTTGTACTGAAATAAATAAAGAATGCACATTTTTTATTGACTGTTATTTATTTAGTTTAGTTTTATGTAATTTATACATTTTTTAAATTATATAAATTATATAAAATTATATAAAGACAACAGACATGTAATCCTCACGGGATAACATGTCTTCAAATGAGGGAGAACGTTGGTGTCCCCCGGCAGGCCAAGTGTCACATCTAGCCCCTGAATCGGGTTATGTCTCTTGTTCTTTTTGTCATCCTATTTGTGTGTTCCTGTTTTACTTTGTAGTTCTAACCTCTGTCTCGTTTCAGAATCACTTCCTTCCCTCCTGTGTTTCCCGCCCGTTTGATTACCTGGCCCCACCCTAATGTGTTGCACCTGTTTCCCATTGTCTCTCCACCCCCTCATGTATTTAGTTGTGTCTTCCCCTTTGTCCTGTGCCAGTTCGTCTTTGTCCTTTGTGTCAAGCGTTCCAGTCCGTTTTCCCTGTGTGTGTTCCAGTGATCACAGACATAGCTTTTCCCTTGTGTTTTCTCAAGTATTGCCTGCTGATTTGGATACCTTCGCCTGATTATTCTGACTTACCGTGTACCGACCCCTGCCTGTTAATAAACCTGCCTTTAGTCGTTATCCTCTGAGTCTGCGTCCAGTTGTGTGCTTGAGTCCTTGGTTTGAGCCTGGCCTGATACCAAGGTTATTCCAGCATTTCTGAAAGGCCTGCAGTGAGTCATGGAATGGGCCCCCAGCGCTGTTGGAGAAAAAACGTCTGAGTCGCCACAAGTGGTGACAGACAGAATGATGAAGCCACATATACTGGAGCATGGTCAGTGGAATCAGGGCTTGACCAAATGTCTCTTTGGTTTTATGCTGCTTTACCTGTGAAAGAAACAAACAGAGACTGTGCTGTAACACTGTGCTAAGATCAGTCAGGTTTGCATAGCAGAATAAGATAATTAACATATTTCAAATGTGATAGATAAAAAACATGGGAGGGGGCCAGACTGTCAGCACACGTGGCACACGTGGACACGTGCACAAGCAGTGCACGTGTCCACAGTGTGAGACTGTAGAATCACATTCACTGGTTTTAACACACCAAGTACATGCACCAGGAATTTGCCAATCTCAGAGAAATGATGCTTTTTAATTTGCATCAGCAGGTCTGATGCACCAGTGGACAAATCAACTGTGGCACTGCCATCCTCAGAGATCTCTGACAGGATAGTGAGAAGACAATCTTTATTCTCAACAATGTACTTTGTGACATCATAATGGCTTGTCCATCTGATTTCCAGCAGTCGTCTGAGACGTGGAGCATCATACTTTTCCGACACATAGTGGTGACGGAAAAAGTTGTGCAGGGAAAGTATACAAACCTTCCTACCACACAGCTGCAACATGAAAGTGAATCTGTATTTGTAAAGAATCTGTTCTGATTATATTCAGTGATGTTGAAATGCTGTACTTCTTCCTCCATTGCAGACATTCAACAACTCTATTAACTGGTTTCTGTGCAAATGAAGGACTCTGCATTTAACCAAACTTAAGAACTAAGATTGATGGGGTGTAAGTTTCCCCACCCCTGAAGGTGCACCAGAATCCAAAGAAGGGTGAGAGAGGTGTAAGTCACGTACAGTCTGTAGAGGGGACTATGTGTGCAGATGCTCTAAGATTCGACTACTTTTACTTGGGAAAAACATCTGAATATTTCTTCCAACACTGCTGCAGATGCACATGTAACATTTTCCCTCTGAGCAGATCGCTCACAGATACATGCAGGTGCACGAGATACTGTCTTTGTTTATTAAGCAATTCAATAAAACAGACAACAGTCCCCAGTGGACGTCTCTATGAGGCCTTCTTTGTGATCCTGGGGTCAGGACAGTGTACCCCAGACAGAGTCTGAGACAGAGAACTAAAAATATGAAAAGTCAGATCTGCAAAGCATTCCTGTTCATAGCTTCCTGAAGGCTTTGGTAAAGGAAAGAGTGAGAGTGAACCAAAGCAGTGAAGATGCACTGTCAAAGCAAAATAATGAACTGGAAGATGAAACTCTTTGAAGAGCTGAGGGGAACTACAGAGTGAGGTGATCCTTTTCTATAGGTTCATCACAAGCCTTTCACATGCCTTCCACATTACACACAGTCATCTGATCAGTTGTTCATATCCAAATATTGATCAGAGCAGATCTTTAAAATCCACCCAGTGCAGCTGATCCAGAGGAAGGCCGCACAATGATGTTGACATCCAGTATTTTCCTTTTGTTTAAAAATCCACTTCTGTGTTCACCATAGAGAAAATGGTGAAGCAGTTTCACTACATACAATATTAGAATGTCTGGAATCACTTTTTTTGCATCAGGTGTCACATCACAAATGAGCTATCTGGTATCTACTATTTGATAATGACTGAATTACTAAAAGAAATGATGAAAATGTGTTTTCCTGAGGTCAGGAGTCAGTTTCTTTGTTCTTCAAAATGTCTTGGAAACTGGAAGTACAGTTATGTCGTGTTTTTGCATCGTGTGTGCAGAAAGTTTAGCTTCAACTTTAAAACATCTGGCAGCTCATTTATACAGCAACTGAGTTTATAATCATTTATAATAATAATCATTTATAATCATAATAACTAATATTCAGGTAATAATCTGAGGCTACATGAACGCAGTTTGGGCTCACGTGTTCTTTTTCTCTGTCACGAGTCGTTGCCTTTGATTGGGATTCGAGAGCTGACGTCACAGTGACGGCGTTCGCCCTGAACTTCAGTGAGCATCTTTGCAACCACAGTACGCGCGCGCTACATCGATTTCGCTTTGTTTTACCAAGTGAAAACAGAAGATTTGAGAGTCGACACGAGCAGAGAAGGACTTCACCGTTACAACAATGTCTGGGTGAGCACCAATGTCTTGTTTATTCTTGTTTATTTAAAGATTGAGGAAGGTAAACAGGTAAATGTGCGGCGCAGGGCATCTGCTGTTCACTCCTGTTAGTGATTTTGCAGCAGCTAAACTTGTGATTTTCTAAATGTTTTGGGTTGGTGTTGAGAGCTGCCTTACGATGGGAGTAATATACGTAGTTGACACAATTTCTTTGAGATTTCTCAGCACAGTAGGAGGCTCCAGTCACCTTGTATTTAACACAACACACCTTTTCCTTCCTACTAAGGTTTGTGTGCTTTTTGTTTCATTACTGTTTAATGAACAGTGTACCAACGTGTAAATATCCCTTTTCAGACCAAGGAATAGCCAAGACCCATTATTCCCCGAGATACCCAAGACCTATGGTATCACCGGTCCCATCAGTGAGGATCTGCAGGAAGAGGCGGACTTGATCCCGAAAACTGAGTGGAAGTCTTAAAGCCTATGATGTATTTGAGGACGACTTGCAGCTGCGACACCGGTATGACACATCTTTTTCTGTCATTACTCTCACTTTGTTTAATTAACAGCGTTTGTAGAGGTAGAATCAAAACAACGTTGCTTTTGTTGTGACTCAGCATCTTGGATGTTATGCTGCTATTGAGACCTCTGGGTTGGTTTTTACTGGAGGTGTGTAAAAAAATTGATATTTCGATTTATATCGATACATTTTAAAACAGTTTCATATCCATATCCTAGACCAATAGATCGATACTCCCTCCGGACATTAAGAGGCGGTGTAGTTTCACAGGTCAGTGAAGAAAATGGGGGCAGCTCTTCTTGTACAGCGCGCGTCTTTTGCTTTTTCAGAACAGAAGGAATGAGACTGCGCTCAAACCAGCCGCTCCAACATTTCAAGCTCCCGTGTTACAGACTTTACGGTAAATAGACGGATGCGGTTGAGAAAGTCGGCGCTCGGATGCTACAGCGGGGGCCAACTTCCGGTTTTCAAAATAAAATGCGGGATATTGAAAAGCAACAAAGAGACGTGTCAGTGCGATCCTGTACTGGTTTTGAATCATTATGTCACATGACCTGGAGGCTACTGAAAAAAAAATTAGGGTATATATCAAACATTGATGATCAGGAGTGATAAAGAAAGTAATAAAAAGAGGTGTATCTCAACCAGCCAGTGGAGTACTGTGGTCCTGCACTGATTTTTTATTTATATAGCGCCTTCCACAATCAAAATTGTCTCAAAGCGCTTTACAGAGACCCAGAGCCTGACCCCAGATCAGCACTTAAGGCGACAGTGGCAAGAAAAACTCCCCTTTAACAGGAAGAAACCTTGAGCAGAACCTGGCTCAGATGGGGGACCCTCCTGCTGATGGCCGGGCTGGGTGAAAGGAGGAAAAGGAGGAAGATAGGACAGCTAGGAATGGAGGAGAGGGGGAGAAAGACATGCAGCATAATACAGACAATGTGGGTCAGTATTTACATTACAGTTAGTGAACAGTTATTGGATAATGTGTGCTCAGCAGATTACAGTAACAGAGCACAGAGGCAAAAAGCTGTCATGACTGGTAATTATTTCCATCACAGTCTGCAAAGAATATTAATCAAATATTTATCTGTAGGAGAATGGAACATTAAACATGTTAGAAATCGATCATTGTAAACAATAAACAGCAGCAGGTGGGTGGAGCCAGGACCATAGGACATGCAGCTCCGGAGCCAGAGATACCTGCAGAAAGGTACAGAGAAAGAGAGACCAGAGAGAAACAAACACAGGACTACGGGACAGAGAGGACACAGAGTTAATGACATGTAATAAAGGCTAATAAATTTGAGAGTGGGACTGAGGAGAGAAAGAGAGAGAAGAAGAAGTGCGCAGGTAAATCATGGGATGTCCCCAGCAGCCTAGGCCTATAGCAGCATAACTAGGGGATGATTCAGTTGCCTGAGCCAGCCCTACTAAGGGCTATATCCTTAACTGTAACAGGGTCTATAGAGATAATTGTGACTAACTGTATGTTTAGTCATACCTAGACAGAATTAGTAGAAAACAAACAAGCCTCACCTCTGAGCCTGTTGATGTGCTGAGCCCAGAGAGGTTTGAAGCATCAGGCTGAGAACTCACTGCTTTCTCAGATTGTTGACTCTCATCCTCGTCTGTTGTACGGTTCATACTCTGTCATAATGTGGCCTGTTAAAAGCTCCAGCTTCAGTAAATAGATCTTTAACCTCCAACACTTTGTTCTGAAGAGTCAGTGACAGGCAGCTGAGTGGAACCAAGCAGAGAGGAGAAGTCAGTCATTGTGACACTCGCCTCCACACTTCACACACTCCTCACACAACCACAAAGCAGGTGGAGAATGTGTAACAGTGTGTGTATATGTGTCCTTTCACAGACACAAATATTATCACTGTTATATTTGGAGGAACAAAGTGGTGACGAGTGATCTCACAGACACAGAGAGCAGCAGTGTGGACAGTCTGTAGGAGGGTGTGCATGTGTTTGCCTGAGAAACAACAAGAGAATTTTGGTGTTTGAGTGTGTTTCTGACTTTAGGAGCATGTAGAAAGTTTGTGTTTTATCTTTGATGTGTTCGTCTTTGCTAAATGACCCATTTGCTTCTATCGTCTCTGTATGTGGATGATACTGACATGAAAAGTAAAGCTGAAGGTGAAATGAAGGAGATGCAGAGAGACAGTACAGGAAGGTGTGAGTCTACATAGAGACAGATGAAAGGAGGGAGAGAAACAGGTGGAGGAAGGAGAAGCTTGAAGTGGTGAGTTTTCAATACACTGAATAAAAACACCGCTTTCCCTCATACTTTATATTTTTAAATGCACATCAAAACATTTGAGATTTTTAAATCAGCTCATGAGTCATTTTAAAATTCATTCCCGATGTCAGGAGTACTAGCTTTTTCTGGGGCTTTTATTTTCCATGGTCCAGAATAAACTTTAAAGTTTAAACTAAGATGCATGAATGAAAGTTCACTCCATCTCTGTGTTTCTCTGTTAGTGTTGATGAAATCAGTACAGCAGGTGTCTCTGCCTGTTTCTAGTTCTGCTTCCTTCATTGGAGCAGAGCTGTTTTCATCCTTCATGTCTCCACCTGTCTGATCCTATTAGATCACAACACGTCTGCTGAGCTGATCAGCTCTGTAGCCCAGCAGATGGTGAGCTGAGAAAATTAACATTTAATCAGCTGATAGTAGAAATGAGATGAGAGGTGTCCTCCCTCCCAGCCTGTCTTCTGTCAGAGGGCTGGAGCTGCTCTCTTGTGTCCTGTCAGAGTTTGGACCTCAGTCTCTTCTCCACCAGACTCCCCAGACAGAGCAACCACACACAGACTGTCCTCCATCTTCTGTCCCTCAAACCAGGACAAAGCTCCATGTCTCCTTCAGTCTTCTCACTGTCATTGTCCTGCTGTCTGCTGTGACAGAGTAACAGAGCTTTAAATAAGATCTGTGATATTTTACTGAAACCATTCTGAACCTTCACTGATGTGTGTGTGTGTGTCCAGGCAGAGGTGATAGGGTACAAGAAGAGCCCCAAACTGCTGAGTCAGCTGCAGCACTGTGAGGAGTCGGGCATCCCCCTGGTGGCTATACTGGGAGAACAGGAGCTGAAGGATGGAGTGGTCAAACTATGCAACGTGGCCACCAGAGAGGAGGTACGACTGACACACAGTGTTCAGAGTTTATTTGTGCTGTCACACACACATTCATGCCAAACAGCTGTGGGCAGCGATGTGCAGATGTAAACTATTCAGGTTTTAAGACTTTCCACAAACACTGTGTTTTATGAAGCCACTCAACATTTGATTATATAGAACACAAAGCAGCTCCTGCCTGAATGATGTGGGGTGAGACTGTGCTCTTCTCTCGTTTCCTCTCCACAGTTTGATATTTCCAGAGCTGAGCTGATCGCTGAGATCAGGAGGAGGACCTCTGAGGCGTAGCCGCTCCTTCCTGTGGAGCTACAGCCTCTCATCAGCCACATCACCCGATTGGTTCAAACACAAGACGCTCTGCACTCTTCAAGCGATACAAACCTTACGCTGAATTTCTTGTCTAGTCCTCTCTAAAGCATGTTGGACATCAGTGCAACCTTACACTGAAAACACACACCCAGTCTCATTTTCACAGCAGCGACATACACTAGTGTTAAATGGAGCCCGTGTGTTAAGACTGTAACAGAACAGGAAACCAAAAGCAATGACTCTAACTGGAGGTGTTCTATGTTCTGGATGTTCTCTATCATTAGAGAACATCCAGAACATGAACAGCAATCATGTAAATGTAGGGATTCTGTATCCGAGGGACACGTACCTGCTTTCATTATCATCACACAGTGGTGTGCTCTGAGCAACAGATGCTGCTAATCAAGCTATTCATGTCCAAGCAATGTTTCTTAGACTCCGTCAGATGAAGCTGCTGGAGGTCAGTTTGGTCATCAAGCGTCCCTCTTTTATCTGCTCAGGACTGAGGATGAGAAACTCTGTTACTGTCTACCTGAATCCCTCGATGAGTTGCTGCAGTTCAACTTCTAACTTCAACTGTTAACAAAAAGGCTCATTTCTACCTTTATCAAACAGGCTTGCTCTGTCCAGTGTCTTAAATAAACACACTCATGTTCATCATTGTGCTCAACACTCAAACATGGTTTCTGTGTTGACTCTGATGTAAAGTTGTTTTTCACTCCGTTACAGTCAAAGGGTGTCTGCCTGCTGTCCACCTATCCACTGAAAGGGTCAGCACACTTCTGCTACTATCAAACCATCCTGACATTTAGTTTTATTTAGTTGCAAAACCTGCATAAATAAGTTTTTTGTAAATTGGTGTCACCGACCATTTCAGATTTTAAGATTATTGAAGCTCCGAACCAGATCATTTAAACAAAACTGAATGCCTGGTTGAATTTCCTTAAATGGCCATATCCCAAATGTGATCAGATGTGAGTTGCTGACCATACTTCTCTGATGCCAGCAGAGTTCAGAGCCCCGCAGTCCTTCCCACTTTTTGTAAGTTGGTCTTTTTTTAATGATCCTCTCAAATGGAGTGGATTCCAGTCCAAACCATCTCCATGAAGTAACAATACCATCACATTTTCTTTTCAGATCTCATTTAATTAAAATGAGGAACCCATCCAACAATAACACACAAAGAAAAGCATGCATAAAACAAACTGCAGAAGTTCAAACGAGACAAACAGGTCCACTACAACTCTAATAAAAACATGCAGAAATGAACTAACAACATTTAAGATCAAACATCTTTTCTTGGATACATAACATCTTAGACTCTGACAGATTCTGAACAGTGCTGCAGGTGGAGACCTGCTGGTATTCGCCAAGTTGTCAGCGGGCGAACTGGTTCTCTTGAACCCTCAGCAGGACCTGCTTGGCTGCAGCCTGCCGAGCTTCCTCCAGCGTGGCAGCCACAGTGGGTCCCGGCAGGATCATTACCAGCCCTCTGAAGGGCGCGGTTAACCTGGGGATGCACACTGTGTAGCTAAAGTAGAAGAAGCCATCCAGCCCAGCATGGCTGTAGTACATCTCATAGTGCGGCTGGCCAACCCCAGTCGCCTCACACAACGTATGCAGGAGCATCACTGGCGATCCTGCAGAAAGTTCCACCTTGGAGGAAGAGAAGCAGGGAGGGTGTGGGTATGGGGGGGTAGCGGGTCCTCCCACTGCCATGCAGAAACCCGGGGTAATGAATGTGCGGCTGGCCAGACGAGGAGGCAGGGCTGAGGGCCCTGGAGAATTTGGGGGGGGCGCCAGGAGGCCTTCAGGAGGTTTCTGTGCAGGCAGTGGATCGCCCGGGTTCACATTCAGTACTGACTGCCACTTGACCGAGACAGTCAGCGCAAAATGCTTCTTGAACGCTGGAGACAGACAAGAAGAGGAAGTGAAGCAGGAAGTACCAGAGCTGTTTTGTACAGAAGGAAACACTCGTCTCACAATATGTGACATTTATAATGCCTTTGTGCTGCAGGAGGCTGGATTTACTTCTTTTCACTTAAAAATCACCTGAACATGGAATTTGTTCTGGGTGATTCCCGGTGTATGTGCAGGGTTTTGGCAGTGATTCAGCATCAGCAGGAGCTCACCTACCTTCCACCAGCATCTTCTTGGCCATAGAAGCTAAGTGGTGGGATGAGAAGGCCACTATGGCTGACACTCCCTCTATACCAGGTCCGGCCTTCAGAGACACTCTCTCCACGCCCTCTGCCAGCTCACGCAGGACCTGGAGACAATTACCCACAAAGCAGTCGCAGCCTTAAAACCACCTCTGTGGTACTTCCTGCTGCAGACAGGCAGCAGGATGTTACTCAGCCATGTTTTTAGTTCGAAGAAAAACAAGTACTTCAGACAATGACTAATATTAGACAGAACGGGTGCTCCTGTCATGCTAGGACAAGCCACAAGCCACAGTGCCACTGTACCTGCAGCAGGACCTCTTGCCTGGTGGTGGCTGGCAGGTTTCTGACACAGAGGTGTCTCTTCTCTACACTGTGGTAGACGCTGAGGCGGAAGCCGGGCTCCAGCATGTAGCCGTGCAGCAGGCGGATCGCGTTAGAAGCTACAGCCGATGAACTGTATTTGGCGTATGCGAAGCCGCGGTTCTGCCCACTGAAGTTCATCATGAGCCTGAACTCCCACAGTGGGCCCACAGAGCTGAACAGGGGGATGAGCAGGTCCTCGTAGGCATCCCTTGGAATATGGCCAATGAAGACCTCACAGTTGGCTACTGGGGTGGGTCCGTCCCACCCTGAGAGCAGAAAGGACAGGGCTCTCGTCAGGTCTGGTGACCCAACAATTAACTGATTTTTACGAACAAGTATTTTCTCTCCCTACGGTGGCCTTCAGGTAATCTAAACATGCCAATGGCCCTCTCTGTGTTTGGTTTGTCCGTTCTAGGCTACTGTAGAAGCATGGCGGTGAAACATGAGGTCATTCTAATTTAACGAAAACACGAATCTTAGTGTCAGATGACCAAACACTAATGAAAACATCATTATAAATACGCTACTCCATTTCTACCAAAAGATCCCCTTTAGTCTTACACTGGGCCTTTAAAATGAAATAAAATAAACAGCTGCTAAAGCCACTCATCCTTCCTGACTTCCATTTCATTTCACTGTAATTGTGTGTAAAGGTGGGGTGATAGAGCTGAGCAGCAGCAGCAGCCTCTCTCACCTTCAGGTGGGCCTCCGTACTTCCTTTGGCCATTTACTTGAACCAGTTTTGTATTGGTTGTTTTCAGCCAGGTTTCCAGCGCCTGCACTCGCTCAAGGTTCACCTGACAGGGGAAAACGAAGTGGGAACAGTTCTTCAGTGACAGCACCTCTGAAGCTAACAGGACAGATCATCAGAATACAATCAGTGTTTTAAATCACGTATACTGCAGCGGGCTATACTAACAACAGCTGGGTTATTGGAATATGAAAGCAGATTTTAATATGTATTAACCAAGGGGGGAGTTGTAGGTTTCAGCAGTGAGGATCACTTCCGCATTCAAAAAGCTGCAGTTCCTCGGCTGCCGCTGGGGGCTGGCTCCAGAAGTGAGCAATTCTCCATTGACCCCCATGTTAAAATAGCCAACTTTACAGCCTAAAAAACACATTTACAGCCTGGTAAATTTTTTGTTTTTGGTCTCTATTGATAGTTTCCACCTCCGTGAACACTGTGAGGGGGGTGAATTTTTTTGTACCACAACCGTTTTAGTGTTATTTAGGGTTAATAAATTGGGGCGTGGTTACATTGAGTGACAGCCCCATAGACAGGCACTCAAGTCAAGTCAAGTCAAGTAGGTTTTTATTGTCGTTTCAGCCATATACACAGTACATAGTGAGACGAGACAATGTTTCACCGGGAGCGATTGGTGATACACACAACTGTTACAACACAGTATGGACAAG
Source organism: Toxotes chatareus (assembly GCA_016801885.1). Classification (NCBI taxonomy): domain Eukaryota; kingdom Metazoa; phylum Chordata; class Actinopteri; family Toxotidae; genus Toxotes; species Toxotes chatareus. The sequence continues at coordinate 24,011,094 of CM028885.1, read as the reverse complement.
ACAGATACGTAATAGTGCCTACATACACTATTTGAGACTACACAGATTCAAACACACAAGTGCCTATCCACAAACATACCTACATACACACTTATTTTACTTTTTGACACACGCACACACACACACCCACCACACACACACACACACGCACACACACCCACCCACACACACACTCAATCATATTTTACATACCTTACAACACAGTTGTAAACACAACAGGTCAGAGTTAAGTGACCTAAACAAACACGCTAGACAGGGCATGGTTTTAAGCAGAGCTCTGTGGCTAGTGGTATGATTGCACAGACTGTCCTAATCAATCCTAATCAATATGAGGTAGCAAATCAATATAGGTAGCAGCAAGAAATTGCACGAGGCATAAGGTGCGGTGTGCTGGTTGAACTGGTACGTAAACTACAGTCCAATAGTCCTGACGTTGTTTAGCAGTCTGACCGCCTGGGGAAGAAGCTCTTCCCCATCCTGGAGGTGCGGGCAGTGATGCTGCGGAGCCTTCTACCTGATGGTAGCAACGTGAATAGTCCGTGGGAGGGGTGGGAAGTGTCCCTGATAATGTTCTTAGCTTTCCGCAGACAGCGGGAGCTATAAATGTCTGAGAGGGGGGGGGGCAGAGAGACCCGGTGATCTTTTCAGCTGTCCTCACAATCCGCTGCAGGGCCTTACGGTCTGCAGCAGCGCAGTTGCCATACCACGATGTGATGGCGCCGCTGAGGATGCTCTCAGTCGTTCCTCTGTAGAAAGTTGTGAGGATGGAGGTTGGGAGATGAGCTTTGCGCAGTCTTCTCAGGAAGTACAGACGCTGCTGGGCTTTCTTTGTGATGTGTGTGGTGTTCTTAGTCCATGAGAGGTCGTCTGTCTGTTATGTGTACGCCCAGAAGCTTTATGCTCTGGACAATCTGCACGGAAGGTTGTCAATGCACAGTGGGGTGTGTGTGTGTGCAAAGTCCGTCTGAAGTCGATGACCAGTTCTTTTGTTTTGTCCACGTTGAGGAGCAGGTTGTTGTCAGTACACCAGGTGCTGAGCTGTGCCACCTCCTCTCTGTATGGGGCTTCGTTGCCTCCGCTGATCAGGCCCACCACGGTCGTGTCATCAGCAAACTTGATGATTTGGTTTGAGCTGTGCGTTGCCATACAGTCGTGGGTGAGGAGTGTGAACAATAGCGGGCTGAGCACGCAGCCCTGGGGGTGCTCCTGTGCTCAGTACTGTTGTGCTGGATGTCTTGCTCCCGATCCTGACTGCTTGGGGTCTGCCTACCAGGAAGTCCAGGATCCAGTTCCGGAGTGTTGTGTTCAGTCCAAGTTCACCTAGTTTTGTTATCAGCTGTTGAGGGATGATGGTGTTAAATGCTGAGCTGAAGTCAATGAACAGCATCCTGACATATGTGTCCTTTTGATCCAGGTGAGAGAGAGCCAGGTGGATGGCGGTGTTGATGGCATCGTCTGTGGAGCGGTTGGGGCGATGCGCAAACTGCATTGGGTCCAGTGTGGCTGGTAGTTGTGACTTGATGTGTCTCATTACTAGCCTTTCAAAGCACTTCATGATGGTGGATGTCAGTGCAACTGGGCGGTAGTCATTTAGACAAGTCACTGAGGATTTCTTCGGGACGGGGATGATGGTGGTGGTCTTGAAGCAGGTGGGGACGACGGTGGTGGACAGTGAGATGTTGAAGATGTCAGTGAGGACGTTGGTCAGTTGATCTGCACACTCCCTCAGCACACGACCATACCATCCGCCCAGCAGCTTTCCGTGGGTTGACTCTGAGTAGGGTCCTACCATCAGGCTGAGTACCGGGTCGTTAGGGGAGGGGCCCAACAGCTTGTGGGCCTCAAATCTCTGGTTTAACGCCTGGGTTGACTCTGAGTAGGGTCCTTCTCACTTCAGAAGTGGACAGGCTGTGTGATGCCATCATCTACCTGCTCAACAGAGTCTGCATCCACCTGAGGTGGTGATGAGAGTGAGTACAGGACGGTTGTGGACAACTTTGTCACGTGGAGCAGGAGAAACCACCTGCAGCTCAATGTGATGAAGACAAAAGAACTGGTGGTGAACTTGAGGAGGACCAAGGCTACAGTGACCCCTGTCAACATTCAAGGGGTCAATGTGGACATGGTGGAGGAATACAGGTACTTGGGGGTGTACCTAGACCACAAACTGGACTGGTCCAAAAACGTGGACACTGTTTACAGAAAGGGCCAGAGCCGTCTCTATTTTCTGAGACGGATAAGGTCCTTTAACATCTGCCGGACGATGCTGCGGATGTTCTATGAGTCTGTGGTAGCCAGTGCCGTCCTGTACGCTGTTGCCTGCCGGGGCAGCAGTCTGGGGGTGAAGGACACTAACAGACTCAATAAGATCATCAGGAAGGTCAGCCATGATGTAGGAGAGGAACTGGACTCACTGAATACAGTGCTGGAGAGGAGAATGTTGTCCAAAGTTAGGACAATATTGGATTCTCCTTCACACCCTCTCCACCATGTGCTGATCCATCACAGAAGCTCGTTCAGCAACAGACTTATTGTTCCACGCTGCACAACAGAGCGACACAGGAAATCATTCCTGCCTGTCGCAATCAAGATATATAATTCTGGACTGTAAGAATCACGGACTCATGTATACTGTGTATACGTTATTTTTAAACTATCAACCACAAACGTCATGTACATATTGCAAATATTAAAATATTAAGATGTCTTATTTTTATATTAGTTGTATATATTGTTCTCTTTGATATTGGAGTTATTGCAATATTTTTACTTGATTTTCATTATACTATACTCTTGTTTTTCATTTATTTTTGTTTTTCATTTTCACTTATTTATTCTAGAATTTTTTTTTTCTCTTACCACACACTGTGCAATTTTCCTCTTTTTCTTCTTTTTCAACTTGGAGTTAAAGTAACAACAAGAATTTCCCTACGGGGATTAATAAAGTTATTCTGATTCTGATACTAGGCTACAATTTCGTCTCATTTTTCTGTTTAAAAAGTCCGACACTGCATGGACAGAGCAGCTCCGTCAGTAAGCGGCTGCTGTAACTGTAAGTGGATAGTGGGTGGAGGCAGCGGTGAAAACCGGTAAATATTAAATATTAAAATTTTAATATATTAGTATCATAATTATGTTTATCGTTATAATTAATAATAATAATAATAATAATTTTAATATATTTTATCAATATGAAATAATAATGATTGTTTCACAGTTAAATAATAGGCACAACTCCACCAAACCCTGCAGCTCCATCTAAAACCTCTCTATCTGAAACAGTCATGTTTAAAACACAGCAGCAAAAAAAGACTTATATAAAATCAATTATAAAAGGCATAAAAGTTAGTTTCATTGTTATTGTAAAAAATTTTATTTAATTATGTTTTAAACCCTTTCTTAATCATTCTTCATTTTTCCTGTTTCTAACCAAATTTTAACCTGTTTTCCATAGTGGTTTTTTGTTGATATCTTGTTGCAAGGGTTAAGTTTTAAATTTACACAAATGTACTTTTGTGATTAAAATTCCTATTTAATTATTTCAGTTATCTATTTGTTTTTGAATTTTCAATATTATGAATTTTTATTAATTTTTATTGTATAAAATCTTGACATGTATCTAGGATTAAATTTGAAACCAGAAGCGAACCCCAGGTTTTCAAAAGTAAAGGCCCTTGAAGGTAAAAGTCTAGCCTAATGGGCATTCTTTTTTTTTTTTATTTTGGTCCACTTGGTTCAAATCTGTCTAAAATCAGATTTTCCTGTTTCCCTTGTTTTACTGCATTATGTTACCTGTGTTCATGTCCCTGCCCCTGTTTTTCCCGGGTTTTAGTGTGTCTATTTCCTCTTTTTCTGTTAGTCCAGGGCCCTTTTCAATTTGCCATCCGGTTTCCTGGTTTTCCAAGGTTGATCGCAGATTTAATGTGCTATTTCTGAATTCTCGATTTTAACCCTCGTTTATCTCTTGAGTACGACCCTTATTGTCCAGGTTGGCTGGGGCCCTTTTTGGATGGTGTTCGGGGTGAATATACACTGAAAGGCCTGAGTGAGTCATGGAATGGGCAGGTTTTGGAAAAGAAAAAGCGACAATAACTTTAAGGTGTGAAGCTGGACTGCATGTAAACCACTTAAAACTGTTACCGGTAAAGCACTTGCTAAAACCAAAAGTTTTTAAAAGGGGTTTACTGCAAACAGCTTTTGCAGTCCCAGAGATACTGTAAAACATTATTTCCCATGTATGCAAATGGAGTCCAAAATTCAGAAGTGAAACTGAAACATGGAGGAATCGTCCCATAACACGTCTAACCTTGGTTTTTAAACTAATGAAGGAATCACCAATCATGAACCAAAATGAGGGTAAAGCATTTGCAACTTTCAATGAAGCTTTTGGGAAAAAGACATAGTGCGAAGCTTTTAATGGCAAAAATCATTTTTGGGGAACTATTAGAATCTTTTGCAGTCCAGCCCAATTATTCTACATTGGTGCAAAAGGTTAAAAGATCATCTTTACCAAAAGGGCAAAATGAAAATGAAAGCTTTGTAACCCCTCTTCCTGGAAAATGGTGAAAGGTTTACAAAAGTGAATTGCAAAATTACTTAATCTTAATGAAACTCACAAATGACACTTTGAACTAATTCTAAGTATGAAAAGTTTCCTTTATAAGCAGGGAGGAAAGTTTACTTTTTCATGACGGAAGTTTGAATTCCTTTTTTTAATCTGGTTCCCTTTTAAACTTACATACATTAACAGTCGATGGTTGTAAGTTCCAAATAATGGAAAATTTATAAACGGTAAAGAATAAATAAAAATCGTAGGGCAAGATGCTCTTGTTGGGACTCTTTTCTGGTAAATCACCTGTGTGGTTTCAGATGAGCAAATTTTGAACAAACCGACTCAATTCCTAAGCTTCCATGCTTCTTTTTAAAAAAATTAAATTAATTTCAACATGAGAAATGTTCCAAATTGCCTTAAGGTTCTTTGGTTTGGGGCAGAAGGGGACCTTCGATATGCTAGATAACAATTTCTGGTGGCTAATTAGAATTACAAGTGCCTTGAAAGCAATTTGATCGTCCTTTTTTTTAACCCCAACCTTTCCCCTAGGGTCCTTCCTTCATGATTAATCTTTCACAGTTTTAAATACAAATCCAGAGGTATCAAATTTTCACAGTAACTGAAAACTACGTCAAAAAATTTTTAAAAGGGAAAGTGTTACGCTCAATCAGGGAATGGAATTCCGTTTTCGTGTGTAATAAAACTTGCTATCCTGAGTTTTTATTAAAGATTTTTTAGAAATGTAAAATATATTGGTTGAACATCAGTTCTTTCCTTCGACAATTGGGTACTCGACTAGGGGGTTACGTGAATGGGTTTTTGACGGGTCAATTGTTCAAACTGACAACCGCATTTAGTTGTGAAACAGACTTAGGGGTAAAAATTGTAACATTTGGTTTACTTGGAAATAAAATAGGATAAAAGAATTTTGAGCGGAGGGTTGCTGTTTTTGAATTTCAAGAGTTCCCTTTTTAAAATTTGGGATTTTGAGGCTCCAATATGGAGTATTAAAGGATTCGAAGATCGTTCTCAAAATAAGGCTTAAACATTTTTTAAGCGACGACCACCTCGGTTCCAATCTTTTCAAATTTTTAAAATAACTGTGACCAGGGGGGTAGCAAAAAGGACTTTTGAGTACCAAACTTGGAGGCCCATCCGGGGGTTTGTTTTTCAGTTTAAAGTTGAGAGATAAAAGGTAAATTTAAACTATGATGATGACCTTCGCTTAAAATTACTCTCTGTTATGAATATTTAAAACCACTTGTAATAACACGTTTGGAGTAGAACCGTGTGACTGCCAATGGAAGGGTTTAACCTCGAGACGAAAATTCGAAAATTCACCCGGAAGACAGTTAGCCCTTTTACCAATACTGATAATTTAAAGAAAAAAGAGGGATTTCAATCATGGGTTTTGAGCTTTGCCTTTTTTCGCGATAGTAAAAACCGTAGATCAAGGTTAAATAATGTCAAAGTTTAAAGCAGAATGTTCCCGGATCCGGCCAATTGTTACAAACGTTTAAGCACAGGCGGGTCGCCGAGGTGATCCAAATTTTCCTTTGATATACTAAACAATAGGTGATTTAGGTGGGTGAAAAGAAAAGACAAACCGGGATGGGAGAGGGTTTCTGTCTTCATTTTAATTCATTAAGGTAAACAAAGGGAAAACAACGTGCTTTTAAAACCAAACCTTGGATTATCAATTGGAAGGAAACTATTTACAGGAGAAGACAAAGCTTAGAAATGGATTGTTAAAAAAAGAGGAAATTGGGGTGGTGACAAATAGAGCAAAAAAGGTCGTATCCCCGAGACATAAGTATGTGAGTGTTTAAGGGAAAGCTTTTAAAATGGCTAATTTTACACATGGAAGATCATTCCAAAGGAACCTAGGGAGAAAGAGCTAACAAAGGAGAATTGAAACTTGAAGGGGGTTGCAACTGGAATAAAAAGCACCGAGCCGGAGTACTAAATGAAAGAAAGGGACAAACAGGCCAATTCCAGTTTTAAATTAAATCAAATTAGGGATATAAAAAAGGAAATGTAGTAGGACCTTAAAGGTAAAGATAGTACTGACATGTTCTTTAAAAATAAGGATATATCCAACTTCCACCTCAGGTATACTAATTATTAAAGGTATCCAACTGTCAAAAGCCATAAGCTGTAGTCAGCGATTTGAGGTTAGGTTCCACTGAAGAAGGGAGTTTAAGGGTTATTCCCCTCCTTTTACCGTTTTGGGCCAAATTGTCAAAGTCCTTATCTTGGATGGATCGTCAGCGATCCATCCACTCTCGACCTATCCGTAACATGGAGCTAGCTTCCTCTGATTAATGACCCTCTTTTTCAGAGGGGCAACAGAGTCAAGGGTTGAACGCAATGAAGCAGCAGTATTATCAACTAGATAGTCTCTATCTGCTGGAGTAAAGTTTAGGCCATTGCCCTCTGTAAAACTGGCACATGGCAGCGGAGATAATAAAGATGGAATAGCTTCCTTATATTTGATAACAGCATTATCAGACAAATATCTACAGGAGTTATTTTTTCCCAGATGCTGTGCAGTTCATTATTGTAAATTCAAAAGTTACTAAAGAATGATCAGATAAAACAGGATTCTGAGGGAATACTGTCAAATATTCAGCTTCTATGCCATAAGTCAGTACAAGATCAAGGGTGTGATTAAAACAGTGAGTTGGTTTGTTAATATTTTGCAAAAAGCCAATTGAGTCTAATACTGAATAGAAAGCAGTCTTAAGGCTGTCATTGTGGGTATTTACATGAATATTAAAGTCGCCCACTATAATTGCTTTATCCGTACTAAATGTGCTATATATCAGCTTAGGTCTAGGATTAATTAATAAACTTGAGTGGTAGATTGCTGCCACTCCTCCTCCTAATGTGATAATTAATATAACTAACAGGGGTTGACTCATTTAGACTGACATACTCTTCCTCCTGCAGCCAGGTCTCAGTCAGACAGAATAAATCAATCTGCTGATCCATTATCAAATCATTTACTAACAGAGATTTAGACAAGAGAGATCTAATGTTTAAAATTCTTTTGTATCGACTGGGAAATAAAACATTTCTAGATTTCTGAATCCACTTAAAGACTGAACTTAACATGAGAAAATTAAGAAAGACTTAATGGACATGACGCACACTGCTGAGAAGTATTAAAGACATCTTAAGGAAGCTAAAGTTTTCAACATGATGTGTTTAGCAAGTCCAGCAAGGAAATATATTTTGTACATTTACAAACCAGAACCTACCACAGGGGCAAAGGGTCTTATCCAGTACAAAAGTTGTTGGGGGCAATGGCTGAAAGAATCCTGTGGTACTGGCATCTCTGTTGTGGAGGGGGTGTCTGGTGTGCATGCTGGCATCACATTCAGCACAGAAGAAGGGGCGTAACAGCTGTATTACACCAACACTGTTGGCAGATGTGGGCTTCCACATTTTCTTGTGCTGCTGCGGTGTTAACCAGACGTGGTCTCTCTGCCCTCCAGCTCTCTGCAAAGAGACTTTTTCATGTGCTCCAGTTTGATGAAGCCAGAAGAGAAGCTCTTGGGGTTGGTGCTTCCACCTCATCTGCTGTGGCGTCGCTGAGTGATTGCTGGAGATCTCGTAGAAACCCCTCTGTTTAAATTGTACAAAAAAGTCAAAAATAAGTGTACTGTATGGAGCAGCTGTGAAGGTGTAAGTGCTGTGCTAAAATTCTACATCTTAACTGTGTATCACATACACCATACAGATACAAGTCCAAATGTCTGAACATGATGCTTTGGGCTTATGGAGAACAAATAAAGTACATAACAACAGTCTCTGGAGCAAAGACCACCTCAGAGTTGGTGTTGGGGGCATCAACAGGGGGATGAGTCTTCTGACTGTAACCAGCTGTATCAGAATTAAAAAAAAAAAAAAAATCATTGTACCATTAAAATGTTCTATTTGTCTCAACACGTTAGCCTGGTTAACAGAGTGAAATAGCACAATCTCACTGCCAAACATTTATCTACATGAGGTGTAGTTGTATCTGTTACCATACCACCAAACCAAAGCTGATAACTCCTAAAGTTATCCTTTGTACTCCAATATTCTTTTTCCCCTGGTGCCATATATAAAGCTTTATGTTTTCCTTGATCTGAAACACAAACGCCTAAAAAATCGACATCTTTAAAATATCATGAATGCAAAAACAATACTGACCCTGGCTTGACTGATTCCTGTTTGATCGTGGTCTTGCATGGATTAAGTTTCCATCACTGTTTCTCTTCTTCCACCTCACCGTTCACGCAGGTGCCACTGGTGCTGAGAGAGAGAGAGAGAGAGAGAGAGAGAGGTTAACAGGTACAACACAGCAAGGACAGGCTAACAAGAAAGATGTGGCTCTCAAAAGTGCCTTTGGGTTGTTTTGTTTTTAGAAAAAAAAACAAGGGTTGATTGACAAATGTGCAGGACCTGTTGAGGGAAGAGAGGAGAACTGAGAAACTCCAAACTAAACAAACATACATTTGACACATACGATTTTTTTTTTAAATTTACGACATCACTACTTAGCTACTGACCAACTGTTGTGAGCTCCTAAGTAACACTGGTAAATGAAAACACCTATGTGTACCTATGCAGTCTGTGATTTATATTACTGGAGACAGTGATAAAGCGAGTAAGCAGATCATTAAAATGTAAGCCATAACTGGATCATGGTTACAATTTTTCCAGGTCTGACAGTCAGGAATGTTTGTGTGCCGACTCATGTACTCAGATTATTGTTACAGACAGATTAAAAGATATTTTTAAATACAACTTTTTAAAACAAAAGCTTGACATTGGGCTGAAGTCCAGACTGGTCTCGGAAAATGAACTGGCAAGTTTAACATCCCCTCAATGTTACTGAAAAAGAGCATTTTAAAAACTGCTTTGGTACACCTGCTGCTCCTACAAGACTGACACTCAGTAAACTGCAGAGGGACATCTTGTGTTTAACTTATGTTACTGAAAATAAAGCCTGGGGATGAATGGAGCAGCTTCACTGTAGGAACTAAGAGCAAATCTGGCCCTGAGCATTATGACAGTTATTAAGCACACTCACATTTCATTGCTGAGCCACACAATTCTTTGTTCAATTCAATTTTTTTATATAGCGCCTTCCACAATCAGAACTGTCTCAAAGCGCTTGACAGAGACCCAGAGCCTGACCCCAGATCAGCACTGAAGGCGACAGTGGCAAGAAAAACCAGGAGGAAACCTTGAGCTGAACCCGGCTCATATGGGGGACCCTCCTGCTGATGGCCGGGCTGGGTGAAAGGAGGAAAAGGAGGAAGGTAGGACAGCTGGAGTGGATGGAAAGATCAAATGGCTTCTTCAGTAAAATGTTGGGCTCTAATCTGAGGTAAAATGAACTTAAATCTCTGCCTTCTTACGACCAAGCTTCAGTGTATTTTTACTAAATGTAGCACCAGTATGAGGAAGTAAAAAGAAATGAATGTAAAAACAAAGTAGCTCAAAAGCAGGCAAACGGTTCAGTTAAATCTGAGTTCAGCGTGGACACATTTAACCAGCAGGGGGCACCATGTACCTTAATGTACCATTAATGAGCAAAAAGTCAAGTGGGACAAGACAAAAGAAAAAGAGTACTGTTCCCATTTAAGACAAACAACATTAAAGTTCAAATGTTCTAAATGAACTTGTCTGAATAAATGGCCAAATACAGTGTAGAGTTTCTACAAGTGTGTCATCAGGACCACATGGGGATGTAACCTGCTCTTACTCAAACTCAGCTCTCCCTCTCAGTTTCACAGAGAATCAACAAGAATCAAGATCTTTATTTGCCATTTGTACACAAACACTCAGTCTGGGCACATAGAAATTCTTGTGCGTTGCTCAGGAGTCAAAACTTCAATAAACACTGTAGAAGTGGAAAGTAGAAAAATAAAAAGGTTGCACGCTATAAAAACAAAAACAAAAAAAACAACAACTACAAAATACACTCTATTTACACAAAAGTACACTCTGTCTAGACAGATGTCCATATTTATTGCACGTGGATTATATTGCACACAGACATTTAGATTATTGCACCTGAGCCTCAGTGAGGTAGTTGGTGTAAACAGTCCATTATTTTCCTCAAAGATTTGCCATCAGCCTGACTGTGGCAGGAAAGAAGCTGCTGTGGAATCCACTTGTGTGAGTTTTTATACTGTCTGCTCTGCAGTGTCTCAGGTTGTATGGTGTGTGTCTGTGTTTGAAGATGGAGTGTGCTGGGCAGGGGCGCCGCCAGAAATCTTGGGCCCCATGAAAGATTAGAATTTTGGGCCCTCCTTTTTTGCGAAAATCTGTTTAGGTGATCGTGGTAACATCATTAAATGGCATTATTTTAAATGCACCATTGTCAGAATTAGACTTTAAGATATTGCATCTACGTATTGTAAAGTTATTTTGTATGGAGTCCATTCTAAATGTTCACATGTTGAAACAACTTGCATGCATCACTATATCAGTATGGATTTACAACAGATACACAAAAACCTAAAAATTATTTTCTCTGTTTCCTACATTTCTGGACTTATTGTAGCATATATGATGAAATGTATGCCTTAATAAATAACTAGGCTATAGGCTATGAACTGCAAGAAATCCACTGAGTGTTTTTGCTTATTAATTATTTATTGCTTTTTGCTCATCTGGTTGCCTGGCCTGAAGAGGGACCTGGCTCTAAAGTATCCATAATGTGCAAAATACAGTCTGTTATAAATTCCCTCTGACAGAGTGATGCCTGTAAGTTCTCTCACCAAATTAACTTTGCATTTAAATGAACTCCATACTGTAAGTAGCCTAATAATTGTTGCTCATGAAAGAAAATAAATGCCTGAAATTAATTTGAAAGTGACCGTGGATTCTCCATTTTATAGTAACAGTCTTTTCAGACGAATTCTGACTGTTGCCTATTATCACCAACACTTTAATATGCTCACTAGCTTAGTAGCTGCTCCCTGTGTAATTAAAAAAAATCCTAAAGCCTTTATCTATGGATTGTATTGCTCACCTTCCTCTCCTTCAACTGCGCATGAGGGTGAGGGCAGGTGTCCCTCTGAGGCTGAATCTGTGCATGTTGAGGGCACTTCATTAGTTATGAAACTAGTTAGCAGTAGCACCAGCATAATGTAATGATTTATCTTGTACATTAGCCTAGCAGCCTAGTTTATCACACATATTTATCCACTTTTGTACATTCATCTTATCTACCGTGGCAATAAAGGTAGAGAATTTCAATAAAATGGCACTGTAAACTGTTCTCTTGATGGGCTAATCCAACCACTTTAATCTGAAATCTGTAGGTCTATCATTCTATAGCATATTGTAAACACCAAGGTGAGTGACGACTAATACCTGCTAATAGCCTACCTTTCTTTGGGAAAAACTGTGTCAGCAGCTGTCTGCCCTTTTTCTCCCTCTCAGCCTTCTCCTGCCTCTCCTTTCTTTTCTGGTAACCTGACTTCATACTTCACCTACTCCTGCAGCAGCGCTAACGCTCAGAACAGCTGATCACTCTCTGAGTCCAGCATACGCATTTGACAGTCCCGCTCTGCTCGAGTCAGACTGTACCATTCTTTAATAAGAGAGGGGGGTAAATGACATGATAAAGAATTCAAGGAAAATGTTATAGAAAACGAAAACCATGTTCAATGTGCTTATTCTAACAGATGAAATGTAATATTTTATTTAAAAAGCTTAAACAGGGAAAAATTATTAAGATAATATTATTAGCCCCTCAGCCCAGGGCCCCTGTCAGTGCTGGGCCCTTAGAATTGTCCTAACCTTTCCCCCCCTGGCGGCGGCCCTGGTGCTGGGTGGTTTGTGTCCTTGTAAATGTTCGATGCTTTCTTGACAGGTGTGCGCAGCATATGTCAGCCCTGTGACAGACTGGTGACCTGCTGAGGGTGAACTCTGCCTCTCATCCAAAGTTAGCTGGGATTGGCTTCAGGGCCCCCCACCCCTGTGACCAATAAGTGGATTAGAGGTTTGGACGATGGATGGATGGATGGGTGGGTGGGTGGGTGGATGGATGGATGGATGGATGGATGGATGGGTGGGTGGGTGGATGGATGGATGGATGGGAGTCTTCTGCCAACAACTTTCTGACTCAGACTGACAAATCCAAGTCTGTTAGTCTTGGAAGTACTGTGACCATCAGCACCACAGGGAGTTCAGATGTTGCTGATGATCAGCTGGTACCTTCAGAAACCTGGACAGGCTCCCAAACTTCTTCTATGTGCTGCATCATTTCCATTCAGTGGCAGTAGAGCTGGTTCTCAATACACTTTAACTTTTAGTGGTGTTCAGGCTGAAGATGTTGGAGATTATTATTGTCTGGGCTACCACGGTAGTGGAGTGTTCACACAGTTCTTCAGAGTCGTACAAACACCTCCCTCACTTTGACTGAAGTGAAAATGGCCTGCTGCAGGTGCAGAGGTCTGATGAAGAGGCTGTGAAGAGATCACTGGTTCAGTGAACGCAGTCATCAGTCACACGATAGAATGACAATATAGCTGGAACAAACGTTTGTCAAAGCCACTTCCACTTAAATCATTAAATGTCATCTTTTCAGGAACCAAACTGCTGCTACACCAAACCCCTGACAGCAACACATGATCACAAAGAAAGCAAAGGGCATATTTTAAATGCAGAAAAAATAAAACAATACCTATATAAATTCAGATACTCAATGGAATTTAAACCTGAAATGAATTTAGCACTCTCAGGCTACATCAAGAAGACTGATTCTTCTCTAGAAACAGAGAAAAGGCAGACATTTTGCCACATTCTTTGACTGTCATTCTGACCTGTAAAAGCTAATTAACAGTCTACCTGATCAGATGGTTTGAACCAGTGGTTCCCAGCCTCAAGCAAATATGAGGCTTCAGTCGTCAGAGCAGGTCAGATCAAGTGGAAATCTAAGAAGCTAACAATGTCGTGCCTTTTTCCATTAAAGTTCTTTCTTTCCTTTTTTGTATCAGTTTAGATTGAGATTAAAGCCTTTTTAGTAGTTTAACATGTAAGTGTTTCTTTGATAGCGATGCAAAAAAATACTGGATTTGTGAAACATGTGACCAGGGGCTTTTTTATTGTAAACCTAAAACGGAGAGAATTCCTGGTTTAAAATGGAAAAAAAAAAGTTAAATGTGACCAATAAAATTAAAAAAAAAAAAGTAGTAATTATAGCTATCAGTTAAATGTAGTGGACAACAGTCCAAGCTGCAGTGTCTTTGTATTTCTTTTCTAAAACATTCTTCATAAAAAAAAAAAATGTTGTTTATAATCCAAGTATCATACCTGAGAATATACTAAAGCTACAGGAGATGGCTTCACATTTATTATTTTTTGACATTTTATTAGAATATGCTATCTCTAGCATGAAATCATTCTAAAATATTTTGCAATAAATTGTTGCTTCTGCTTGGACTGTTGTTATCTCAGCCTGTTTTGTTTCTAAATATTTGCAGAAATCAGCTTCAGTTCAAAAAGAATGAAATGTTTTCAGCCTCCACAAAAACAGATGGGATTAAATGACAGGAATAGAAGTCTGAAACTGTTTGTGGAAATGTGCCAGTTCACCAGACCTCAGCACCTGCAGCAGGCTGTTTTCATTTCAGCCAAACTGAAGGAGGTTTGTGTGTGATTTTAAATCTCTGTGTGAACTCTCCACCACCATGGAAGCCTGGACAGTAATAACCTCCAACATCTTCAGCCTGAACACCACTAATAGTTGAAGTGTATCGAGAACCAGATCTACGGCCACTGAATCCAGACGGAGTTCCTGAGAACTGATTTGATGCTTTGTATGTTAGAAGTTTGGGAGCCTGTCCAGGTTTCTGAAGGTACCAACTGAGAGAGCTCCCAATATTAAAGCTCCCTGTGGCGCTGATGATCCCTGTGCTGCCCTCACCAAGCGAACCCTTGCCAGGCTAGACAGCCAGATAACATCACATGACGAATGCGAGGCAACTTTTCATGCTTCACTCGGTCACAGACACACACTGTCATTTATTTTGTAAAACTGACATACGACAGAAAAAACAACACAATCACTATCCGCACAAAAACCTAAACAACAGCACACATTGTGCAAAGTAACATGGAGCTAGCAAGCAAGTTAAACCAAACAACACGCAAGTTAGCCGCTAACAGAAAATGCTAAAAACACAACACGCTAAACACAGCACTTAAAACTACACACATACAATACTCACAGACTGTAGCGGTCACAGGCTGAAGCGTGTGGAAACACATTCACCGACTTTAACAACGCGACTCTCCGTTACCGTCTTTACGTTCACTCAGGTAACGTGTCTGAGCGGAGCGGCAAAGATCCCAGTTACTATATTGACAAGAAGAGCGCTCACTCTGTCGCCGCTTTCAAAACCCAAGAAAGCAACCGAACACTCACTCTGACACAATTTTCATGAACTAAAGAAAAATATATCTTTTACTTTTTCTTTTTTCTTTTTTTTTTTTTTTTACACTTTTTAACACTTGTGAATTTTAATATTATTTTTAATCTAAAGACAGCACATAACTCACACTGACTCACCTAAAACTGAGCCAATAAGCCTTTGATAACTATTATTCACACTCTGAAAATCAATTAAGTTTGAGTCAGACACGAGCATATGAAAATACGTATGACATAATCAGCCTACCGCATATAGATACGTTTTCGCTCCAGCTCCAAACTGTTATCTAACATTAACTTATTGAGCTTACCTTGGACAGGTGTACGTAATGGAGCGGCAGGTATCTGCTGTGACTGAGCCGCCGGAGCCGGAGGACTTCTGTTCAGAGCTTCCTCAGTCAAATGCGCTGCTTCTCTCAGAAGCTCCAGCAAGTCTTTGACATTTTGTCCTGCACCTCACACGCTGTATCAACACTGGCGCTAGCAGCACCGAGTCTCACGCTTGTTTTTTTTTTTTTTTTTTTAGCAGTTGCTCAATAAAGTTTTGCTTAATAAAGTATCCAAACCAACGTAGAGATGAATAGCGCCACCCAGTGTATCGGAATGTGTTCACTAGCTCTGCATCGATCCATTATCTGGAATCGATTTGCCTTGATGGGCAGGGCAACCAATCAGGTGTTAGGATCCACCCATCCAACTTTGATGGGCGAGTTTGACAGATAAATTCATGAAACACAGGACCATGAAATAATTACTTTAATTGTGAAATAATTATATGTTTTCAACATAAAACGAAATGGTATTTTAATTAATTAATTCCACATTTAACAACATTTATTTAATTCCAATTTTAATTCATTCATGACATTCATTCATTCATTTTCTACCGCTTAATCCGTCAGAGTTGCGGGAGAGCTGGAGCCTATCCCAGCTCACTATGGGCGAATGAGCCGGGGTACACCCTGGACTGGTCGCCAGTCAATCGCAGGGCTGACACACAAAGACAGACAACCACACACGCACACACTCACACCTACGGGCAACTTAGAGTAGCCAGTTAACCTAACCCATGCATGTTTTTGGGATTGTGGGAGGAAGCCGGAGTACCTGGAGAGAACCCACGCAGGCCCAGGGAGAACATGAAAACTCCACACAGAAGAGCCCAGGCCGGGGTTCGAACCTGGAACCCTCTTGCTGTGAGGCGACAGTGCTTACCACTGACTTAATTAATGAATTATTTACTTGTGAATTTATTTATTTCATTGTGCCACAGTGCACTGGTACCTTGAACCTTTCTTCTTACCTTCATACATATGTTTACATGGACTAAATGTATTCATTATTAGTTAAACATGCAATGTTACACCCACACCATGATGCAAACCTACATTAATATGATGTTGTGCAATAGAATTCAGGACACAGCAGAAAACAAAAAAAAAACTCTTTGGTCAAAACATTAATTTTTTATTCATAAAAAATATTTTTCAACAAAAGACACTGGCACAATGCCAAGGACAAGCCTTAATAGCATTCCAATCTGAAAATGAAAATATGTACCAATCAGAAGAAAAAAACATGCCAGAAACACAAATTAATGGACTAATGATAGAGAAAACTTAATAGCATAAACAAACATCACATGTCAAAAACTGTAACAGGTTGACAAGACACTGACAACAGCCTGAACAGCAGAATCAGATCATTAAACTTTACCAAATATCCACTGACACATTTCAAAATCATTAAAGCACCAAAGAGAACTTGCACTTTCCCTTGGACTGGAATCCCCTTCTTCTGCTTCTGAAAAAACAAACAGAACTAAAGTAAGGAGGAACAGAAAAGGCAATACAATTATTGTAAACACTGTACTGACACAAATTAAGTATTCTGGGGATATACACACATTAATAGAAGAGAAACTAAAACATACACTAAAACATAATATAAAATAAACACCCAAAATAATGGGTCTCCATATCACAGTGTGTACTTCAGATCCACCCAGAGCCCTTTCTCACTCCCTGTTTGCTGCTGCCTCTGTCTGCATCTGTCTTGCTGGAGGTGTGTTTCGAGGCCTGCCGGTATTTGTGGTTTTCTTGGGTTGGCTTGCTGTGGTTATGACTGTGGCTCTGAAGCTGGCTGTAGGCCTGACTGTGCATTTCCAGCATCTTCTGAGGCTGATGGACGTCCCTCTGAACAACTTTGGGGGCGTCTCCCATCCTCACTCTGCCCAAGCTGTCATGATTATTGGTGTCCTGCTGACGCTGCTTTTGTGCAATGTTCACACAGTTCTGCTGGCGTGCCACCTTAGCATTAGCGAGATCAGTAACGGGCAGTGGTTTGTTATGGTTACCTGTAGACACCAGAGGAGGCTTGATGGCAATGTTGTACGCAGGTGGGGCTGATGGTGTCAGTCCGTACAAGTCTTCGTCAGGGAGCTGCACCCGGTGGGAATGTACGATGTCACAGATGGTACCTATGCCCAAGTGAAGCATCTCCCATATACTGAGTGCCAGACAGAGCAGGAAGACTGCGTACATGGTGTGGAGAAAGATTGTTTTCTCAGTGGGTCGTGACACAAAGCAGTCCACGCAGGGCAGGACTTTGCACACGTAAGTGGGAGATACTGTAAATCCATAAAGGAAATACTGTCCACACAAGAAAGCCACCTCCAGCGAGGAGCGAGCCAAGAGCTGAAGCACACAAATGCGCATCAGTCCATCTTCTTTGATCCGCTGGCGCCCATCATGCCGCGCTTTGACTTGTCCATCACCACTTCCCCCTTTTGCTGCTCCACCTCCATCGCGCTCCACCTCACCCTTTCCATAGATCACTGGATCTTCCTCATGGTCATCCTCAGCCTCTTCAATGCCCCTGTGCTGCTTTCTGGCTGCAAGACATCGCTTCTTGGATTTCCTCCGTGAAAATCTGCTCGCTCCACTGTCTGAGCAATCTTGTTGACAGCGTAGCCCAGGTACATGAGAGAAGGTGTGGTCACCAGAATGATTTGGAAGACCCAGAAGCGGACGTGTGACAGTGGAGCGAAGGCGTTGTAGCAGACGTTCTCTCAACCCGGCTGAGCTGTGTTGCAGACAAAATTGCTCTGCTCATCGTGGTAGATGGACTGTGTGGAATATACACTAACCTCAAATGAATCTGCCATTTGTCCCAAACGAATGTGACATGAATAACAAGAAAGCCAATTCCTGTTTCACATGAAAATAAGCTGCAATCCTTTCACATATGAACAAGGTTTTCAAATGTGAAAGGATTGCAGCTTATTGTGATTTACATATTGCAAACAAGATGGAGCCCACAGGGTATTTTGGGGCCACTATGTGAGACCTCCACTCTAACATGTCAAACCACACACAGATGATGTGGTATGTACAACATAACTTGATCTTGATACAAGCCTCTGCAAAGACAGCGACTTTGTCCATGTACAGAAAGTCAATACAAGTACAGTATCACTGGAAAACCATTAATTATCCAGCTACAAAGCTGGGAACTACCCAGTATGACTACAGAAGCAAATGAAGAACTGCTGCCTTGTATACAGGTAATTCAATTGTAGGTAATATTTTGCCCAGTGTCAGATCAAGAATTTAAAAGAGTCTTATTATTTTACTGTGGAATTAAACACAATTCATAGACTACTTAGTACAATCAGGAAAATCTGTTAATGATGTAACATATATACAGGGTGTTAACTGTGTGAACTACAAATAAGCAATGTTTGAACATACTTACTTCTAACTTCTATTTTACAATAACCCCCGCTGATCCTCCTCCTCCTCCTCTTCTTTCTCCACGACTACCTCTGCTATTTACAAAAAAAAAAAAAAAAATAATAAAATGCTCTAAATTTTAATGTCCTTGCAGCACTGGCTCTAATGAATTAATGTCATCATTCTTATTATTATTTACTCATCTCCCTTACAGTTTTTAAGTATATTTGTTAATTAGCAGTTGAACTGTGTTTTCAATGAGCAAATGTAAATGTTTTTGTTCTTGTTTAAACTCATCAAGCTTTAGTGTCATTTCTTTCTCACTTACGGCTGCATAGTATTGCAAATAAAAGAGTTGTACAGCTTTTTCAAATCAAAAACCTCAAAAAGAAAAGCATGTAAACCCACAGTTCCACCTTAAATTAGAGCCCCAACAGTGAAGCATCCACAGACCCTCAGTTCAAATACAGATCAATAAAAAAATTCAAACTGATTTATGCTGCAATGTGTTGCTGATTCGAGAATCTGTTTCATTGAAAACTAATTGTTGGCAATATTGATTATAGATTTAGATAATTTAAGCAGTTGATTCTAAACAAAATTAAAAAAAGAGACAAGAATTTGCTGTTTTCCTCTGATTTTTATTAACCAATAGATTTTGATCATTAGAAATATCTGTTGGTCGTTCAACAACTTTGAGTTGGGCTCCAGGAATTTGTGATGGCTCTATTTATCTTTTTTTCTAACTAATGATTAATTTAAAAAAAGAAAAAAAAAACAAATAAAGTCAGATTAACTTAAATAGCAAATAACAGTTACCTCAATTCTCTAAACCTTCAAGCCTACAACTGGAAATCTGAGCTAACATTAAAGTAACTAAGAAAATGGCGTCAGAAAGTTTTAACTTTAGCCAAATTGTTGTATAATGCCCAGTAATATCTATCCGTTATTATCAATTGCGTGTGTCATGCTACAATAACTATGCAGGTAAGATTAGGTAGTTGAACCTGCCAGTCCACAGTTAGCTTTAGCTAACTAGCTAACTCAGCTAACATAGCATGAAGTAAAAATTCATCCCAGCTGACCGGGAAATAGACTAATCCCACTGTATTTCTTAGTTTTTCTCTACAGTCTTCTAATGTTTTTTCTTCCTCAGACACGTTTACTCCAGTGACGGGAGACGTTTATTCACCTACCTCACCACAGCGGCATCCTCACCTATTCACAGGCACATTTGGAGCCACTCCCATCCGCCAGAGAGCTGGATATGCGTTAGGACCTCACCGATCAACCGACAAAGTATGGTACCAGTGTGCAGGGGAAAGAAAATCTACATCGCCGAATTACAGCAAAAAAGTACAGTATTCTCGTTCACACATAAAAATATCCCCAAAGTTTCAGATGAATTAAATCCTCACTAATTAACGTGTTAAATTTACTTTAAGTCATGGAGACTGGACCGGAGAGGGAGATGTATGTGATACTGTTTTTTTTCCTTGTGCTTCATGAGCATAGTCAGGGTCAGGACAGGTCCTACAAACCTACAAACAATGTCACATCTTCATTTATTTCTTACTGTGTCACTGCCTAACGTATATCACCTATGACGTTTTATTTTGAAAACCGGAAGTTGGTCCACGCTGTAGCACAGCAAGTGGCTGGTTTGACCGCAGTGCAGTGTTGCACTGTGTGCGCAGTCCAATTAGGCAGTTTTTCTAAAATACCGCCCGTAATAACATTTAATGGTCACAACTGTGTGCCCATAATGGACGCTCTATTTATCGGTCAATGACATGAGTTTTAATGATGATGGCAGTTTCATTGTAGTTTGTTAGCAAACGGAAGAAGCTTGCATTGCTACTAGCTTACTTGTGTTGACTGGCCTTGAAGGGAGGCTCCACGTCGTCCTGTACTGGATTCACGCTTTTCGTCAGTAGATGGCAGCATAGGATTAGGAATGAATAAGGGAGAAATCAAATCTGGAATTTGTTTAGGCAAATTACAAAATATATGCTGAGTCACTTTTCTGCTGATGCATTCCGTTCTGGGCGGTCTGGTGTGCAGAATATATTTTTCTATCACACAAAATCATCTTTTATTTCTTTTGCTGGCTTATATTAAAACTGCTGCGTGTTTATTTCACTTTGTGATTAAGCCAGGACTTTTCCCTGTATTACATCTTGGACCATGCTTATCATGTACAGGAGCATGTGTGGTGTTGTTAATGCTTCAAGATATATCATATTGCTAAAATTGTGAAATTGTAATATGAGCTGCTTTTTGTTATTTTGCAAATGAATGGGTCTGCAACAAAACTGAATGTGTTACATGTCTCTTGTGTTTCAGGATTTGATCGTATGCAGTGCAAAGTTTGCAAGTTCACAAGCTCCAGTCAAGAAATTCTTCTGAAACATTGCCGTCTTCATCACGGAAAAGGTGCACACTGGCCTTGTATTCATATAGACTGTGTTTGTGTATTCAAAACACCTGGTGCACTGAGGTCACACCTCTCTAGATGTCACACAACTGTGAAAATTCATGAAAATTCAACCTTTCAGTGTGAATTGTGTGATTACAAAGAGGTTTGCAGTTCTAAAACTTTTCTTCACCATCTTGGACATCATTTGAAGAATCGCAAAACAGTAAAATGTCCCTATCTAAATTGTACATTTGAAACAAATATACGCTCATCCTTTAGTTCTCACCGAAGTCCAAACCAGAAAAATTGTTCACTTAAAGATTTTTGAACTAGAGCGAGAGCTGATATTGAATACGGATTAAATTCTGAAGCGCTATCTGATGGTGAAGCAGGGACATCATCATCTCATCTCAGTAGTTTGAGAGCTGATAACTTTGAAGTTGTAGATTCTGAGACACTCCAGCACAAACTGGCCTGTCTCTTTCTGTCTCTCAAACAGTGTTACATGTCTCCAGAGATTCAACACAAAAGATTGTAGAAGATCTGCATATCTTGCTGTGTTTTTCGAGTAATCACACTCTTAACTGCGTCAAAGATCCTTGCAAAGCATAACACTGAGACAAGTTACTCTGTTTTGGAGGAAATTTATTGAGCTATAGTTCAGACTAACCCTCTTGTTTCAACAACATCAGCTAAAGGTTCCTTGTCGACAGATCGTAGAAGAAACTTATATTTCAAGAAACACTTTCATATTATTGAACCCACTGATATCTTTATATCACAACCCGTAAAGAAGCTTATGTTTATGTATCCATCATTAAGGTACTTGACTCTTTGTTAAGGTGTGCTGATTTTGTGGACCAAATTGTCTTTGATCAGCAAACTTTGGACATTTTCAGTCTTATCAAGACGGAAAGTATTACAAAGAAAATAAGCTGTTGGGACAGCAAGACCTTTCTGTCAGTTTGGCATTGTATATTGATGAGTTTGAGATTTGTAACCCGCTGGGCACCTCCAGAAAAATTCACAAGATAACTGCAGTGTATTGGGTTCTTCTGAATTTGCCAGCCAAGCCCAGATCAAGTCTCATTTCAGTTCAACTTGCTGTCTTGGGAAAAAGTGAGGATGTCAAACCATATGGTTATGAATAGTTTCTTGAACCACTGATTAAAGATATAAGGTTTCTAGAAGAACAAGGAATGTTTGTTAAAGTTGTGGATCAGTTTGTCGAGGGCACTGTATTTTGTGTGTGTGCAGATAACCTTGCAGCACACAGCCTTGCAGGTTTTCATGAAAGTTTCATTGTTGAGAAGTTTTGTCGGTTTTGTTTGATAAGCCGGGACCAAATTGCAGCCGCTGAATTAAGTGATTTTCCATTGAGGGATATTGATCAACACAACAGTTTTGTGGAAGAGCTTATGCAGAATGATAATGTTCAAAGCATTTGTGGGGTAAAAACTGACTGTGCTGAGGAAAAATTGACTTTTCTTTCATCCAATCACAGCATTTCCTCCAGATGCTTTGCATGACCTTTGTGAAGGGATTGTCCCTGTAGAACTATCCCTGTGTTTGAAACATCTCATCTCCAAAGGTTACATTACATTTGATGCATTGAATGACTGCATAAAATCATTTCCTTATAAGTTTTCAGACAAAGTAAACAAACCACAAAAAATCCCAAAAGCAGGCTTTGAATGCTGTTACAGGCCTTTGGTGGAATTATGGACAATGAGATTGGAAGCTAAGCATCGCTTCTTTAAAAAAGTGATCCATGACACCTAGAATTGGAAAAAAAAGTGCTGCTCACTCTTTCCTCAACACATCAGCAAATGATGGCATTGCATTTGGACAGTCAGAAACTTTTCAAGCTACAACTGTATGTTGAATCTGTAAAAGTGGTCAGGGTTTCACAACTGGAAACTTCACTTCAGTGTGAAATTCAGAAGAAGTACCCACATGTTGACAGTGTGTCTTTCTCTAAATCAGTTCACCTGCATGGAACTGGGTATGCTGAGGGCATGATTGTATCTGCTGGGCAGTGCAGTGGCCTCCCAGAATTCCACAAGATTCCACTTCTTGTTGATGCTGAGCAAGTGACACATGTAAAAGACTTTCCTCTTGGTACATTGAACATTTCAGGTCATACCAGCTTGTTGAAGGCCACTGTGTTGAACTCATAGTCCTGGAACAAGAGTTGCTGATGGATTATCACCCTCTTGCAGCCTACACAGTTGGCGCAAAGCTGGTGGTAACCACAAGGACGTTCATTCTTCAGTAAAGGATCTCAAGATATGGTATGTAGTCTGACAAAAAGTCTTTTCCTTTTGTTCATATCATTCTATTTATTTCTGTGGCTCTTCATCCTTACAGTACACTTTGATTACATAACCCTGGACCGACACTTCTAATATTTAGAGATAAAATGATAAGCTAATCAATTATTAGGTAAATCTGGGAAAATATCTGTCATGTATCAAATTATCCAATACTTTCGACTTGGGTTTCACTAGTTTCTCTCTCCAGTTTTCAGGCATTGTTACTTGGTGTGGTTATCTCTCTGAAAGAAGCGCGGCGACTCCAGCTTCCTCAAGTACCAGAATCTGTGGACCAGCTTGCTGATGTCATTAAAGAGAGACTTGAACTTCAAGGTGATTTTTCAGTGCAATTTGAAGATCCAGACTCTGGAAATGCACTATGCAGTTTGACAACAATGTCTGAACTACCAGCTGAGCGTGCAGTTCTGCTTATTGTTGGGGACAGTGATTCCTCTTCTCTTAACCAGTCTATTGGTTCAGTGTCCTCCCTCCATACAGCCAGTGTCCACTCTGATGATATCAGGTCCAGCTTTACTGATTCCATCCAGACCAGTTTAAGGCATGTCACACAGTGGCCCTCTCCTTTTCCTATCCCTAAGTTCTCATATGATGTGGAAATAAAGTTGCAAAAGGGCAACGAGACTTCTGACAAGTCAAAGAAGAGCCTTGATGTAACCAGAGAAATTCAAATGGAAATTTGGGATAAAATTACACAGGCCATCTTTGAAATCAGAAGCCACCCTGAGAGAGATGAACTGGAATCTGTTGCCTCTTCACTGGTTCCCAAGTGTCCATGCCTAAAGGAACCAGGTAGCATCACAGGCTATGAGGGATGAAGACAAGCATCAAGTACAAGCTTGGAAACTTCAGATCCAAGCTGCGTCGTGCAGGCTGCAATGAGGTGGATATAAACAGTCACAGAAAACGGGGTGCTGAGGACAACAGTCCATTTACCCTGAAAAGGCCCAAACGTGGAGAGGTTAATCATGTTCCAGATTATCCACAACACCACAATGATTTCACTCTTCAAGAGGAAAGACTTCACCGAGTTGAAGAAATGAAGAAACAAAGGGACAGAACACTGATACAGCACAAGATGGAGCTGACATTTTCCCTTAGACCTAAAGAGATGGTTGAGGGACAGCCCATGGTATCAGAGGTCCAAGAGAGACGACCTGCGCTGTTTTCGTGTGAGCAGGTAAGCCTGAGATTGGTGTAATTTTCAGTTGTCTTTACATTTAACATTGTGGCTACAAAAAAATACATCATTTTAACTGTATTATTCAGCTTTCTCAAGAATTTCGTCGGATCACAAGCAAAGACCTCCTGGAGTATTTCAGAGCATCCCTTGACATTTATGTGCCTCACCTGCTGAGACTGTACCAGGCTAGGAAGGGGCCTTGATGCACTTGATGAAAAGGTAATT
Organism: Toxotes chatareus; assembly: GCA_016801885.1. Classification (NCBI taxonomy): domain Eukaryota; kingdom Metazoa; phylum Chordata; class Actinopteri; family Toxotidae; genus Toxotes; species Toxotes chatareus. The sequence continues at coordinate 23,986,204 of CM028885.1, read as the reverse complement.
TACTGTAAAAGTCTGAAGCTAATGCATGTATAAATAAAAAACAAAACACAAAAAAACATTTCATTTACATGTAGACCATCACAATATGTCAGCTAATGCAAACGGTTTATTGTTGTCATTCAATAACTATTTGAATTATGGATTGTAAAATTTAGATTTTAAAGCAAAGCACAGCAGGTTAGTAGACATCATAATCGATTACTTGAAATAAAAGCCTAAGTACAAGGCCTGACTTTTTGTTTAAATTTGCAAATTAGTCTCAGTCTATGCTAAACAGCGCACAATGCACATCATTCAGTTTTTGCGGTTCATGGAACTCAGAAATCCCAAATGTGGATTTACTCTTATGGAAGAGTTCAAGAGTAAGACTACAAAAAAAATGTTCACCAAGGTTTGTGGCTGAACTCAAAGGGCGTGGATTCAAACTGACTACAAAGAAAATTTACCTCACTGATGTTGCTGGATTTGTCAAATATATTTTGAGCATGGGCCCTTCAAGTGTGAGGCTTGGAGAGAAGGCTTTCAATGCCCTCAACGTGGAAAACATACATGGAAGTGCAAGTGTCTCAGGTGTGACTGGATAAAAGTCTACAGTAGCTGAAGGAACTTTCAGCACCATGAGTGAGGAGGACTTTGCTGTCCTTCAAGACGGTATTGAGGGCAAAATAGCTCCCCTGGAAGTCAAAAGATGTCATAATCATCATAATGATATCATTGAAATATTAAGGATATAGATGAAAAGAGACTTAGACTTTACTTTATTGATCTCTTTAGGATGATTCCCCTGGAAATTGAATTTCCAGCAGCTTACAAAGTAAAGAAGCAGCACACAGGGCAGTTTGCAAACAACAACTACTTCCTGCAAACAGGTCTATCAAAAGATATGTAAATAAAAATAAAAGAAAAAAGAAACAATAAACTCTTAGCTAAAAATGAACAATAAACAATAAATTATTGGTTAAAAATAGAAAATAGAGATAATAAAATAAAAATAAATATAGAGGACCGTACATGGCATTGTGTTATTGTACAGTGGATAAATACAAGATACAGTTCAGTCACCAAACACGCTTCATTTTGTGGATTGTTACTCTTCATCTTGTGCCCTGATCAGGTGAATTAATAAGAAAGACAGATGATAAAGCTAAGATTCAACTAGAATCCTCCTTGACCATTAACATTTCAGCTCCGTCCTAATGTGTATTTGTTAATTGACAGTATGAAGCATCAGGTAATACTGTACATACTTTGCAGCAGATCCTAAAGATTTTCTTTGTATATGATTACAGTTAAGATTCCTGCATTGAAGGATTCTACAAGAGACCACAGGAGGAGTCTACAATATGGCTCAACCCAGGGACAGTCTAAGAACTTCTATGATATAATATATATTAGATATACCTACATGTAATATTAGCCACTTCAGGTTTTATTATTTATTATTCATATTCTCTTTGTATAGCAGCCACACTAAAGGAGAAACTAATAACCAGCAATAAATGAGTGGCATGTCAGAGAGTGTGCTTCATTTGACAGTGTTCATGCTGTTCTTAGTGGACAACCTGTGGAGAGTTGAGTAAATCAGCCGTCAAAAATTGATTCACACCCTTCCTGAGGTTACACGTTTGGGGATTCAGTAACCCAGCACCTCTTTTACAAAGTCAGCTGTGATGAAGAAATTAAAGCCGTTAAGTGATAAAAGCACTGAGCAGATTTAATGTTTGTGGAAGAAGGAGTCAGACGCCATTAATAAAAACACGTGTGTCTGTGTATGTCTGTGTCTCTATCTGTGTCTCTGTTGCAGCTCAGACTCGAGGGTGTGCTTGTTTTGTCCCCATGTCGGTGCAGGTGTGGCGTCTGTCGTTCCAGCAGCCGTATGCAGGTCTCGTGTTGGACGGAGTGAAGATGGTGGAGAGCTGCTGGAGGCCCCTGCTGGCCCCGCTGCAGAATCGGACCCTGGCAGTACACATTGCTGGGCGGGACTGGGAGGGGGAGGAGTGGAGGGTGGTGCTGAGCTGAATTTTATTTCCCCAAAAACTGAATTTTTTTTAACTGTCAATTTGTCAACGTACAATCATAGAACAATATTGAATGTACTAAATGTGGTGGAAAAACACTTTCCACCTGATGAGAAGTGAAATAAAATTCCCTAGACAATCTTTGTCTTTTGAGGTTTTATTACAAAATAAAATCTTCAGAGTAATCAATTTCTGCAGAAAGGACAGAGCTCACGCAGCATGCCATGCTACAGAGGTCTGACCCCGAGCTCCATGTTCCCAGGGCTTTTGATGTCTCTTCCTCACATACCAGGATGGCAGGGAAAGAAAACAAGCTCGAGGTCAAGTGATAAAATTAATGAGCAACTGAGATAAAGTGTAAGTTATGCTCAGAGACACCGGACAGCAACAAAGATAAAGAATAGACAGTCTTTGTCCAAGACATAAGCAGGTGTCCTCACAAGGCACAATGAACAGCATACTCAACACATTAGGTCACTTCAGGTCAAGTTGTATGTACTTCACACAGAATTGAATATACGAGTTTATGAGAATATACGAGTGTATGATAAAAGAAAATATGGCTATATGATAAATTGGCATTACACTAAACATTTAAAACATTAAACAACAGTCAAATTTTATGTACATTTGTTTTAGGACTATGGGATTGTGGGTGTAGGGGGGGTTTCTCTTTCCCAGCAGGCCTCTTTCTTCTCAGAATGACAGGACCATATGAGCGCTCCTTGTCCACCACACTGCTCACCCCTTTAGCCAGCTCTTCTATTGCTGGTAGCCTGGTACTGCTTATCAGCGCAGCTGCTGCCTGTGCCATAGTTATGGTGATAATGGATGTCATCCTCATGATAGATGACAGAGTGGAAGGGCACATCCTTGTTCTGTAGGTATCACTCTGAGGGTTCAACATAGTATGTTCCTGCTCAGACCTGTGGTCCCAATGACCAGTGGTAGCTCCAGGATCAGTTTCTCACTACCAGGGATGTGGACTTAAATCATCAGAGCGTACTCCACACGGATGATGTTGCAGCTCAGCATGGATGGTTCTGTTTTTGGTACTCCTGCCAGGCATCACACATACCAGAGATGATATGGTTTCCTCGCGCTGAGGAGGCCAATGGCCTTGATGGAGCCACTGGCCTGGTAGATGTGTTTGGCAATGATGGCAGCCTTGGGCACCACAATACGGGAGCAAGTGTTCTCAAACTTTGCGCTGATGTTGATGTCGCATGGGTAAAGTAAGATTTTATTGTGTGTCTTTTAACTCCCAGTGTGTTTTTAATTTATATTCTTCGATTTTAGTGTGTGGTGTGTTTTATTGCATGTATTGCACACTGGGAGTATATTGTGCTTTTATTCTGAAAAGCCCATGCGGATGTCACTCCCCACGGTGTAATCACCTGCACCTGTGGAGCTTAAGATTGGCGAGCACTGATAAGTTTGGGAAGGAAACCGGAAGAGGAAACGCGGAGAGCACAGACGAGGCGGAGGAGACACAGGGGACAGGCTGCAGGACCACGCCGGAGCTGCCGTTGACGGAGAAACAAGGGACGGATTGGTTGCAGGCTCCATGAAGAAGCGGGCAGAGTGTTACTCTGCCCAGCGGTGTGAGTAGCGATCTGCGGCGAAGCGTAACCGGTAGCGATACCTGTATGTGTTTAAAAGTACAGTGACTGCTGTCCCGCTTTCCTGTTGTTTCGAGGTCGGCGTTCCGAGGAGGACAAGGGCGCGGTGCAGCGGCGTGGTGGACCCGTGATGCCGAACGACTCGACGCTTCTGCGGTGACCGAGCTTTTTCCGCCAGCGCCCGAGTGTGTGCGACAACCCCGGCCTCCACAGATAAGACTCTGGATTGCTCCATTGGACTCTCCCCCCATTTCGTTTTAGCCTCTCTCCTTTTAAAATACCTTTTTACCAATCCCAGTCTTATAGTCTTTTTAGTTTTTATTTGTGTTCTTATATTTTATCTTATTTTATGAATAAACATCCGTGTTCCTGTCAAGATCTGTGGTTCTCTTGGTTTTAGCAACTGCTCTCTCACCTGATTTTTTAAACTACATGCACTTTTAATATACTTTTATTAAATATAGAAGGACACCTAACATAACCCATCCACATTGATGTCTTCACCCTCGCAGAAGCCACGCCGGTCAATTTTTGCATTCAGGTCAGAATGCAAAAATTCTGGGCAGTGACCTGGCCATCAGGTATGAACATACAGGTGACTTTCTTCTGCTTCATGCCACCTGTTGGAGACAGCAGGTCTGGGGTGTTGACATCCAGGGGCTCCTCCACTTCAAAAGGTTTCACTCAGAGTTTTTTAAATGAAAGGCTTTCCAGGGTATTGTGATCCTTTATATACTGAGAAGTGTGTAAATGTTGATTATGTGGATTTAATTTCACAATTTTAATGTCAAGGAAATGTGGACTTTAGGTCCACTTTTAGGGCTTGACATGTCATAATGAATCCACTGGGTCCAGGTCAGCAGACTGTTTTTTTCGCCTGCCTGCATTTAAAGACATTTAAACACTGCCATTAAACAGAGTAAACTACAGCGCTGTTCCACGTTAAAGTCCGGTGATATTACCTTTTTTGTGCGCTCATCATGTTAATCACAGTCTCTGCATCGGTGTATTCTTGCTCATAAAGTTGAGTGGCCATGGTCATATGATTAGTATTATGCGATGTCACCGCAGAAACCCCGGTTCGAATCCTGGGCACGGCAGCGCTGATTTCACTCCTCCAGCCTTTGCTTCATTTTCTGGTAAATTTCTAATATAACTCAGAGAGGTGTTGCAGCACTGTTTGAGGTTTTCTTTAGCATTTGTTTATGTAATGTTTGGTTGCCAAAACTATGGCTTGTAAACTATATTTGATTATTTCCCATATTTTTTATTTATTTATTTATTTTTTGGCCTGATGACATGTAGTTCCTACACTCTTAAAACTGCCTGATGTTTTTGTCCAACTAGTCAGATAAAATGGTGAACTAGTGCAACCAAATGCACAACTAGAGCCAACAAAGATCTAACTAGTGGAGGAAACTGACCTCTGATATCAGGGATATGGAATAAATCCCATAAATGTTATCTTATTTTTCTGTTTTCATTGTATTTATTCATCTGCTTCCATTGCAGCTCATTTGAGTTGAGTGCCATTCCATATATTGTCCGCTAGATGGCGTTCATAGCGCAGTGGTAGAGAGTAGTACTGCACAATTTGATGAAAATGGGCCATTGCGATTATTGTGGACAATATTGCAATTTGTGATTGCGATTACGATATTATAAATGGTGTCATGAGTCCACTTGCTTGAATATCAAGGACAACACATAGAATAATGAGACAAAAAAAAAAATACAAAACCTTAGGATTATAGACTGTTTGTTCCAAATAACTTAATATCAAAAATTTGGTTTACTTGGCTGGGTTTTTATTTGCATGCACTCGTCGAATTTTTCTCAGTTGTCTCAAATGTTGATAGAGATTGGTCGTATTACCTCGGGACGTAGCGACTTTAGCTTTGCAGGTTTTACACAGCATGTCTTGCTGTTCAGGGTCGTCATACCTGAATCCAAAGTATGGCCATACAACAGAAGTAGCATTTTTTTTTGCCACCAACTCTGCTTGTCCCTCGCGTTCCTCCTCAGCGTCCATGTCGGCCACTGCTGTTTGCTGAAAGCCGTGTAGTCACGTGACCATACCTGCAGCTGCCCACAGCGTGTGGATGTGGTGTCAATTACTCCACATTGGTTTACATTTAATCCCAAATCGCAGTCTTTTATGCGGTTACGTAATCGCGCAGCGTGACATCGCGAATTGCGATTGCGATTAGATTAATTGTGCAGCACTAGTAAAGAGTAGACTCACGCGTCAGAGGAAGAATAAATTAGTAGCAGCTCAACACGTGTGCTCTCGCTATTCTTTACCACAGGTTAGTAAACACGAAAAGCCAAATGTACAGTGCCAACTTTATGAGCCTTACAATGTCACCGATGCTATGGTTTAATGTACTGAGAAATGAACATGTGTTGTGGGAGATATTTGAGTAGAGAGTAGATGCTGTTGGAAGCTAACCTACTAATGCTAGCGGACAAGTATACTGGGGAATAGAATGTGCTAGAAGCTAGCTCAAACCAGTCAATGGTACAGTATAAGGAACCTTTTGAGTACTAAATACAAATACATTTATCAATCATTTATTTTTCATGCAGTCAGACATTTACTGGGTTCATGTGTCGTGGAATGTGCATATTTGTGGGTTTATTACCAAGTACCAGAAATGCTATTGTGATACATGGCGGTATTGTTAAAGCCTAAACAACAGCGACATTTAAGGATACCTTCTTTTATTTCATGTGTAAGTTTTATGTCATGGGTTATTGTTAAAAGTGTAAATAATTGTGTGAGTTAAAAATAGAATACAGTTAAAACAGACACAGGAACAGCAATACATTTGATGTAAAGGTACAGTGTTAAAAATGTTAAAAAGCAGTAGTTAAGTGATACAGTTCACGGTATAGTGACAATAGAGTAAAATGCAGTAAGTTAGGAGCAAAGTAAACCTAACTGGAAGTGAATGTGTTACTTAAGATACGAAATTAGTGAATTGGTGTTTATGTGTGATGTAAGAAGCTGTGCCCATAAGCTTAGGTGAGCTATGGCAATATGGATATGGACATGTATTAAGGCCTTATAGTTAATGATTTTGCAGTATATCTGTAGTCATGTGACTGTTGATAATGTTTATGTTATATTATAGAGGAAGAATAAATCCTCCGTTGTGAGACTAGTAGCAACTCAACACATGTGCTCTCGCTATTCTTTACCACAGACCATATGTCCTCTGAGCCACGACTCAGGAACAACACTCAAGCGCTTTTCCATAGTGGCACTGTATAACACAACTTCTTGTTGCCGGTGACTGGAATTATTTTCTTTAAACTGCTCATAATATCTTCATGTTCAGAAGATGACATGAAATAACTTTTTCTTCTTTTGCTGTTCTATGTTGTTGAGATCCTTGTAGACGATGCAGGGGGCAGAGAGTCTTGTCTTTCTTCTTGACAAAGAAGAAGCCGGCTCCCAGGGGAGTAAAGGATGGACGGATTATGTCTGCTTGGAGAGAGTCACGTATGTAGCTCTCCGTGGACTCCCGCTCTGGATTTGACATATTGTAAAGTCGGCCAGAGGGGAGAGGGGAGCCTGGGATTCAATCAATAGGGCAATCGTAAGGTCTGTGTGGAGGGAGTGACAGAGCCTTACTTTTGCTGAAAACCTCAGCGAGGTCGTGGTATTCAGGGGACACCGAGGTGAGGTTAGGCATTTCGGTGGATGCTGGGGCTGGAGGACTCCCTGGGGGTGGTAAAGCAGAGTGAAGACAGGTTTCATGACAGTGTAATGACCAGTTGGTTATCTTACCCACTGCTCAGTTGATGTGAGGGTTATGTTTCTTAAGCCATGGGTGTCCAAGGACCAGAGGTGTGTGTGGCGCAGAGAAAACCAGGAAACAGATCTGTTCATGGTGGTTACAGGAAATGACTAGGTGCAGTGGTTCGGTTCTGTGAGTTATTTTAGCCAGGAACTTGCCATTGAGGGTGCTGATGGGAATGGATCCAGGGAGAGGCTCCACTTTGATTCCTGCTTGTTGAATAAGATCACTGTCCAGGAAATTCTCTTTGGCCCCTGAGTCAACCAGGGCCCAGAGGGGAAGAGGTTGGTGGAGCTGCAGGGAGGCCTGGAGTATCAGTCTAGTGAGATTTTTGGGGGAAGAAGAGGAGTCTGGTGGGCGGGGAAGTTTGGGCGGATGGGGCAGGAGGTAATGATGTGGCCTGCTTTACCAGAGACACTCACCAGCCCGAATGCAAAGCTGGTGTTCCTCTGGGGGTAACCCAGCGACCCAGCTGCATCGGTTCCACTGCAGGGATTGTCGGGGACTGGGCAGATGGAGTGGCGGATGATGGGGAAGCCCCTGGCTCCGATTTGCAGAATTCCGGTGCGTGGCTGAGCTGAAGAGGAGGCCTGGTGACACGCTCTTGTTTCCTCTCTCTCAGCCGGGAATCTAGACGGATAGTAAGGGAAACAAGATCATTAAAGTTCTCTGGCTCGTCGCTATCCGCTAAGTTGTCCTTTAGCTGCTCACTCAGGCCATTGATGTAGCCGGCATGAAGCGCTCATTCCACCCGGCCTCTGCCGCCAGAGTGCGGAACTCGATGCCGGAGATTAAGAAGCCTCTTGGAAGCATTAGCGGGGGCATTAGGTTGACAAAAAAACAGCTTGAATTCTGAAAGGAAATGGGAATATGAAAACCTGTCCATTCCAGCGTCTCCTAAGAAAGCTTCGGCACACGCCAGTGCTCTCTCTCTCAAGAGACCCATGAAAAAGGCAATTCTGTTCTTGTCTGATTGGTACGTGACAGGCTGTAGTTCAAGAAACTGTTGACATTGTAACAAAAAAAACCTTACTTTTGTTTGGGTCTCCGTTGAACAGTTTGGGTGGGGAAACCGGCACATCGACCGGAGCTGGGCTGGAGGAAGAGGCAGCCGCACCGCCGTCTGCCTGGTATGGTGATGGCGGAACGAACCGCTGAGTGAGGGAATCCACGACATGGCTAATCTGCATTACTTGAGATCCGAGGGAACGTTGTTGCTCTTGTAGGTCCTGGAGAATTTGATAATGGTGGCAGATGATTATTCCCTGGCTGGAAACCGCTTGCGGGAGTTTTTCCACGTCCGCTGGGTCCATTTTTGGCCAGATCGTTCTGTTATGATAGTCTATTATACAGAGGTTAAGATCTTTAAAAAAAAACAAGCATAAAATTGTATTAAAAGAGATCTTGACATTTTGCCTCACGGCTTCTTCAGGAGATATGTGATTGGTGACCAAATGCACATAGAACCGCTTTTCACGCTCGCAGTCTGCCTCTCAAAGATCATTGGCCTTCGACTAAGGGCATAAAAGCATGAGGGCTCAAAAAGAGCCAGACTAACGATATTGTTGCATCATCCTGGTTGAAATAGAGTTTGTTGTCCCTCCAATATATAGTTTTCCAGCTCCTTCTCCAGGGCGCGGTACACCAGATGCATGGCCACTGCAAACTCATCTTTGTCCAGATGGCCATCTTTATCTATGTCAGTCAGGTGCCAGACTTTCCCAAAGACATGCAGAGGTAGCTTGGAGTTGATTAGGACTGGTTTGACCTTCTCCCCTGACAGGAGGCCATTGACTGGAAACGTCAAAGACAAAATTTACATAAAATTTCATAAAATCCATCAAATTTGCTCTTTTTTTTGGGCCTGACAGCCCAGTGTAATTCAGCGGAGGAAGAAGCTGTGCTGCTTAGAGACGGACTACTGGTGTCCTTAAACTTGGGGGTAGGGATTGTGAGGTTGAGGCTGGACAGGCTGACTTCCTGACCAATCTGAGCACAGGCCACCAGCCGCAGAGCTATGTAAAACCCCTGTTTGTCCAGTTAGCCTTTACCATCAGGATCATCCAAATCCCAAATCTTTCCCAATGTAATGTCCAGACTTTTTTAAGAACAAGGCAGCTTCTGTTGGTCCTACTCTCCCTGTGTTCCCTGGATCTACCTGTCTATAGAAGTTCTCATACACAGGGTTCCCACTTCACAACTGGGTGAGAGATGTGAGAGCTGCCATCTTCCCTGTTAGGTTAGAAGAAGGGAAAAATGCCCACCCCACGGAGGGTTAGGGTTATTATTTTCTACTATTATGGAAATAAATTAAAATGTGGAAGCCCGTAAATGAAAATATGGAAAAATTACAAACTCCTGTTTGTTATCTTTGTCAGTACTGGCAGTGTGACTTTAAAATTCATCCCACAAAATATGAGCAGTAGCTTGTTTCGGTCCATTTGGAGGCATCCGGAGTGATTTTGGACTTAAGCTTTCAGTGGTTAGTGAGCAAGATGGCTGATTGTGACACGTGAAAGAGGCCCCTGAGACCTTTCAGGAACAGTCAGGTCCAAATCTGTAATACCTTCCCTAGAAGAGTTATGTTAATGGATTGATTTATGGACTACAGACGCACTCATAGATAGAAATGTGGTAGGGACAAATAGCGTAATAACCAGAAGTGGGGTGGGGACAGGGTTCTCAAAATTGGACTCCAAATACCTTGGACCAAGCTCTACCACATATGTCAGGTACAGCTAGATTGATTGCTTTTGAAATTTTGAGGTCACTGAGTTCAAAGGTCAGTCGGCCATATTGTTTTTACAAGTGGAATTACTGTGTTATCAAGGTAAGTCAGTCTCTTAAAAAAACGTCCTTTTTTGAATGTTTTTAGCATAGCTGGACAGTTTCAAGTCATTTTTATTGTTTTATAAAGAATTTTAGCATAAGTTGGCATGATTCTTTAAAGTGTTTATTCAAAATATTTCATTTTAAAGGCTTTTGTCAGTTTTGCTATTGAGCAAGCTAAAATTTGATGTAATAAATAGAAATCTGGGTCCCCATGACGGTATCTTCCATATATTCATGTCATATAGTTACCACAATCCAAATTTAAAGTTATTTAATTCAAATTTAGAACACTTTAAATAAAACAAAATTCTCTTGATCCAGGTTGTACTTGCGGATACCCATCCCCAGAATGTTTTGTTCAACGGGGCATCAACATTATCAAAAGGCCCTTATCACCAGGCTCAAGCTATGGCATTTATTCATGATCATCTCATTATTTACTTTCTCTGCAAAACCGTCTCATGGACTGCAGATAATCTCTAGATCACTGTCACCTACATATGCTGCAGTGGGAGAAAGCGTGATTCTCAACTGTCATTTCACCCTTGCTCCTGAAGACTTGGGAGGAATACACATTGAATGGAGCATCAAGCATGCAGATATCCACAGAGAAGACACAATGGTTATCTGGTTGACTGCAGATGGTCGCATATATGGTGATTATGATGCATTCACAGGCAGAGTGCGGTTTGTCTCTCAGGATCCTGCAAGTGGCAATGCTTCAATAACCATCCACGACTTGAAGCTTACAGACTCAGATACTTACCGGTGCAAGGTTCAAAAAGTTCCTGGAACAAGTAACGTCACTATTCGGTTGGAAGTAATGAAGACGCCAATCAAACCCGCGTGTTATGTTGAAGGTGTGGTCGAGGTGGGTCAAAAGGTGGTGCTCAGATGTAGGAGCACACAAGGTAGCGCTCCGATGTGGTACAGATGGTCCAGGGAAAGCAGAGATAAGATGCTCCCCTACGGTGCCACTTTTGATTCTCTGCATGGCAAACTTTTTTTAACAATCACCGGAGAAAAAGCACTGGGTCCCTATGTTTGTACTGCTGAAAACCTTGTGGGGTCGGAAACATGTACTGTACTTCTCGGATTGAAATCAACAGTTAATGCTGTTGTAATTTCAGTATCAGCCACAGGCAGTGTTCTGGTGATCACCATCATCACAGCCACCATTTTCTGCCATGTCAAAAGAAGAAATGTGTGAAATATGGAGAATTTAGGAAACGAGCTCATAGAGGACGAGCTGCCTCCCCACAGATGGCTGCCTAAAAATAGTAACCAGGTTTTGCCTTAAAGGAGGGTCCTGAATCCAAAAAAGGTGGGTAATATATATTTATCAAACCATGGAAAGGGATTGATTTTTTATTTTTGATACAAAATAATCTGTGAAAGGTCATTTACATATGTGACTTTAATGTTATTTGGAAATCTGAATGTGAAAGTCAATAGATCTGAACATGGTTTGCAAAGGACAATATGGAATAAATGATAATCTATTGTCATGGAATAAATGAGAATGTGGAATATAGTAGATGAAAATATGGAAAAAAAAATGAAATTACAATCTATTGTCATTACCTGTAATGGCCATTTGGAGTGGATTGAAACCTATTTTGGAGCAACTTTTGGGGGATCCTGTGGTATTTTTGTTGGGTTACTGCTGTTAAAAAAAATGCTATTTTTCCTGCCATATATCGCAGGCGCTTTAGCGAAATGCTGCAGCTATTGACAGGAAAATCGAAGAAAGATAGTGAGGGCTTATTGGGAAGATCTTGACAGGTGCTTTCCAATGGTACTAACCTCGATTTGTGTGACATCGGAATGTGGGTGTGACCACTTGAGGAATTATTAAATTCCTTATGTCACACATGTAAAATGTAATCTTTAGGAGTAGGTTTTACCTAATGCAACATTTATTATTGCGGTTGTTTAATTTATTTTCTCTCATTTGCAGTCTGGAGAGGTAAGAATCATGTGTACGAAACATTAGATAAAGTCTGACATTGTACATTAAACAGTCTCAAGAATAAGTACTTCAATCGTTTTTTCAGGCAGAAGGTGGACTTCAGAGCAGAAGAAGCAGTAGGAGAAGGGGGGGAAAAGGAGGCACCATAAATGGTGGAAATGGCGTCTCCAAATTGCAGCCCATTCCAAAGGACACTGAACTGTCCTCCTCTACATCAAGCAGCTCCTCCGAGCATGAAGACAGAGACTTTGCATGGGTTTAATTTGTGTTTTGTAGAAATGTTGTAGTTATTTTTTGCATTTCTGAATAAGATATTTTCAAATTCTATTTTGTAGTGTTTGTGTAAAACTTTCATTAAGATAAAAAAATAAATAGAAACAAAATTGCTTTTAAATTGGGATGGGTTGGGATGGGTTAAAAGAACAAAAGGGACCTTCCTCAACAATTATCCTGGGTGAGTTTTCCATTGGTACCAGTCCCAAGTCTGCGTGGCTTTCTGAGACAAAGTAATTTACATAGGTCTTGATTTGCCCTTGAGCATGTCAGTACACAAGCATTTTAAGACTACATCTTCCACCAAAATTGATGTCAAAACTTGGGAGAGTCTGCATCCCTGTTGAAAAACATTAGATTTTGGTGGCAGAAATCCATTGTAGATGAAAATTTGGAAGCTCATGTATGTAAATATGGAAGGTAGTTTAAACCAAATAGATCCAAGAGTACACTGGACAGGAAGACATGGAGGTCAATGTAGCATCCATCTCATCAGACCCTTTCAGGTGGGCCAGTCCCTTCTCTCTCTCTACAACCCATCGTGTGTAGTTTAGTTCAAGACAGTACCACATACATGGGGTTCATATACGTGATAGAACTCTGTGAGAAGTTGGCAATGATGCTTGTTTCACATGTCTACGTGCTGTCTTTACTGAGATACAAGCCTTAATGAGACTGAAACATTGACTTCCTGTGTCAGCAGGAAGCAGGAAGTGCAGTGGCAGGGTAGTCTTAAGCACAAGGTGAGTAAAATATCGCTCTGTAATTGATCTGTTTTTCTCTTACAAAATGTATTGAAACTTGTTTTTTTTTTCGACACAGTCAGTTATTTAACAAATCAATGTCAAAAGTTTGAGTGTTTTTATGCACTTTTGAACTTTTAAAATGTCACTTTTTAAAAAGTGTGTTTCTCAGCCGTAACAATATCATTGTATAGATATAAATGTGGAATTTTTGATTTTTTACTTCAAATTTAAATCTATTTCAACTGAAATACTTTAATCTTTTCAGCATGTCTCTGGCCACCCAATCTCACCAGGCTGTGATATCAAAGGATGTTGAAGGAAGACAGGATCCCAGTGGTGTCAGCAGCATGGTCAGTCAAATAAATAAATGAATAAATAAATGAAATCTCTTAGATTGGGAATTAAACATAGGTATAGGTGCATTATGTATATTTAAAGTTTTAAAATATTTATTTCACTCTTGTTTAGTAAGCAGATACAAAGGGTATAAATAGAAAATTTGGACCATGGTATTTACTTATAAATATCCACTAATTCTATTTGTTAAATTGAAATTTGTAACCTGGAAAAAACTGTCCTTTTAAACAGTTGGCGGTAGACTTACATTGTGACCTTTCATTTTTCTCAACCCTTCATATTCTAACCAATGGGAAAGGAGAACCTCAGATCCATGCCAGTGCCTATGGCTGAGGACACTCCCAGGCGAATGCTGACACCCCAGTCTGAGGAGAGCACCAGGTACATCCCAGAAACTCAGTCAGAGGTGGACCCCGAGGGCGTGTCGGCATCCGAGTTTGAGTTCATACCAGCATCCCAGTTTGAGGGGTACCTTGTGAGCAGGCCGGCAGTGCCCCGGTATATGTTTATACCAACAGCCCATCTTTTAATAGTTATGTGTGTGGTTATAATTTGTTTTATTGTATTAATTGTGTATATTATTCTTAATTTTGTGTATGGTTTGTAGTCAGAAGATCTCAAAATTTTAATTTAAGGAATTTAAGAATTTCTAAATTTGAAACTGTCAAATAATTAATAAAATATTTGCATTTGCTTCCTTTGTTGATTTCTTCATTAAGTTTAAGAATTTTACAAATCTTTAATTAAGGAAAGTGAACTCTTTCAGAGCTTTCAAATAAATACAGTCCCATAACCCCATCCAGGAAGGATGAGAGATGATTTCAAAGAAAAATGGAAACTTCAAAATGCAAACCTCAAAATCACACATACATGGTCTCATTATGCTATGCACTTCCCATGATTCAAAGAGTAAAGGAGCAAGAGATCTTATCCTGAGTACAATTGGAATTTTCAAATTGCATCAGATGACATTGGTCCCATCAGTCTAACTACTTCATGTGCAGAGTTAGCAAATCACAAATTATGTCCAAATGATGAACTCAGACTGGTAATAGATAAAGATAAAGAAAGAGGGAGCAAGAGAGCTGATTCCAAGTGCAAATGGAAGCTTGCAAGCAGCTGCTATATATATGTGCTTAGGTGAAGTTGATTCTGACATATATGATGGAAGTCTTTGAGCTTTCTTGGTCAGGAGGGTCTAGTAGTCTGATGTTTCAGGCCCCCGTTTTGCTGCGCCTTGAACCAGAGACACGTGCAAGCACTTTTGTCTGAAATTTGGCATCTTTGTGATGGAGTGACTTTTTTGTCTGTGAACCCACAAACCTTCATGGCATTAGATGTGAATGTGGAAGCCAGTAGATGAAAATTTGAGAGCACTAACAAATTATCACCTACTTTCATGGAATAAATGAGAATGTGTAGGCCCATAAATTAAATTAATGGAAAAAGTTGAAAATCCTGTTTACTTTCATGGGAATAGGTGAGAATGTGGAAGCCAGTAAATGAGAACATGGAATGAACTTGAAAATCCTGTCTAATGTCATTAGTATTAATGGCAATGTGAGTTGAGAATTCATACCCACAGAAAGTGAGCAGGAGCTTGTTTTGGGTCATTTGGAGGCATCTTGCGTAACTTTTGGCTGAAGATTTCACTGGATAGTCAGTTAGATGGCTGATTCTGACATGCGATAGAGGCCCCTTAGGCCTTCCAGGACAAGTCGGGGCCACGTCTGTAGTGCCTTGTCTGGAGGAGATACGCACATTTGGGGTGGAAAGGTCGGTAGGGGCTTGTCGCCCAGTGTTTTGGTCTTGGCCTCACCTTGAACCAGAGACATGTGCAAGTACTTTTGCCTGAAAGTGGGCATCCTTGGGATGGAGTGACTTCAGTTTTGTGTCTGTGGACCAACAGACCCTCATGGCATTAGATATGAATGTGGAAGCCACTAGATGAAAATATGCAAGCAAACAGAGTTCTGTTGTCTGTCACTTATATGTAGGTTATTAGTGGTTGTGAGTTCATAAAGAATAAATTTTAACTAAAAAAAATTAGAAATGAAGTTTTAAAGCACACAGAGTTCTGTTGTTTGTTGCTTGAATGTACTTTATTAGTAGCTGTAGATTTAGAAATAATTCATTTTAAAAAAGAAAAAACGCCACATGGATTCTGCCTTGATGTAGCATGGGGGCTCGCGTTTCTCTATGATCCTTGGCACTCTCCAGAATGGCTGTACCCAGCACAGCATACTCCTGCCTTACCACACAGGAGTCACACATGGCTGGGTCTAGCCAATCGGGAAGAGCCCTTAGGTGAGAGGCCAGACCAAAGAGTCTGAAATCCTTTATCTGTAACAGCACTCTCTGGAATGGAACACAAACTGACCTGTAACAGCATGTGGAAAAAAAACAGAGAAAACATTTTTAACAGCAAAAAAAAAAAGTCCCAACACAAGCACAATAGGATCCCCACTCACCCCTCTACCTCTTATAACCCTAACCCACTCAACCAGTCTACTTCACCTCTCTCACCCCTCCCCACCCCTCTCTCCCTTAACTCCTCTTCCTCCTCTACTCACCCAGTTCTGTTTATTACCCCATATCCCATTTGAAATAATATAAATCAGGTAAAATTTTCTAAATCCTAACCTTAACCCGCGGGAGATTATGTAACATCAACAAAAGAGAAAAATAATGTGGAAAAGTTGATTCACAATTAAAAATTTAAGGGTCTCCATGGACTTCGATTCCGCCAAAAGAGTAACATTTCTGCCCCCAGCATATCATTGTATATTAAATGTATAAACACAAGTAATAATATAATACAAATTACATTTTATTATTATACAAAACACCGTACACATGAATCATTGTTGAAATTGTAAATATATATTTTTTAAATATTTTCAAAAGACATCTAAAACACTGATACATAGCATTTTTTGCCTGTCCCCACAGCCAAACGCTACACTTTACCATAATGTATCATGAACAAAATCCTTCCAAAATCTATTTTTTTTTGCATTTAAGTCTGACTCCATATTCTATCTACACTTGTAAAACAAGTTTTACAAAAACGTCATTATATTTTGGTTAAAATTCACATTTTAGTGCTGTCCCCAGGTTTTCACTCATTGCTGTTACCCAAACACATTTCCCCCTCTGA
Source organism: Toxotes chatareus (assembly GCA_016801885.1). Taxonomy (NCBI): domain Eukaryota; kingdom Metazoa; phylum Chordata; class Actinopteri; family Toxotidae; genus Toxotes; species Toxotes chatareus. The sequence continues at coordinate 23,969,418 of CM028885.1, read as the reverse complement.
AAATTTGGAACATTCCACCAGTGATAGGTTCTGCAGGAAGTCACATCATTTGGGTCTTCTGCAAGTCATGGGAAGACCAAAACTAAGTTATCTCATTTATTTTTCCTTAAATTTAATGATATATTGGCTGTGTCAGAGACGGTCAATCTAAAAACTCAGTCCTGTTACCTAAATTATCTCTAAGAAAATATGTGTTGATATTAAAAGTAAAATATTCGGTTAAATCTTAAGAATGTGCTCCATGTGCTCAAGCTATTAGCATAGATGCTAAGTGGCTAGATTTCACACAATTGCCAATTTTATGCTAAAAACTCATTGCTGTTACTCAAATAATAATAATAATAATAATAATAATAATAATAATAATAATAATAATAATAATTATTATTATTATTATTATTATTATTAATAATAATAATATTATTATTATTACTACTAATAATAATAATTAATATGATGTTCTTCATGTAGCTCAGTAGTGCAATGGATTTGACACAAACAGATCACATGTACTCACATAACGCACTCACATAATCATTCCTGTTACCGATTTTCATTCCTGTTAACAAATGTTTTTTTCTGATTATTCTGATTTTGTCATAAATATTAGTATTTTCATCATGTAACCAACCATTTCTTCTACATTAACTCTTTTTCGAAGGGAAAACAATTTATGTGGTTGATATTCTTTTAAACATGGTTTTAAAATGGCATTTGAGTTTTGGTAACAGCAGAGAAAAATTTTAATAAACTTTCAAAAGCAATAAATTAAATAAAGTAGCCTGAGATTGACCAGTACTCATTTTGAATGAGTAAATGTGTATATTACTAAATTCTATATTGAAATGGAATGAAAAATGAAGTTTAATTTTGAAGAGTTACAACGAGCAAATTGCACTCTTTTGGCGGAATGACCCCCATAACGCCAAAACGCCATCTACGGATCTAATTCTGACATATGTGCTAGAGTGACTGAATCACTTTGGGCTGAATGCGGGCCCATCCCCCACCCTATATGATGTGTCTAAAAATCACTTCTTGCTGCACTCTGACAGCTCAGAGGCAAGTGCCCCCTTGGACCCCCAACGTGCCAGAGGTAGGGAATGACTTCTGGACCTGGAGCTCACACCCCTGTAGCCCCAAATGTGTAAGATGGGAACTGGGGCCACCCAGGGGACCAAAAAGGCGTGCAACAGGTCGAGGGCCCCTGGTCATCGGGGACAGATGACGTCCTTTTGTGCGCAAAGGGTCTCCACGGACCTCCAGGATCCGGGGGGGGGGGGGTCCACGCCGGGGACTTTACCTGGGGAAGGGCGCCTCATCCCGGGCATGATATCCGGCACTCGGTGCTGAGAGTCCCCGAGATGGATATTTCTCATTTCTTAGGTTGGACTGCCATCCGCTGGCCAAAGGCGAAAGTGGAATCAAAATCTGGAAGTGGCAAAAGTTGGAATTCCGGAACCAGCATTAGCAGACGGGAAAATGGACTTGGAAGCTGGAAGCCGGCCCCATCCATTGGTTCCTATGGAGATCCCCAAACCTTAACCCGCGGGAGATTATGTAACATCAACAAAAGAGAAAAATAATGTGGACACATTGATTCACAATTAAAAATTTAAAAATCTCTTACTGGTATCAATTTGTGATGCTTGTAGTTTCAGTTTTTCTGGTACCATTTGTTTCAAATTCTTGTCTACAATTGTGGAAATTGATGAGAATGGGGAAGCCAGTAGATGAAAATAATAAATTCATTCCAAATGATCTACTGTAACAGAACAGACAAGAACGTGGAAGCCCATTAATGAAATTATGGAAAAATCCCATCAACTGTCTTTACCAATAGTGGCAGTGTGACTTGAAAATTCAAGCAAGCAGGAGCTTGTTTTGGGTAATTTGGAATCATCTGGCATAAGTTTGGACTGAGGTTTTCACTGGCTAATCAGTTAGATGGCTGATTCTGACTTATATATGATAGAGGCCTCAAAGGCCTGTAGGGAACAGTCTGGCCCCCATCTGTAGCACCTTCCCTGCAGGAGTTACATACATCTTGGGGTGGAAAGTTACAGAGGGTCTGATGGTTCGGCCCCCACCTCGAGCCAGAAATATGCAAGCACTTTTGACTGAAAGCCAGCATCCCTCTGATTGATTGATTGATTTCAGTTTCTTGTCTTGGACCCACAGGAAGTGGCCTAAAATTGATGCCAAAATTAGGGAGGGCATCCCTTTGTATTGGTATCTTTGCATTTGCTTCATGTTGTGATTTCTGAAAACACTAAATTCGTCTGTAGCATGGTAAGCCAATTAGGTCAACTCAACACTACACCACAAAGCTCTGTGTGACCTTCTGAGCGTTTCCTTCCACTTTGACCCCAATTTGTTATCTTCCAATTTCCAACTCCAATTTATAACTATTGGGGACAACAACTGGAAGCTCACTTTTGGAGGCCAAAAAGCATTGTAAAGCCATGAGGTCAACTCAACTTGATGCCTCAAGGCTCTGTTTTACCTTCTGAGCATTTTTTCCACTTTGACTACAATTTCTTATCTTCCAACTTCCAACTCCCATTCATTACCATGGGTGATTTGGATTGGAGGCCTTCTTTTCGAGGCAAAAAGTGTGGTAAAGACGTGGTCAACTCAACAAGTTGCCACTAGCCTCTGTGTGACCTACTGAGTTCATTCTGACCACTTTGAACCCAATTTTGGCATCTTCCCACTTGCAACCCCCATTTTTTCCCATGGATGACCACAACTAGAGTTCTTAATACTTGATAACAGAAATCATTTTTTTCACAAAACTTTTCCTGTGTGGATTTCATTTCAAAATAGATATTTCGCTAATTATTACGGCATGACAGATTAAAAAAAGGACTAGCACAAGCAGTAGAGTTACCTTACAAAATGAAAAAAAAATGTTGAAAGTACACAAAAATGCAGGCCTGGTCAGAGAAGCCGGCCAAAATGTGCATCTACAGATCTAACTCTGACATATGTGATGTGCTAGAGTGACTGAATCACTTTGGGCTGAATGCGGGCCCATCCCCCACCTTATATGATGTGTCTGAAAATCACTTCTTGCTGCACTCTGACAGCTCAGAGGCAAGTGCCCCCTTGGACCCCCAACGTGCCAGAGGTAGGGAATTACTTTCGGACCGAACACAGACATCCCTGTGAGCACTGTTGTCAAATTTCTTGTCTTTGGTGCTAGGGGAAGTTTCCCACATCTGATGTCAGTAGGTCAAAGCTTGCCTTAATGGCTACAAACCAAAATATGGTGACACCTGCTTTTCAGTCTGTGGAAATATCTATCGCATTTTCCTCTTCATGGTCAGGAAGTCGGCTGGGGGAGGGGGTCCCCATGGCCAGGGCCTGATGTATGTCGTAGAACGCCCCAAGACCTTTGCGGCATTGCCTGTCAAGCATCTCTGTGCAGTTTCTTCCCTGAGATAAGGCCCTTGATGAGCTTAGGGTTTCAAAATTTGGTGCCCACTTGCTCGCCGGAGGGAAGGCATAGAACCCTGCTTTTGACATTACTTTGCTTGGCACACCAAGATCTTTCTGTAGATGCCTGGCTTGTGTCTCTCGGCCCAAAGGGAGCCAAGGAGGTCCGTTTGGCCTGAGCCAGCAAGATAGTGTGCCAGGCACACCAGGCCCGGTCGCAGAAGCGGGCCAAAATGTTCATCTATGGAGCTGATTCTACCTTGTGGTAGAGCTCCCTGAGGCCTTGGGAAAACATGGCCCCATGTCGATAAACCTCAGGGTTCCCGAGTTACAGCCATTTGGACTGCGACGGTAAAAATGTCACAATGCAAAATCAATGAGACCAAGACTGAGATGCTCTCATGGCCTCCTTCATCCCCACGATGTGCTAAAGGGAAGGAACCTCTTCCTGCCAAATGCATGGCTCCCCGTGAGCGCTGGGGTCCAATTTTGTACCCTCTGGTGCCTCTGGAAGTGGCTCAGGGAAAATATCAAAGTTCAAGAATCGAAATAAATTTATTTAGATGATATTATGGAAGATTCCAAATTTCCACCTGTGGTCATATCTATTTTTAGGAAATGAATCGCCATATTTTAAAATACCAGAAACTGCAAAGATCACATCTTACTGATGTTAAAACAATTTGATGCCATTTATAAGCATTCTCTTAAAAATAGGCACTTAGCTGGACTTTTATGCAAAAACTGCCTCCACGGACCTCCAGGATCCAGGGGGGTCCACACCGGGGACTTTACATGGGGAAGGGCGCCTCATCCCAGGCATGATATCTGGCACTCTGTGCTGAGAGTCCCCAAGATGGATGTTTCACATTTCTTACGTTGAACTGCCCTCTGCTGGCCGAAGGCAAAAGTGGAATCGAAATCTGGAAGTGGCAAAAGTTGGAATTCCGGAACCAGCATTAACAGACGGGAAAATGGACTTGGAAGCTGGAAGCTGGAACCCTCCATTGAATCCTATGGAGAGCCCCTAACCCTAACCCTAACCTCTAACCCTAACCCTAACCCTAACACTTTCTGGGGGAACATTTGGCCTCTCACACTTAGGCCCTGTACACTCAATAACCCTAAACACCATCTTCAGTTTGACAAAAAGTACCACAAAAAGGGGGGTCCAAACCACTCCTAAGGCTCTGAAACGTGCTCCTAAACACTTTCTGGGGGAACATTTTTGGCATCTCACACTTTGGAAAATTTTCACTCTCCCAAATCACTTACATGGGGGAACTTCAAATGCTCATAACTCTGGAACCCGAAGCCCTAGAGACTTAAGGGTGGTACCGTTGGACTCGGGGTACACACAAATGGGGGGGTAGGACAAGGTCTCATGTCTCTATCTAAATTTGGTGCCCACTTGCTCGCCGGAGGGAAGGCATAGAACCCTGCTTTTGACATTACTTTGCTTGGCACACCAAGATCTTTCTGTAGATGCCTGGCTTGTGTCTCTCGGCCCAAAGGGAGCCAAGGAGGTCCGTTTGGCCTGAGCCAGCAAGATAGTGTGCCAGGCACACCAGGCCCGGTCGCAGAAGCGGGCCAAAATGTTCATCTATGGAGCTGATTCTACCTTGTGGTAGAGCTCCCTGAGGCCTTGGGAAAACATGGCCCCATGTCGATAAACCTCAGGGTTCCCGAGTTACAGCCATTTGGACTGCGACGGTAAAAATGTCACAATGCAAAATCAATGAGACCAAGACTGAGATGCTCTCATGGCCTCCTTCATCCCCACGATGTGCTAAAGGGAAGGAACCTCTTCCTGCCAAATGCATGGCTCCCCGTGAGCGCTGGGGTCCAATTTTGTACCCTCTGGTGCCTCTGGAAGTGGCTCAGGGAAAATATCAAAGTTCAAGAATCGAAATAAATTTATTTAGATGATATTATGGAAGATTCCAAATTTCCACCTGTGGTCATATCTATTTTTAGGAAATGAATCGCCATATTTTAAAATACCAGAAACTGCAAAGATCACATCTTACTGATGTTAAAACAATTTGATGCCATTTATAAGCATTCTCTTAAAAAATAGGCACTTAGCTGGACTTTTATGCAAAAACTGCCTCCACGGACCTCCAGGATCCAGGGGGGTCCACACCGGGGACTTTACATGGGGAAGGGCGCCTCATCCCAGGCATGATATCTGGCACTCTGTGCTGAGAGTCCCCAAGATGGATGTTTCACATTTCTTACGTTGAACTGCCCTCTGCTGGCCGAAGGCAAAAGTGGAATCGAAATCTGGAAGTGGCAAAAGTTGGAATTCCGGAACCAGCATTAACAGACGGGAAAATGGACTTGGAAGCTGGAAGCTGGAACCCTCCATTGAATCCTATGGAGAGCCCCTAACCCTAACCCTAACCTCTAACCCTAACCCTAACCCTAACACTTTCTGGGGGAACATTTTTGGCCTCTCACACTTAGGCCCTGTACACTCAATAACCCTAAACACCATCTTCAGTTTGACAAAAAGTACCACAAAAAGGGGGGTCCAAACCACTCCTAAGGCTCTGAAACGTGCTCCTAAACACTTTCTGGGGGAACATTTTTGGCATGTCACACTTTGGAAAATTTTCACTCTCCCAAATCACTTACATGGGGGAACTTCAAATGCTCATAACTCTGGAACCCGAAGCCCTAGAGACTTAAGGGTGGCACCGTTGGACTCGGGTACACACAAATGGGGGGTAGGACAAGGTCTCATGTCTCTATCTTGCTCCCTGAGGATCGATGAAAAGTGTCACATCCTCAAAATGTAATGAAAATGGTCATAGTATAGTAAGGCGTCAAAATCGGCCAAAAAAACACTTTCTTTTTGGGCCTCGAAATGTCATAAAATGGTCATAGTATAGTAAGGCATCAAATCGGCCAAAAAAGTCATTTTTCAGAACAGCCTCAAAGTGCTTAAAACTCCAAGCCCTGTACACTCAACAACCCTAAACACCATCTTCAGTTTGACAAAAAGTACCACAAACAGGGGGGTCCAAACCACTCCTAAGGCTCTGAAACGTGCTCCTAAACACTTTCTGGGGGAACATTTTTGGCATGTCACACTTTGGAAAATTTTCACTCTCCCAAATCACTTACATGGGGGAACTTCAAATGCTCATAACTCTGGAACCCGAAGCCCTAGAGACTTAAGGGTGGTACCGTTGGACTCGGGGTACACACAAATGGGGGGGTAGGACAAGGTCTCATGTCTCTATCTTGCTCCCTGAGGATCGATGAAAAGTGTCACATCCTCAAAATGTAATGAAAATGGTCATAGTATAGTAAGGCGTCAAAATCGGCCAAAAAAACTCTTTCTTTTTTGGGCCTCGAAATGTCATAAAAATGGTCATAGTATAGTAAGGCATCAAAATCGGCCAAAAAAAGTCATTTTTCAGAACAGCCTCAAAGTGCTTAAAACTCCAAGCCCTGTACACTCAACAAACCTAAACACCATCTTCAGTTTGACAAAAAGTACCACAAAAAGGGGGGTCCAAACCACTCCTAAGGCTCTGAAACGTGCTCCTAAACACTTTCTGGGGGAACATTTTTGGCATGTCACACTTAGGCCCTGTACACTCAACAACCCTAAACACCATCTTCAGTTTGACAAAAAGTACCACAAAAAGGGGGGTCCAAACCACTCCTAAGGCTCTGAAACGTGCTCCTAAACACTTTCTGGGGGAACATTTTTGGCCTCTCACACTTAGGCCCTGTACACTCAACAACCCTAAACACCATCTTCAGTTTGACAAAAAGTACCACAAAAAGGGGGGGTCCAAACCACTCCTAAGGCTCTGAAACGTGCTCCTAAACACTTTCTGGGGGAACATTTTTGGCATGTCACACTTTGGAAAATTTTCACTCTCCCAAATCACTTACATGGGGGAACTTCAAATGCTCATAACTCTGGAACCCGAAGCCCTAGAGACTTAAGGGTGGTACCGTTGGACTCGGGGTACACACAAATGGGGGGGTAGGACAAGGTTTCATGTCTCTATCTTGCTCCCTGAGGATCGGTGAAAAGTGTCACATCCTCAAAATGTAATGAAAATGGTCATAGTATAGTAAGGCGTCAAAATTAGCCAAAAAAATAATCAATTTTTTTGGCCTCAAAATGTCATAAAAATTGTCATAGTATAGTAAGGCGTCAAAATCGGCCAAAGAAAGCCATTTTTCAGAACAGCCTCAAAGTGCTAAAAAGTTCACGCCCTGTACACTCAACAACCCTAAACACCATCTTCAGTTTGACAAAAAGTACCACAAAAAGGGGGGTCCAAACCACTCCTAAGGCTCTGAAACGTGCTCCTAAACACTTTCTGGGGGAACATTTTGGCCTCTCACACTTAGGCCCTGTACACTCAACAACCCTAAACACCATCTTCAGTTTGACAAAAAGTACCACAAAAAGGGGGGTCCAAACCACTCCTAAGGCTCTGAAACGTGCTCCTAAACACTTTCTGGGGGAACATTTTTGGCATCTCACACTTTGGAAAATTTTCACTCTCCCAAATCACTTACATGGGGGAACTTCAAATGCTCATAACTCTGGAACCCGAAGCCCTAGAGACTTAAGGGTGGTACCGTTGGACTCGGGGTACACACAAATGGGGGGGTAGGACAAGGTCTCATGTCTCTATCTTGCTCCCTGAGGATCGGTGAAAAGTGTCACATCCTCAAAATGTAATAAAAATGGTCATAGTATAGTAAGGCGTCAAAATCATTCAAAAAAATAAACTTTTTTTTTGGCCTCAAAATGTCATAAAAATGGTCATAGTATAGTAAGGCGTCAAAATGGGCCAAAAAAAGTCAATTTTTTTCTTGGCCTCAAAATGTCATAAAAATTGTCATAGTATAGTAAGGCATCAAAATCGGCCAAAGAAAGTCATTTTTCAGAACGGCCTCAAAGTGCTTAAAACTCCAAGCCCTGTACACTCAACAAACCTAAATACCATCTTCAGTTTGACAAAAAGTACCACAAAAAGGGGGGTCCAAACCACTCCTAAGGCTCTGAAACGTGCTCCTAAACACTTTCTGGGGGAACATTTTTGGCATCTCACACTTAGGCCCTGTACACTCAACAACCCTAAACACCATCTTCAGTTTGACAAAAAGTACCACAAAAAGGGGGGTCCAAACCACTCCTAAGGCTCTGAAACGTGCTCCTAAACACTTTCTGGGGGAACATTTTTGGCATCTCACACTTTGGAAAATTTTCACTCTCCCAAATCACTTACATGGGGGAACTTCAAATGCTCATAACTCTGGAACCCGAAGCCCTAGAGACTTAAGGGTGGTACCGTTGGACTCGGGGTACACACAAATGGGGGGGTAGGACAAGGTTTCATGTCTCTATCTTGCTCCCTGAGGATCGGTGAAAAGTGTCACATCCTCAAAATGTAATGAAAATGGTCATAGTATAGTAAGGCGTCAAAATTAGCCAAAAAAATAATCAATTTTTTTGGCCTCAAAATGTCATAAAAATGGTCATAGTATAGTAAGGCGTCAAAATCGGCCAAAAAAACACTTTCTTTTTTGGGCCTTGAAATGTCATAAAAATGGTCATAGTATAGTAAGGCATCAAAATCGGCCAAAAAAAGTCAATTTTTTTCTTGGCCTCAAAATGTCATAAAAATTGTCATAGTACAGTAAGGCGTCAAAATCGGCCAAAAAAACACTTTCTTTTTTGGGCCTCGTAATGTCATAAAAATGGTCATAGTATAGTAAGGCATCAAAATCGGCCAAAGAAAGCCATTTTTCAGAACAGCCTCAAAGTGCTAAAAAGTTCACGCCCTGTACACTCAACAACCCTAAACACCATCTTCAGTTTGACAAAAAGTACCACAAAAGGGGGGTCAAAACTCCTAAGGCCAAAAGTCCAAACCAAACCACCTAAGGCTCTGAAACGTGCTCCTAAACACTTTCTGGGGGAACATTTTTGGCATGTCACACTTTGGAAAATTTTCACTCTCCCAAATCACTTTTATGGGGGAATTTCAAATGCTCATAACTCTGGAACCCGAAGCCCTAGAGACTTAAGGTTGGTACCGTTGGACTCGGGGTACACACAAATGGGGGGGTAGGACAAGGTCTCATGTCTCTATCTTGCTCCCTGAGGATCGGTGAAAAGTGTCACATCCTCAAAATGTAATAAAAATGGTCATAGTATAGTAAGGCGTCAAAATCATCCAAAAAAATAAACATTTTTTTTTGGCCTCAAAATGTCATAAAAATGGTCATAGTATAGTAAGGCGTCAAAATGGGCCAAAAAAAGTCAATTTTTTTCTTGGCCTCAAAATGTCATAAAAATTGTCATAGTATAGTAAGGCGTCAAAATCGGCCAAAAAAACACTTTCTTTTTTGGGCCTCGAAATGTCATAAAAATGGTCATAGTATAGTAAGGCATCAAAATCGGCCAAAGAAAGTCATTTTTCAGAACAGCCTCAAAGTGCTAAAAAGTTCAAGCCCTGTACACTCAACAACCCTAAACACCATCTTCAGTTTGACAAAAAGTACCACAAAAAGGGGGGTCCAAACCACTCCTAAGGCTCTGAAACGTGCTCCTAAACACTTTCTGGGGGAACATTTTTGGCATGTCACACTTTGGAAAATTTTCACTCTCCCAAATCACTTACATGGGGGAACTTCAAATGCTCATAACTCTGGAACCCGAAGCCCTAGAGACTTAAGGGTGGTACCGTTGGACTCAGGTACACACAAATGGGGGGTAGGACAAGGTTTCATGTCTCTATCTTGCTCCCTGAGGATCGGTGAAAAGTGTCACATCCTCAAAATGTAATGAAAATGGTCATAGTATAGTAAGGCGTCAAAATCGGCCAAAAAAACACTTTCTTTTTTGGGCCTCGAAATGTCATAAAAATGGTCATAGTATAGTAAGGCATCAAAATCGGCCAAAGAAAGCCATTTTTCAGAACAGCCTCAAAGTGCTAAAAAGTTCACGCCCTGTCCACTCAACAACCCTAAACACCATCTTCAGTTTGACAAAAAGTACCACAAAAAGGGGGGTCCAAACCACTCCTAAGGCTCTGAATCGTGCTCCTAAACACTTTCTGGGGGAACATTTTTGGCCTCTCACACTTAGGCCCTGTACACTCAACAACCCTAAACACCATCTTAAGTTTGACAAAAAGTACCACAAAAAGGGGGGTCCAAACCACTCCTAAGGCTCTGAAACGTGCTCCTAAACACTTTCTGGGGGAACATTTTTGGCATGTCACACTTTGGAAAATTTTCACTCTCCCAAATCACTTTTATGGGGGAATTTCAAATGCTCATAACTCTGGAACCCGAAGCCCTAGAGACTTAAGGGTTGGTACCGTTGGACTCTGGGTACACACAAATGGGGGGGGTAGACAAGGTCTCATGTCTCTATCTTGCTCCCTGAGGATCGGTGAAAAGTGTCACATCCTCAAAATGTAATAAAAATGGTCATAGTATAGTAAGGCGTCCTCAAAATGTATTCATGAAAAAAAAATGGTCAAAATGTCATAAAATGTATAGTAAGTAAGGCGTCAAAAATGGTCATAGTAAAAAAAGTCAAATTTTTTTTCTTGGCCTCAAAATGCTTAAAAAGCCCTGTCATAGTATAGTAACACCATCTTCAGTTTGACAAAATCGGCCAAAAAACACTTTTTTGGGGGCATCGAAATGTCATAAAAATGGTCATAGTATAGTAAGGCATCAAAATCGGCCAAAAAAGTCATTTTTCAGAACGGCCTCAAAGTGCTTAAAACTCCAAGCCCTGTACACTCAACAAACCTAAACACCATCTTCAGTTTGACAAAAAGTACCACAAAAGGGGGTCCAAACCACTCCTAAGGCTCTGAAACGTGCTCCTAAACACTTTCTGGGGGGAACATTTTGGCATCTCACACTTTGGAAAATTTTCACTCTCCCAAATCACTTACATGGGGAACTTCAAATGCTCAAACTGCTCATAACTCTGGAACCCGAAGCCCTAGAGACTTAAGGGGATCGGTACCATTGGACTCATAGGGGGCACACACACAAAAACACTTTCTTTTTTTGGGGTAGGACAAGGTTTCATGTCTCTATCTTGCTCCCTGAGGATCGGTGAAAAGTGTCACATCCTCAAAATGTAATGAAAATGGTCATAGTATAGTAAATGGCGTCAAAATTAGCCAAAAAACACTTTCTTTTTCCCTGGGCCTCAAAATGTAATGAAATGTCATAAAAAAAAACTTTCTGGTCATAGTATAGTAAGGCATCAAAATCGGCCAAAGAAAGTCATTTTTCAGAACAGCCTCAAAGTGCTTAAAACTCCAAGCCCTGTACACTCAACAAACCTAAACACCATCTTCAGTTTGACAAAAGTACCACAAAAGGGGGGTCCAAACCACTCCTAAGGCTCTGAAACGTGCTCCTAAACACTTTCTGGGGAACATTTTTGGCCTCTCACACTTAGGCCCTGTACACACTCAACAACCCTAAACACCATCTTCAGTTTGACAAAAGTACCACAAAAAGGGGGTCCAAACCACTCCTAAGGCTCTGAAACGTGCTCCTAAACACTTTCTGGGGGAACATTTTTGGCCTCTCACACTTAGGCCCTGTACACTCAACAACCCTAAACACCATCTTCAGTTTGACAAAAAGTACCACAAAAGGGGGGTCCAAACCACTCCTAAGGCTCTGAAACGTGCTCCTAAACACTTTCTGGGGGAACATTTTTGGCATGTCACACTTTGGAAAATTTTCACTCTCCCAAATCACTTACATGGGGGAACTTCAAATGCTCATAACTCTGGAACCCGAAGCCCTAGAGACTTAAGGGTGGTACCGTTGGACTCGGGGTACACACAAATGGGGGGGTAGGACAAGGTCTCATGTCTCTATCTTGCTCCCTGAGGATCGATGAAAAGTGTCACATCCTCAAAATGTAATGAAAATGGTCATAGTATAGTAAGGCGTCAAAATCTGCCAAAAAAAAGTCAAAAATTTTTTGGGCCTCAAAAGGTCATAAAAATGCTCATAGTATAGTAAGGCGTCAAAATCGGCAAAAAAATATCAAAATTTTTTTTGGCCTCAAAATGTCATAAAAATGGTCATAGTATAGTAAGGCGTCAAAATTGGCCAAAAAAAGTCACGTTTTTTTTTTTTTGCCTCAAAATGTCATAAAAATGGTCATAGTATAGTAAGGCGTCAAAATCGGCAAAAAAATATCAAAATTTTTTTTGGCCTCAAAATGTCATAAAAATGGTCATAGTATAGTAAGGCGTCAAAATCGGCCAAAAAAAGTCTTTTTTTTTGAACCGCCTCAAAATGGTTAAAACTCTTAACAACCCTTAACACCAACTTTAACCTGACAAAAAGTACCACAAAAAGGGGGGTCCAAACCACTCCTAAGGCTCTGAAACGTGCTCCTAAACACTTTCTGGGGGAACACTTTTGGCATCTCACACTTAAGAAAATTTTCCCTCTCCCAACTCCCTTATATGGGGGAACTTCAAATGCTCATAACTCTGGAACCCTAAGTCCTAGAGACTCAAGGGTTGTACCGTTGGACTCGGGGTACCCACAAATGTGGGGATATGACAAGGTCCCATGTCTCTATCTTGCTCCCCTGAGGATCGGTGAAAAATGTCACTTCCTCAAAATGTCATGAAAATGGTCATTTCATTTCATTTTCTACCGCTTAATCCTCTATCAGGGTCCCGGGGGAACTGGAGCCTATCCCAGCTGCTTATGGGCGAGAGGCGGGGTACACCCTGGACTGGTCGCCAGTCAATCGCAGGGCTGACACGCAAAGACAGACAACCACACACGCACACATTCACACCTAGCGGAAATTTAGAGTAGCCAATTCATCTATCCCATGCATGTTTTTTGTATTGTGGGAGGAAGCCGGAGTACCCGGAGAGAACCCACGCAGGCACAGGGAGAACATGCAAACTCCACACAGAAGGGTCCAGACCGGGGTAAAAATGGTCATAGTATAGTAAACTGACCCTGGTTAAAACCCCCTATCCTAACCCCTAAGCCTGACAACCACGTGCACGTGCACATGCACATCCACAACCACAATCCACGCCCTAACCCTAACCCTTCAAACTGAACAGCATAAATGTTTAAGGAAGACAGCAACATCAGAAGACTGTATTCTTTTAGGCCAGTATATGGTCATAAAAGGTATGTGTGATACTGACGTAGAGAGCTACCGATAACGTGCGTCGGCCAGTGCATTGCCTTTGGCTCCCTGCTAACTGTCCAGTCGTTGGATAAGGCAGGGGGAGTCACCGAGATAGTCCTAAGATCCCTAACCCTCGACCTCAAAGTGTCATAAAACACGTCATAGGGCCCTAAGATGTGAAAATATGACCCAAAAAAGTGATTTTTTAGTAAGACCTCAAAATGTCGCGGTACAGCTTCGAAAAATATACACATCTCTAACCTATCAAAATAAAAACCTGGTGGGGAGCTACTGTATTTTTGGTAAGTACATATAAAGTATCTAAATACTCATACACCTTTACATATTTATGCATGTTTATTTTGATGCGTTTATATATATAATAACTGTGTATTTGATTTTAAACATTGAGCACTTTGCCATTTTATAGATTCCACTGAATTTCTTTAAAGCACTTATTATCAATTCTCTGTAGATGGCTCGGACCACTGGCCGATGGCCACCACTTTTGAAGAAGAAGTTACCTTCTAATTGGACAATTCTTACGCATTTCTTTGATTGGAGAAAAAAAGGAGAAAAGCATCATGGGAAACATGAGTGAAACTAACATGACCAAGATTTACTCTGTGAGACTCCATGTCCAGAAATTAAAGGACTTTGCTGTGAATTTCTCTTCATGGTGAGTAGTGGTCAAAGTTTCTTTTCAGATTTAAAGGAGCAATCTGTAAAAACACAAAAAAACCCACAAAAAACACAAATATCAACAACCAACACTGAGAATAAATAAAGATTTTAATGTATATTTATATACTGTAAATATATCCGGAATACACGTAGTAAACATAATTGTACACACTAACAGGATATTCTTTAGGCTCCATACTTGGACTGATACTTCAAGTATGGAGATCTGTTATAGCATCAGATATGTTGCAGTGCCTCCCTGGCAGATGGAACAATATTCAAAGAATATACAGCATAGAAGTTATCTGGAAGAATCCCATCATGCAGTGCAGTATATTGCAGATAACTTTGGTATGTTGTCAACCAAAACAAAACATATTCATTTACAAAAGCAGAGTAAACAGCATCTGGATCCATGTGGACATCAAACACATTGTTTCCCTCACAGTTCATCACAGCCTGGTTTATTCTAACAGACAAACATCAGAAATAGATTAAACAAACTACACATGAATCATGTTGCTGCTACTTCTAATCTAAACTTTGTGACGGATTCAGATTTTGTTTTTCATCTGTAATTTTTTCATCGTGACTGAAACTTTTTATTGCATTTTTACTTCACAGAATCTGAGATATTGTTATACTGATACCAACATTGAACTAATTCAGATCAGCCAAGAATCGGCTGCTCATGTTTGCCAGAGCTGGTCTGAGGTCAGTGGCTCATTTTGTTTTAGAGCTGAATTTAAAGCTTCTGTTCACACACAATAAAAAGCTGACAGAACAAACGAGCCGTTTCTAATGTGTATTTATTGTCTCCTTGTGACTGCTGCTACAAACGAATTTCCCAACGGGGATTAATAAAGTATTCTCTATCTATCTATCTCTAATGTGCTGCCTGTTTCACACAAAAACATCTGACTGACGAGGAGCCAAACCCACTGACCTGGAAGCAGTTTAAATTTTAGTTTCCATCCACCTGACTGATCCAGATCACCCTCCTACATTGCTTCGTGTTGCTCAAAATGAAAAATCCTGATGAATCAGTGGCCTCTGACGAGACAGCGGAACTTTACTTTCAGATCTAAATGCTGTTTTTTCTGCAGTTGAACAGAAACAGAGAAACGACGACGATGTAACGTGCAGATTAAAAACTTGGATTATCTCTAACAACCGATAACTCTACACATTATTACTGTAAACTCAGTCAAGTTTCAGCTACTGACCACATCAACACTTTGTAGTTACATTCAACAGTCATTCATTGACAGCATAAACGTGTGAAGCTTCAATGTGACTCCGCCGCCATTGCATCACTTCCTTTAACACATTTCATTCACAAAAAGTGTTTGATTCACAGGAACATGGAAAACTCTGACTTACTGCCACATTAGCCACTTTTGACTTTATCAGTTTCAGTCTCAGAGAATTTAAATAAGTTTTTATGATGAGCAACACAAAATGTTTTACAATCAATCTTTAAAAATACTTAATTATTTAAAACAAACAAAACTGAATTAAACACTTTTCATACTGGGACATTTTCTTCTTTGATATTTTACACTGTAGAAATGTTCTTGTGTTTTTCTGTGATTGTTGCTTTAAACTTGACACATTAAATATTTAGTATTTTAGATTTGTAGAGATTTTGTCTCCTGATCAGCATCAAGTTGATCCACCAATATTCAGTAAAACAAGAAAATATAAATGTTTTTTTAAATATTGAATATTTCTGACCTCAAACACACAAGTACATGTACCATCTTTACAGCAGATTCAGTTCAAACTTCTCTGAGACAACCATCTTTAACTCTCTGATCAATATTTTTCTATTGCTAATATTTCTTCATATCTAAAACAAAAATTACAACAGCAGTTTAAAAAATATTAATGCTTCTGAAAAAAACCCTAAAACGTTTTTCAAATCTATCACAAAGTTTGTCTGAAAAACAATCTGAGGAAAAAGTGTGGATAAGCCCCGCCCACTGGCACCTAGACTCAAAGCAGGTGAAATTAAAACTCCATCAGCTTAAAATGTTGGTTTAGGAAAATAAAACCTGATCTGAGGTTCTGTTTAACTGTGGATTTAAACTTAAGGAAAGAGAAAAATGTTTGAAATTCCTCTTCAGACACCTGGAATTTCCAGTGACACCTGTAAGGTAGCCCCACCCATCATTGAATGGTGGCTGTCCAGCAACTGTTCTCAACACTGTCTCTGAAACAAAAACTTTTAGCGTCCTTAAAGTGAAACTTACTGCTGTGAGCAAAGTTCTGATTCGTTTGTGAAGCTGTGATTGATGCGTCAAGCTGTGATTCAAACTACACCAGCCAATCAGAGTTCTGCGCTATCCTTTAACATGTTGTTCAGTGGGGGGAGGGGCTGTGATGTCACGGAGAAAAACTTAGTGACAAATAAAAATAAAAAATCCTTTTAAAATAAATGCAGCACAGAGAGAAAACAGCTGCTCAGACTCAGCTGTTCACTGCAAATTTACAGTATTAATGTGTAATATTTACAGTATTACTGTATTTTTACAGCATTAGTATTTGTATTAACAGTATTACAGTATACAGACTGACTGTATGACACACACATGCAGAAATCAGATTCACATGTTCAAAACAAAAGTCAAATTTCTCTTACAGCAAAAATGGCTTCTCCTGCAAACACTGCAGTGAGTCTGACACTGCACTGAGTTAGACACCGCACTGAGTCAGACACTGCAGTGAGTCTGACACTGCACTGAGTCAGACACTGCACTGAGTCACAGACACTGCAGTGAGTCTGACACTGCACTGAGTCTGACACTGCACTGAGTCTCAGACACTGCACTGAGTCATAGACACTGCATTGAGTCAGACACTGCACTGAGTCACAGACACTGCACTGAGTCAGACACTGCATTGAGTCACAGACACTGCACTGAGTCAGACACTGCACTGAGTCACAGACACTGCACTGAGTCATAGACACTGCACTGAGTCAGACACTGCACTGAGTCACAGACACTGCACTGAGTCAGACACTGCACTGAGTCACAGACACTGCACTGAGTCATAGACACTGCACTGAGTCATAGACACTGCATTGAGTCATAGACACTGCGCTGAGTCACAGACACTGCACTGAGTCAGACACTGCACTGAGTCATAGACACTGCACTGAGTCAGACACTGCACTGAGTCACAGACACTGCATTGAGTCATAGACACTGCACTGAGTCACAGACACTGCACTGAGTCAGACACTGCACTGAGTCACAGACACTGTAAATGTACTTTTGTCCTACACCTCAAACTCAGATCATGAAGTTCTTTAAACTTTGAACAGCTACATTTTAAAAATGTTTCTCAGCTTTAAATGTAAAACTAAAGTATTTCCAGTGAGGCCTCTCTCTGTCACTGCACACACACACTTACTGTTGACTCTCAGATGTGAATATAAAACAGGTGAATCCGTGTGTGTCTGCAACACTTCCTGTCTCACCTGCTCATAAACACTGTTTGATGTTCTCACTCAGGTGTGTGAGGCCGTGAACTGAAAGGTTTTACAGACGTTCCTGTTCTGTTTTTCTGCGTCTGTCACCTGTGACATCATGAGTCTCACTGCTTGTGATGTCACTGTGTTTACTACGACATCACCGATTCTTCTCCGTGAAGTGAAACTGGGTTAATTCAAAGTGCAGCTGCAGACACTGCAGGTGTTCACACAGGTGACACCTGACTGCTCCCACGTGTTTCTATGACAACAAATTTTCATCACAGAATTCCCGGTTTTCCAGGATCCTGTTAAGTCTTTTTAAAAATGTGATGTTTCAATCTGTGCAGTGAAAATGGAAGACAGATTTCACTCCATCATCTGTTCAGACAGCTTTAACTCATTCACTCATTCATTCCACTCTTCACGTACTGAGGTGAAGCTGTGCTGTTCTCTGATTGGTCAGATGACTGCTGTGATTCATTTCTGTGTCTCTCTGCTTCTTCTTCTTCTCTTGATAAACTGTCATTTCAGTTTCAGTTAGCTTCTGCATTTTACTTCCTGATCCCTGCAGTAGATCCTCCACCAGAAAAAAAAATCACTTCCTGTCCTTTTGGTTTCCCTTTCTCTGCAGCAGACCCCACCCACTGAGGTCAGAAGAGCAGACTCCGCCTCCTGGTCGGACTGTTTGCTAAACAGAAAATAAAACTTTATTTGAAACCAACAAGTCAACAGCTTAGACAGATTCAAACTTTAGGTCCACGGAGTAACTGTTCTGGAGCTTTCAGAATGATCACATGATCTTCCTCCACACATGGATTCACTCTGTTGTCATGGAGAATTAACTCTGTGATGTCATCGAACGTTCCAGAGCAGCTACGACATGATGAAAGTTTCCTCAGCTCAGTCGTTCAAAGACGGTTTTTGGACAAACTGACCAAATATTTCAAATTTAAACGACTCATTTAGTGTGTGTGTGTGTGTGTGTGTGTGTGTGTGTGTTACCTGGGTCAGATGCCGCCGTCGGCCTCGTCTCTTTCTCGAGCTGGATCTCGGGCAGACTGAAGATCGTCATCGCTGAAACGACAGTCACAGTGACTGTGATGTCACAGCACGCAGTGATGTGACAGTACACAGGGATCAAAAGTCATGTTCTAACTTACTGTCAGGAAGTGACATCACTCTGTTGCCGAGGTTACTGAAGTAGCGCTGATTCATGGCCTGCTCTGCAGAGATCCTCTTCTTTCCTTCAAACTAAAGTTCAGATGAAAAGCTTTTCTTCCTCTGATCAGTGAAATTACATTTTATGTTTGAAGATGTGATGATGTCACATCCTGTCTGTGAGACGTTTACTGACCTGCAGGAACTCTGACAGCAGCTCCAATCCTTCACTGCTGAGTCTGCACATAAACACACACACAGACACACACACATCTTTAATGCTGTTGTTTTGTTATGATTCTACTTCCTGTTTTAAAGCAGCTGAAGCTGTAGCATCGTCAGAGAACGAAGGGAAACGCAGATAAAATCCTCCGTGGAGGCGACAGCTCGGAGTCAGACCATCATCATTGTGGTCGCCTACTGTTCGTTTCCAGTGTGTAGTCAAGTTGTGTACCTGTGTGTTGTGCTGTTGTGTACCTGGAAGTGTGGTTACTTAGTCCCTCTGCTCTGTACTGAGGGTAGTTGTACGTCACAAACTCCTCATTGGAAGTGATCCCAGGCCAGCTCTGCTCTGTGGGAGTACCTGCACACAAAACACACACAGTACACACACAGTACACATACAAGTCACCACGCAGACATAAAACCCAGTTTTCTACAAGTAAGACAAACAGAAGTTCGCTGATTCTCACCGAGGAGTTTGAAGATGAAGTGAAGCTCCTCCTCAACTGTGGAACCAGGAAACAGAGGCCGACCTGTTGCCATCTCATAGAAGATACAGCCAACACCCCTATGCACACAGACAGACAGACAGACACACACACCGTCTACACACTCATCCTTCTGTAGTAGTGGTACAGCAGTGAACTACAATAACAGCAGTACAGAACTGACCACATGTCGATGTGAGTGGAGTAGTCAGTGCTGCCCAGCAGGATGTCGGGGGGGCGGTACCACAGTGTCACCACCTCGTTAGAATACGTCTTCGTTGGGATCGACTTCGCTCGAGCCAAACCTGAAACACGACACACCTGAGTGACATCATCACTGCGTGTACAGCAGCTCAGTGAAATCATTTCGTTTTGCAGACACGCAGGCACATGAACAATAGCATGTCATCAAAAACTCTGCTACCCAGAATTCACTGGGGACTCCACCCTCAGCTGACGAGACTGTGGACAAGTTGGAGAAGTTTGAGGACTAGATGTAACGAAAGTACAGAGGTGTGTGGAGGTGTGTTTTTTTGTTTGTTTAATTAATCTTTATTTAATCAGGACATCTCCTGGGATTAAAATCTCAACGTGCCCTACATTTCATTTTTTTTCAATTCAATTCCATTTTATTTCTACAGCTCCTCCACAATCAGAGACCCAGAGTCTGACCCCAGATCAGCTCCTGTGAACAGGAAGGAACCTCCAGCAGAACCAAAGGCTGTAACAGCGTCAGAGTCAGTAAGCGGGCTAACGTTAGCCTGAACACACGCAGACATGGATGTCAGCTCACAGGAGGAGGATTGGATCATAAAGAGTCCACACACCAACAACTGCAGAGTCCACAGGTGATAGACGTACTTAAACTGGGCCAGAGAGCAGCAGCAGCTAAAAACACGCCAGCGGGAGTTGGTGTGTTTTTTGTCAGTGAACGCAGCCGTGTACCAGGAAACGTCAGAGACTGACATGCGGACACGCTGATTTCATTCTGAACCCATCCAGAACTTCTGGAGTATTGTCCAGACGAAGGTGAGAGACGTGAGACCCAACACTGTTCAGAAGCTTCAGACATTTCTGTTTTAAAAATACTTTTTTATAAGTCGAACAAAATATTCTGATTCTCTGAGATATTGAATTTTAGCTGCTCATTGGCTGTAAGACACAATCACCAAGATTAAAACAAATAAAGGCTGAAAATGTTTCACTCTGGGTGGAACGAATCGATTTATATGAGTCTGACTTTTTTCACTGAATTATTGAAATGAATTAAGTGATCCACAGCATTCAAACGTGCTGAGATGCACCTGTCCAAAGCCGTGCTGCTGCTGCTCTGATGCTACGACCTGATCCAACATCAGATCCTCAGAATATCATTGTTTCCACAGGGACTTTCCTTTTTGGGTTTTTCTGCAGAGGAAGTTGTTCTGAAACGTTTCCTGCCTTTAACATGGGAAGAACTTTCCAGATCTTGGGTGTAAAATTAATGTGGAGGCTCTGATTCCAGATATGAACAACAGGCTAATCGATGCAGTGCACCGTGGACACGCAGAACAGCTGCTCCAGCTGCACGCTGACAGCGTGTGGCCACTGATGACAGCTCGCTGAATGAATCAGGCCACAGACCACGTCACCCAGCAGCAGTGATTTCAGTCACAGTCGCTCTGCGCCTCCTGTCAGAGACGTGACCTGATCACCGCGCTGAGACACTGACGGCTGCAGCCTCTTGGCTTCAGGAGCCGACACTGAGTGAAGATGTCTGAGAATTTCGACTACATGAGACTCGAGACCAGAGGACTGAGGCTGAACTTCGGTTTCTGCTCTGCTGAGGTGGGAGCTGCAGTGATCCAGGTGGGAAACGACCTGGGCCTGAGAGGGGCGGATCCTCCTGACGTTGCACAGCAGGAACCTTCATGCTTTTCTTTATGTCTCACCCACTGAAGCGTTGACAGGAGGAGTCTGATCGTGTCGGACTGAACCTGCCCCACAGCATGAAGAACGAGCATGTGCACACACACTGTCCATGTTAGCACGTGGACAGTAGGAACCCTGTGTTTGGTTGCCATGGCAGCGTGTGCAGGTGACCTCATATTTCAGTGCTGTTGTTACGTGTTTACATGTTTCATACAGAAATTCAGCAGAATGAAGAATCTTTGTTTTCAATGAAACAGCCACACGGCGACGACCACGACACGAGCGTCACGCAAGACGAGCTGACGAACCTCTGACAGGGGACGGTCTCAGCTGGACGGGACTCCTGGACTGTGCTGGTGCACGGATGCTGCAGTTGTGACCAAACAATGTTTGCTGCTGGTGGAGTTTACGGTTGGTGGCGCCGGCCGTACCTGCAGAGTTCACCTGTAACTGCGGTGGTGGTCGACCTCTGAGAGCTGGAAGTTGCTTCAGAGATCAGCAAACATCCGACACAGGCACATGCTTCTTCATCGCTGGTTCAATTTAAGGACCGTTTTACCGAAATCACACCAACATGTAGTGGGGGTCAGTTTGGAGAAAACACATTGGAGTGTTCACTGTCGGTCTGCAGACTGAGGGTGAGTGTGTGTCTGTGCTGAGCGCTGATGGATTCCACTGCCATGTATGAATGTCGAGCTCAATAAAACTGAACGTGTGTTAAAACCAGCGCTGAACTCAGACTCACCGAAGTCGGCCAGCTTCAGCTCTCCTCGCTCGTTGATCAGCAGGTTTTGGGGTTTGAGGTCTCGATGGAGAACTTTCCTCCGGTGACAGTACGACAAACCTCGCAGCAGCTGGAAAAGAAAGAGCTGAGGAGAGAAAACAAGCACGGTTACTGGAGAAGAGTAAACTGGACAAACAGAAAACAAACTGGAGAGTAAAGAGACGGAGAAGAAGAACCAGAACAAAGACAAACAGATGAACTCTGCTATTATCACATCAAAATACAACAAAACAAATCAGAACCAATTCATGTCGAACCCTCTGAACCAGCCTCTTGTAAATATTGTCTACTGTGCCAGGCTTTGCTCAGCTCCTCGGTGAGCGTGCTGCTTCATGCTGGTGCATCAGAGCGGAGGCTCAGCTGAGCCACAGATCCTTTCATGTCCTGAATCACTGATTGTACTTCCTGCTCCCTGCAGCTCCATGTTTCCTCTGATCACAGCTCTGATGCTTCATCCTGCTCACACGGCTCTGATGACTTCAGCTAAAACCTGTTCATACGTGACATGTCAATCATGTGACATCTTAGTCGCGTGACGTATATTACATGTCAGTCTGTGATATGTGTGTGCTGCTGGTGCAAAGTCCAAAGCCGCCCACAAGAAAGATGCACCGTTCCCAGCAGCACTGCGATGCCAGGCCGACGCGTGGAGCGTCAGCTGTAACAGGTGCTACGCTCAATCTGAGGCAACGAGTGAATATACACTCCCAGAATACTCCCAGTCTGCAGCAGCAGCTGTACTGACAGTAACAAACAAACAAACAAAAGAGTTTTCTCACTTTGACGTTGTGGACGTGGATCATGTTTCCACAGTCGTCCAGGTACTGTTTCAGATCTTTGTCCTGAAACAACAAACACACACATACATACGCACACACAGTCACTATAAACACCATTACAGGCACAGTGCACTGAATAAGACGTGTGTGTTCATGTGTGTGTGTGTTTATCTCACCAAGTATTCGAACACCAGTGTGAGGGATTTCTGTGTGTGGATGATGTCGTGAAGCGTAACGATGTTGGCGTGTTTCAGATCCTTCAACAGCGACACTTAGGAAAACACACACACACACACACACACACAGAGTACTACATGTGAAACTGTAGTAACAGTGAGACTGTTGTCATTTTTCTGACAGGCTCAGTTTGAATGAACTGATTCAGTGCTGCAGGCGTGTGTGTGTGTGTGTCCCACTGAACTGTGACGTGTCAGCACTGAGCTACTACAGTCTTAGTGTACAGTATTACTATTAATTAAAATATATATTATTAGTACTCCACAACAGAATTAATGTTTAAGTATCTGCACTGCAGTAAAGTGTCAGCACTGCAGTAAAGTATCAGCACTGCAGTAAAGTATCAGCACTGTAGTAAAGTATCAGCACTGCAGTAAAGTATCAGCACTGTAGTAAAGTATCAGCACTGCAGTAAAGTATCAGCACTGCAGTAAAGTATCAGCACTGTAGTAAAGTATCAGCACTGCAGTAAAGTATCAGCACTGTAGTAAAGTATCAGCACTGCAGTAAAGTGTCAGCACTGCAGTAAAGTATCAGCACTGCAGTAAAGTATCAGCACTGCAGTAAAGTGTCAGCACTGCAGTAAAGTATCAGCACTGCAGTACCTTCTCTGATGGCAGTACACGGAGCGCCTTCTTCATGTTCCAGTCGAATTTCTTTCAGAGCCACGAGGTTTTCAGTCAGTTTGCTGCGACCTTTGTAAACTGTAGCATAGGTCCCCTACAGAGAGACAGACAGGTGAGTCAGAGTACAGGTGCACACAAGACAGGTGAGACGGAGACATTCAGTCTCTTTTCCAGTTCCAGGTCCTGCTGTGAGAGAACACATAGATCAGTCACTACCAGAGACCAAGACCAGAACCGAGGACAGAACAGAACCAGAGCTGAGGACAGATCAGAAACAGATCCGAGGACAGATCAGAAACAGAGCTGAGGACAGATCAGAACCAGATCCGAGAACAGATCAGAAACAGAGGAACCTGAAACCTCCAACAGTTCTCTGATCAGCAGTAAGAAGCTGGTTCCACCCCACAAGAACTAAGGTGTGCGTGCGTGTGTGATAATATATGCTGTGACTTGCTGTCTTATGAATGAAGCTGAGCTGGACTGGGTGGTTCGCTCTGTGGTGATGGGACACAAACACACACAGGACAGGGATCCAGTCCTCTCTGATGGACGAGCCCGTCTCATGTCTCAGTGTCTGATGACCCGG
Source organism: Toxotes chatareus (assembly GCA_016801885.1). Lineage (NCBI taxonomy): Eukaryota > Metazoa > Chordata > Actinopteri > Toxotidae > Toxotes > Toxotes chatareus. Next base: position 23,944,817 of record CM028885.1, on the reverse strand, counting down.
TCACGGGTTCATGAGTCAGACAGGAAGTGACTGACGCCTCACAGAGAAGTTCAGAGTTCTTCCACCTCTGATTCGTTTACATCAGCACCAGTACAGGCCTGTCCTTACCTCTCCCAGTTTGTCCAGTTTGACATATGTCTCCAGTTTTCCAAAACCAATCTCTGACTGCAGACAGAGACAGAGGGACAGACAGAGAGACAGACAGATATCATCTGTACTGAAACACTACAATATCATGTATAATAGAAATCCAGTAGAAACAGTAAAATGAGGCAGGACAGAAGTTGACAGACGCACCAGAGACACTCTGCGCAGCCGCCTGCTGATCGGCTGCTCAAATAAAGCTGGACCAATCACATTAAACTTCTCCAGGTAATCATCTGGAAGACGGATGTCAGCCGGTAACGATAGCCGTTTATTGATGTCCTGAAACAAAACAGAGAGACAGAGGAGACAAAGGGACAGGGACAGACATTAAAAATATTCTGACTACGTTAAATAACAAACAGGATTCATCTGAAGGACTTCACTTCACTCTGGACAATAACTTTATTTTACACAGTGTTAAATGACAAGAAATGAGTGAGTGTCCTGATTAACCTGTGAATTCATTCATTCATTTAAACAGAGACGGAACGGTGAGCTGCCAGGTGTGGACGGGAGCTGAATCTGGTTCCACTGGAGATGAGGCGGTCTCACTGATGACGCCCGCCAACCATCTGTCCATCAAACCCCCCCACCTGAGACAGAACCTGAAGCCTTTAGTCCTGTGACCGGTCAGTGAGGACCAGAGACGGTCCTGCAGACAGGAGGGAGACACAGCTGGAGGGAAAGACCCTGAGTTGCCAGGGGCAACAGCAGGTAATGGTCACCCACTGGCTACTAAAACAAGATGATGAAAGAAAGAATATTTTGGGCAGAAACCAAGGCCTTGACCACAACATGTGGAGACAGAGACATGGACAGGATACTTCAGCAGACAGAGCCTCAAGCTGACGGACCAGCAGCACCACAGGCCCAAGACACTGCCCACAACCAGCTGCAACCAGCTGCAACCAGCTGCAGACACAACGTTCCAGGGAAAAGGCCAAGTGTGAGTCCAACAGCAAGAAAGAGAAGACAGTGGTGAATGAAGACAGACTCCTCAGGACGCTCCCGAGCACAAAGGAGAAGAGAAGGAAACAACAGTCCAAATCAAGGACGCGGCAGAAGGTAAAAGTCCTCATCAAGAAATCACTATTTTACAGCAGAGAAAACAGGACCAACCAGCAGAGAGCTGGACGATGACGGGACGCAGACTTTTTCAGACAAGCAGAGAGGAAGAGCTCATAATACCATCAGATCTGTCTCCTGTCCAGGCTCCGTGTCAGCAGCTCGACACTACTGTCCCCAGCACCAGGTCCAATTGAAGTCCCCTACAGACTCTACGAGGACACCGCAGGAGTCTTAAACTTCAAACATGGAGACAAATGGAGAACGTCTGGAAGCAAAGGCCCATTCCTAAGGTACAGTGTCCTGCAGGAGGAGTCCTGGTAACAAAAGGAGAAGGACAGATGGATGTCTCCGAACCTGGTGTCTTTGTTTCATCAGGCAGCCTCTTTGGAATCTGCAGCTCTTCCACAAGAGACACAAGAGGACGAATTAAACCTGAGGACGAACAGGGGTGGGGGGGCGGTGGGGGCGATCCAACAGGTGAAGTAAGAATGTGTGTGTCTGTCTGTGTTTGTCTGTGTCTGTGTGTGTGTGTTTCTGTGCGTGTCTGTCTGTGTGTATGTGTGTGTGTGTGTCTGTCTGTGTGTATGTGTGTGTCTGTGTTTGTCTGTGTCTGTGTGTGTTTCTGTGTGTGTCTGTGTGTGTGTGTGTCTCTGTGTGTCTGTGTGTGTGTGTTTCTGTGTGTGTCTGTGTTTCTGTGTGTTTCTGTGTGTGTCTGTGTTTCTGTGTGTTTCTGTGTGTGTCTGTGTGTGTGTGTGTCTCTGTGTGTCTGTGTGTCTGTGTTTCTGTGTGTTTCTGTGTGTTTCTGTGTGTGTGTGTGTGTGTGTGTGTCTGTGTGTGTGTGTCTGTGTGTGTGTGTGTTTCTGTGTGTCTGTGTGTGTGTGTGTGTCTGTGTGTGTGTGTGTCTGTGTGTGTCTGTGTGTCTGTGTGTCTGTGTGTTTCTGTGTGTGTCTGTGTTTCTGTGTGTGTCTGTGTGTCTGTGTGTCTGTGTTTCTGTGTGTGTCTGTGTTTCTGTGTGTGTCTGTGTGTGTGTGTGTGTCTGTGTGTGTGTGTGTGTGTGTGTGTGTGTGTGTGTGTGTGTGTGTGTGTGTGTGTGTGTGTGTGTGTGTGTGTGTGTGTGTGTCTGTGTGTTTCTGTGTGTCTGTGTTTCTGTGTGTTTGTGTGTGTGTCTGTGTTTCTGTGTGTTTCTGTGTGTGTCTGTGTGTGTGTGTGTCTGTGTGTGTGTGTGTGTGTGTTTCTGTGTGTTTCTGTGTGTTTCTGTGTGTGTCTGTGTGTGTGTGTGTCTGTGTGTGTGTGTGTCTGTGTGTCTGTGTTTCTGTGTGTTTCTGTGTGTGTCTGTGTTTCTGTGTGTGTCTGTGTGTGTCTGTGTGTGTCTGTGTGTCTGTGTGTCTGTGTGTTTCTGTGTGTGTCTGTGTTTCTGTGTGTGTCTGTGTGTCTGTGTGTGTGTTTCTGTGTGTCTGTGTTTCTGTGTGTGTCTGTGTGTCTGTGTGTGTCTGTGTGTGTGTGTGTCTGTGTGTGTCTGTGTGTGTCTGTGTGTGTTTCTGTGTGTGTCTGTGTGTCTGTGTGTGTCTGTGTGTCTGTGTGTGTGTGTCTGTGTTGTCTGTGTGTGTGTGTGTGTCTGTGTGTGTCTGTGTGTCTGTGTGTGTGTGTGTGTGTGTGTGTGTGTGTGTGTGTGTGTGTGTGTGTGTGTACCTCAGTAGAGATCTTCTTGTTCCTCAGTCTGACTCTGACTGGACTCTGAACGTCGTCTGAAGAAGAAGCTGGATCACTTTCTCCATCTGAACTCATCCTCACATCCTCATGAACAATCTCTGAGAACAGACACACACAGACACACACACAGACACACAGACACACACACACAGACACAGACACACACAGACACACAGAAAAGAAAAAGATTTGTCAAACACACCTGCATCAGTGTCAGTGTCTCACACACACACACATTTATGTGTTTCAGTCATTAAACACTGATCATTTCAAACTACCAGGAGACAAAAGGGACAAAATTCATGCTGTGACAGTTGTTTGACCACAGACTCAGTGTACTCAGAGCACAGGTGTGAGGTTGTGTTCCCACTGCTGTGTGCAGAGTTTGCACACGTGTACTTGCTGTGACAGTACCCAGCCGGTTGGTGTGGTTCAGGTAGGAGCTCAGGCTGCGTCCCAGGCCTCGAGGTTTCCTCAGTGAGCTGCTGTACGACTGCAGCAGAGACTGAACAGAAGAGGAGGAGCCCCGAACCTTCAAACCACCGGAGGACGAGTGGAGAGACACCTCTGGGGGGACAGAAGAAAATAAAGATAAACTCTGTAGATTAATTCATTGACTGGCAGGTCAACAACCAATCACAGCAGGACATTCCTGAGAGGCGTCAAAGCATCTGTCTTAGCTGGACACCTGACACGTGGAGCAGCAGACTGGGCAGACTGGGATGGTGATGCCCATTTTTTAAGGGATACTGGACTTTGCGCTCCAGTTATCTGCCATGCCAGCGTACTGAGACAGAGGAGCAGCTCCAAACTCGACCAATGGGACGTTTCCCATCCGGTCTCTGTGTTTTGTGGACCACGTGCCTCAAGTATGGAGAGACCACTGATATGAGACGTCCAGTCCTGCCTCCTTTTCCTGGGCAGGAAGTCACGTTTCGTGTGTCGCGCTCAGTCAGGGTTGTCCCTCATCATGGATTCTGTTTGACAGCCCAGGACAGGAGAGTGTCCCGCTCAGATCCAGAACAGGGTTCAGGTTCAGGTCCTCTGAGGGACGGGGTTCAGCTGACAACATGTTGATAGATTGATAAGACAGACCTAATCCTGGATCAGTAATCACATCTTTGATTTGACCTGCTGACAGAAACACTGATCTACCTGCTGATCACACCTGTAAGCATGTGTGTGTGTGTGTTACCTGAGTCACTGTGTGATGTCACTTCCTGGTTGATGGTGTCACTCAAAGTCCTTTCCCCTCCCCTGGCCCCTCCCCTCCCCAGAGTGAGTGACAGCTGCCGTTTGATCTTTCTCATCCTCTCCATGAGGGGGGGCCGGGGGGGCAGAGGGGGGCGTGACACTGGGATAGGTGGGGCAGCCAGCCTGGAGACCACACCTGCACAGGTAAACAGGAAATGACGGGTAGAACGGGCAGCTGATGCTACAGAGATGATCTGGATCCAGACCTGGACCAGCAGATTGTGACACAACACAAGGACAGCCGTCCTTCCTCCTGTTCTCTACACTGAACGTGGACGATGTCCCACCCATGACTCCGTCCTCAGCCTATAAAAACAGGTGATTGTACTGTGGAGACAGAGCTGCATGAAGCTCTGTCCTGCCTCACCTGTGGCTACACCTGACACCTGGCATAAACCCACTGACCCCACCTGTCCTACTCCTGTCTTCCTTCTCATGCAGAAACAGGGCTGCAGGACGTCTCAGTGTAAGATCAGCAGACATTATTTTACACCTTCAGAACATCATCCTCCTCCAGCAGACACAAACGTCTCAGCCGGAATCTGTGTCTCCTACTAAACACAAGAGGCAGCAACCATCAGCAGCCAATTCTCTGAGAGACATCCAGCGTCCCCCAGTCAAGGACACATCACTCTTCATGGTCTTCATGCAGCAAACCAGCAAGCTAAACATACAGTGACCCCATCTGCCGTCACACCATCTTCCGACTCCTCCGATCAACGGCACACCACTTCCCGCTCTCAGCCCTTCAGCTCAGGGGAGGACGCCACAAAGCGTGACACACAGCAATCACACTCCATGTCCTTCTCTGTCCCCTAGGTTAGTGGCGCGTCACTTCCCATCCACCTCCTGCAGGACATGTCTCACACCGCTGTGGCAGCCATCACAGCTGATCATGTGCTTCACTGGCCTCGGGGAACATTTCCAGCCACGTTCAAACAGAGAATCATCGATCAGTTTTATCAGAGGACGGAGACGAGGACGGAGCTCTGTCTGTGAAAGAACCACAACTGCAGCTCAGTTCAAGGATTCAAGGAGTCCTGCTGTCTGTCCTCTCTGATTGGGCGTCTCAGGCACAGCGCTCTCTTGGTTTGAATTAGCTAAGTGCTGGCAGTTAGCTGTCAACTTGTCCTTTCCTTCCTTTTTGTGACTGTTTTACTTGCTGCTGTAACATAACAATTTCCCTCTGAGGGATGAATAAAGTATATCTACCTATCCTGTCTCGCTGGGCGTTCCCTCAATGTGTCACGGCAACGGCATTCACCCTAATCTCACCCCATCCCCACCGGGGTGCCCCAGGCTCAGTCATCCATGGGTGCTGCTACGCTCTGACTCTCTGCTACACCCGTCACTCCCGTTCTCAGCTGGTCTCTCAGACGAATCCACATGGAAACGTTCGACCAAACCTGTCCAGGCTGAATGGTCAGTCACCCCAGCTAATCAATCTCTCCAACACAATATCAACATAGCAATGTCCTCTTCATGTGTCCTGTTGAATAACCAGCTGTCCCTCTCTGACCATGCTGCATGTATCTCCCAGTCATGCCGCTTTGCTCTATACGAGAAAACTCAGCCTATCTCTCACCATACAGATGGTCTGCAGAGCAGAGGTGTCAATCAGCCTAACATTATTATCAGAGCAGGGGCGTCCTCACCGTCCTCTGTCTTCAAGAATTTCGAGTGCACCTTCTCTCGTAACACCTCTAATGAACGAACGTGCGCTTCTGGTGAGCTTCTTCACCTGATCTTTCCTTTTCTTACTGAGCAGATTTAGTTCTGAGTGCTCAGGTCTCCTACTGTCCTGCAGCTTTACTGTCGTCTCCTCACTTTGGCTGAAACTAAGCAAATGTAAATAAAGCTAATAAATAAAAACAACACTAAGCTTAACACCACCAAAAAACCACAACAAGGCGCCTGCTGTACCTCAAAGGTGAGAGAGACAAACAGGCTGAGGTGTTAGGAGAACACCTGGTCTGCTGAAAGAAGGTCAATTAGATTTTAATGGTCAGTGACACTGATGGAAACTAAAGAGTAAAAAACACTGATGTTCATCAGATCTGAGGCCTCAGCATCACCTCACATTCAACTGAGCATCAGTGATTCAAGCGACATGAGTGTTTCTGTTTAACAGCTAACAACAGCTAACAGGAGCTAACAGCCGCTGTTTGTTCTCTGTGGTACTGTCTATGTTCTGTGTTCCCTCTGTGGTACTGTCTATGTTCTGTGTTCTCTCTGTGGTACTGTCTATGTTGTGTTCCCTCTGTGGTACTGTCTATGTTCTGTGTTCTCTCTGTGGTACTGTCTATGTTCTGTGTTCTCTCTGTGGTACTGTCTATGTTGTGTTCCCTCTGTGGTACTGTCTATGTTCTGTGTTCTCTCTGTGGTACTGTCTATGTTGTGTTCCCTCTGTGGTACTGTCTATGTTCTGTGTTCCCTCTGTGGTACTGTCTATGTTCTGTGTTCTCTCTGTGGTACTGTCTATGTCCTGTGCGTTCTCTCCCTGCCTGTGCCTGTGCTGCTGTATGAGGACGGGACCCATCTATTTGCTGCAGTGACTGTCCTCGGTGTGTTATAAATAGCAGCGGAGGCGGAGCGGGTTAATCTCTGAGGCTGTAGCTCCCTGAACGGCTCCGTCAGTCTTCTAAAACCGGTTTCCCGGTCACACGAGGCTCCACAGTAACGTTTACTCACCGGGACGGTTTATCCCGGTCTGTCCCGGGTTATCTTCGGCTCGATTCAGTCTGACAGAATCTCTGGTCTTTGCGACTCCCAGTAATCTGCTGCCATGTTGCTGCTCCGCTCAGCTCCGCTCCTCCGGTGCGTCCTGACGGAAACACCCACCGCACCGTCACTGACGTCACTGCAGGACGCCCCCGGCACGTGCCCTCCACCGGGCCTTTATTTATTTTTAAACAGTTCAGTTACAAACAACATGAAAAACAATAAATAAAATCACTAAACGTGATTTTATATCCAAACTGATGAATAAGCAGTTTCAGCTGTGGATGAATTCACTCATTCACACTGAGATAACACACTAACTGTGTCACGTTAAGAAGCTGAACGTGATTTCAGAATAAAAGATCAAACTTTAACTCAAAGTTAAAGTGAAACCTTTAAATAAACACGTTGTTTCTCCGCAGTGAGGTTTGATGTTTACACAAACAGCTGAGAGTTTTAATCTGTGGTCAGTTTATAAAAATGACGTGAGCAGGCTCAGCTGCTGACGGCCTCCTGGACACCGAGGACAGACAGGTCCCACAGAGAGACAGGCAGTCAGAGGATTAAGAAGCTGATTGGCTGAACCAGGATTAAAATGAACTGCACGGCAACACCGTCCTTCAGCTGTAAGTCGGAGGGACAGGACCACAGACAGACAGCTGGAAGACAAGAGGGGCAGAGGACTGAAGGAGCAGAGGAGGACGAAGGAAGCTATAGAGGACACACAGACCTTCACAACAACAGCTGGTACTGATACTGTAATACTGTAATACTCCAATACTACAACTGCCACAGTAACGAGTGAACTCAGGTGGTTTGATGGTGATTTTATATAATTATTGTTGTAACAAACAGAGTGTGAGTGGAGTCAGTTCACCGAGGGAAGCAGCAGAGATTAGACTGAACCTAAAGACGCAAGAGTCGTGATCTACCTGAGAGAGGGGGACAGTTAAATAACACACAGCTTCTTTATCAGTTCAAGACTCTGTCCTCACCTGTCCAGGCCAGAAAAGGTCCTGATGAGCTTCTGTTGTGTTGATGGACACAAATATAAAGCTGAAAGGTAACTGTCTGTCTCTCTGCTCACCTGTCTGTCTCTTCAGGTCCCGGTCCTCTCAGTTCGTATTTACATTCCATAACTCGCTGTAAGTTGATGTCAGGTGGAGTCAGGTGGTCTCTGTGCCGGACGCTGTTCCTGGAGGTGAGAGGTGGAAGGGGCCACGGTCAGAGGGTCACAGTGGGATGTGACTTAGTCTGATAAAAGGATCTAAGGTGGGACGGTCTGTGTCGTGGTTAGTGAGCCGCATGTTAGTGACAGTGTCTCTCTGACCTGTCTCTCTCTCTGTCTGTGTCTCAGTATGTCTGTGCTCGCAGCGTCAGTGATCCTGCTGGGTCTGTACATTTTGTGTCGCTGTCTGATTCCCCGGTTGGTTCGGTCTAATTCCACTCTGGCTTTGCTTTGGTATGACGTTGTGCTGGAGATGACCTTTGACCTCCTGACACGAACAACACGACCTCAGGTGACCTCTGAATGCCTGTCTGTTCGCCTGTATGTTCCTTTGTCTGTCTCTCTTTGACTCGTCTTTCTCTGTGACCCGTCTATCTCAGCGCCTCCTGCAGGCCGTCAATATAAATGCAGTGAAAGGAGACCCGGACAGCGTCATCGCCGCCATCGACCACTTCTGTAAACACACAGAGTGGGCGATGAACGTAGGAGACGAGAAAGGTACACACACATGCACAAACGCACACACACGCACACAGACCTGTGTGTGTGTATTCTGTTAATCACGTGTGACTCTGTCTCCCAGGAGCCATCTTGGATGCTGTTGTCATGGAAAGGTCTCCGGCCACAGTGCTGGAGTTGGGGACGTACTGTGGATACTCTGCTGTCCGCATCACCAGACTGTTGCCCCCAGCAACAAGGCTGATTACCGTGGAGATGAACCCCGAGTACGCTCATGTGGCTCGACAGGTCATTGAACATGCAGGACTGCAGGACAAGGTTAGAGGTCAAAGGTCATCGTCACTCACACGTTCTCAGATAAATCTAAACCAACAAACATGAACTCTGAGCATGACCCAGGAATTAACCAGTACCACAGGTAGATTTAGGACCAGGTATCAAACAGGTGGACGGTCACTCGGTTTACCTAACAGGACACAGAGAGGACATCGGACCACGGACAGCAGCTCCTGCTGTGAAGGGGCTCCCAGGTTGTTCTTGAAAAAGGTCTGTGATCCCTGGGAACCAGATCTCTGCGGAGAATTAGGGACCACGAAGATGAGTCTGACCTGCTCCACCTGGTCTCTCTGAAGGAGTGGTTCAGGAGGACGAAGCGAGGGGAGACGTACAGGAGGCTGTGGACCTCTGATGTAGAGGACAGAACCGTGAGCTGTTTCCTGGAGACACAGAAACTGGCTGCAGTTGGTCTAAGCAGTTGTACTTACCTCCTCTGGGGGGGGGGTCATCTGCTGCCTCTGTGCTGTCTGTCCTCACAGCCAGGAGGAAAGTCTTCCTGTCTTGGGAGTCCAACCACATACCTAGGAACTCCATGGACATCTGGCCAAAGCCTGTTTCTCCTGGTAAATACAAACAACTGACAATGTGACGATCCAGTTGCTGTAATGGATCCAGGTCCATGTCCATGCTCCACTAAAGGAGGACACAGTTCCAAGGTCCTGAAGCATTGTCTGTCTCTCTCCCAGTGGTGCCGGAGGATGGACGCTGTCCTTGGAGGCAGCAGGCTCGGCCCCCCCCGCTCAAGCTTCCACCCGCTTGCTGCAACAAAGTTTGATTTCCTGAAGGACGAAGGCTGCACACAGTGAATCAGTTTTAGATTCGAGTCGTTCTGGATCTGATTATTGATTATTGATGTCACTCTGTCAGGTGTGTGTGCTGGAAGGGCTCTCAGCTGACCTCATTCCCAAGATGGCCGACATGTTCGGGATCCATTCGTTTGACTTCGTTTTCCTCGACCACTGGAAGGACCGCTACTTGCCAGACATCAGGCTGCTGGAGGTAATGACCTTTGACCCCTAGACCCACTGTGTGCCCTGACCTCTGACCTAACTCACACCCCCCCACCCCTGCAGGACTGCAGTCTGCTGGCCCAGGGGTCGGTGGTTCTGGCTGATAACGTGGTCTGTCCCGGAGCTCCAGACTACCTGGACTACATCAGATCCAGCCTGAAATACAGCAGCAGGTTCTACCAGGCTCACCTGGAGTACACCAGAGTCCTGGATGGACTGGAGAGGTCTGAGTACCTCGGTCACAGACAGGGAGAGACACAGGTGCTCAGGGATACACATCAGCAGAGAGACAGACAGGTAAACAGATGGGGAGTGACAGGTAGACAGGGAAAGAGACAGACATAGAGAGAAACACACAGGGAGACAGACATGGACAGTGTACCAGTTTTCACCTGATGACAGAGGCAGTGTGGTTTTCATCCTCAGGCCAGTTTGTCCAGATGTTGAAGCAGGAACCAGGACGAAGTAACTGCTGCTCATCATAGTTTACATGTCGTTTCTGACACGTATGTAAATGGTTCAGCCACACATGGCCTCAAAGCTTTTTATTTTCTTTAACCCAAACACTGTTAGTGTGCTCCTAAATTTAATCTGGGGTTTAGTTTCCTAAGCATGAACATGAAACCGGGCTGTTACGAACATGCAGATCGTTCATTAAACGTTTAACGTGTTCATGACATTAACGACTCTTTTCTTCAAACACTTTATTTTTCTATTCGCCACTGAAAAGGAGCGCAAAGGTTAAACTGACGATCAGTCACATGTGCCCCGTGCAGGCCAATAACATGTCAACACCTGACAAATGTCTAATCACGTTATAACATGTAGCTGCAGTTTTTCAGTCTAGACTTCGCACTGAACCCGTTAATAAAAACTCGTTAAGACTTAACGAGCTCATTGACACTAACCCTGAAGTTAATCTGTTCACACAAACAACAGTAAACTGATCAATCAATCAATCAATCAATCAGTCGATCAGATCCGCCGGCTGCTCTGACAGCTCTGTGCTCATCTCTGGTCTGTGATTGGCTGGTGAAGGTGGGTGTGTCAGCACAGTAAATCACAGTCTACTTTTGTTTCTATGGAAACACTCCTGTCCAACAGCCAATCAGCCATCTCTCTACTGTCCCTCTGATTGGTTGGAGTTGAAAATCTTGGTCAGCAGGGAGACGTTTGATTGGCTCTTCTGCTGTAGGAGGCGGGCCTTGTCCAGGTGCTTCTCTGTAACAGACACTTTCTTCTTCTTCTTCCTCTGGATCTCGTCCTCTGTCTGACGCTGAGTGAAGTCCCACGTCTTCTCGTCCACCTGATGACAACAAACACTTTAGTGTCTCCGCCTGTACTGTATCTACAGGTGTGACTCAACCTGTATTGAAGATGCAGGTAGATTCAGGTACGTGAACATGTAATTTAGAGTTTACCTGCTGTCCGTGTCTCTGTCTCTTCCTCCTCAGGTTATCCAGGTGAGTGCTCTTCTCCACATTGTTCAGGTAAAAGTTTGTTTCTCTCTTCGCCTGAGAAACTTCCGTCCTGAGTCTCTGCTGCAGAACCGTCTGCTCATAGGCCAGCCGCTCGCTCAGGTGAGTCCACTGGAACCTGTGCAGGTACTACAGACAGGTAGAGACAGACAGGTGAGCCTGTTGGAACCTGTGACGGCCCAGGTCTTTGGCCAGTGTCTCTGAATATTTTTGACATTTTTAGTTGTTTGTGTTTGTTTCAGTAACAAACACAAACAATGTTTTTCTCTTTTTAATCTCCTCGTGTCACCTTCAGTTCCCTGCCGTTGACAGGGAAGCAGAGAGACAGGACAACAGACAGACAGGTAGTTTTGATCTCACAGTGGTTCAGAGTTTTAAAGAGTAGGCTCAGTCATTCTGTCCTCCCTCACCTGAATGAATGAACGACAGACTGTACCTTGATGCACCACAGGTCTGAGGAGAAGCGTTGGCGTTTCCTGGTTCCCATCGGCGTGTTGTGGAGAGATGCCGCCACCCTCTTGGCCACTCGTTTATCTCTGAACTCCACCCATCCTTCAGTAAAATCACACCTCCTCAAACCAGACTTCTTCTTTCTCCTCCTCACCTGATGGTCTGAGAGAAACACGTCAGGAAAAAGACTGAAATAAATAATAAACCGTGGAGTTGACAGAACTCATTCCAGAAGCAGCAGAGAAATTACAGAGCGATCGCAGCTCAGCAGGCAAACGCTCGTCTCATTCATCCACCTCAGACGTAGCAGTAGCCTAACTTTAGCCACTTAGCATGTAAATGGTCCATTTGCAGGTTGTGCTGACACACTCAGAATCGCTAGCTCGCTTTGTGCATGTGCTCGTAAACCCCCCCCCCCCCCGGACCATTCACACCTCTACCCTCAGGCCGGAGGCTCACGTGTGAAATGCCGACGCCTGAACAGCTGAGGGAGGGAGCAGGAGCCCACAGACTGTTTCCACTCAGTTTGCACAGTCACTGCTCTCTGTTGCTCAAACAGCTGCATGCATCATGCTGCTTCAGAAACTGCTCTTTTATATAATTAATCATCTATTTTTACTTTATACTGTTCAGAATCTGCAGTGTTGTACAAGTTATATTTATACTGTGTGTATAGTTTGTCTTTCAGAGTGAACAGCAGCAGAAGAGTTTCACAGGGAAACTCGTTTACTTACACGACCATAAACAAGCCGACTTTGAAGGTTTAAATGAGCTGGAAACTTTTCCTGAATTCAAACAGAACTGAAGTTAAAATTCTCTTTTTCATCACAGAGTTACTTCGGTCTCTGTGACCGAAAACCTGAGGCGATCCTCAGGAACAGAAAGAGTCTGAGCTGCGACACGAGCCAAACGTCACATCACAATCGCACTTTTCTTCTCTCCTTTAATAAACACTGACGCTGTCCACGCTGTTCACATGTACATGCTGTCCACGCTGTACACCTGTCCACGCTGTTCACATGTACACACTGTTCACATGTACATGCTGTCCACGCTGTACACCTGTCCACGCTGTTCACATGTACACACTGTTCACATGTACATGCTGTCCACGCTGTTCACATGTACACACTGTTCACATGTACATGCTGTCCACGCTGTACACCTGTCCACGCTGTTCACATGTACACACTGTACACGTGTGAACACACACTGTCCACACTGTTCACGCTGTGTGTTTGTACACATTTACCTTCAGGTTGTAGAAATATTCGTCCAATCTCTCCGAAAACCGACAGAAGGTTCCTCAGGTGTTTGGGGCGGAGCCTCGGAGGAATGTGACCCAGGTAGATGATACCTGGGACACACTTCCGGTCTGAATGAGAAATCACTGCAGCACCTTTTTGTTTGGTCTTCGTCTTCATCACAGCAGCACCTCCAGTCTCATCATCATCACCTCTGTCTTCAGCTGTTCCTTCCTCCTCCTCTTCCTGAGCTGCAGTCTCCTCCTCCTCCTCTCTTCTCTCCATCTCTCAGCTCTCTGATCACTGTGAACAGAAAGAACACACTGTTGACAGGCTGACAAAAGTATGTGGACAGCGGCGCAGTCTGAATCAAACAGTTGATTAAAGCTTCTGTAGCACGCGCCTGTGCTGCTGAACGGACCTCAGATCAGTTTCCTGTGCAGACCACAGGACGAGCTGAGCGTCTCAGAGCGGACGGAGGTCAGACCCGGATCAGCTCAGGATCTGAGCTCTGACTGAGGCTTTAATCACTGTTCGATCAATAACTGATAATACCGGCGTCTGCGTCGACGTCATCTGATCAGCTTCGTCACCGTTAATTCCGGATTTCCGTCTTTCACATTAAAACGCGTCTCCTCCGTATTTCTGTGTAAATAAATGATTAAAAAATAAAAGCACACCTTCAGATTCAGCTTCAGCTTTCAGCAACACTTCAACTTAAACAGCCTCTGCTCGGTCTCACGTGCAGCTTTTCTGTCGCGCATCAATGACGAAACACAGCGACACGGACATGACGAAAATCAGCTGATTATACCTTCAAAATAAAACCATGGGAGCTGCGGAGAAAGTGTTTGGTTTGAGTTAAAATAAAGGCAGAGTTGTTCTAATCGCTGTTCGTATTTAGTTGTGTTCATTTTATCAGAACGTGTTGATTTAAATCCATTTATTCTCTGGATGTATTTAACAACGTGTAATCGAAGCATTACATTTCTTTCCCGCTGTTGCTGCTCTGCTTCCTGCTGAGTCATCTTTTCTCACACTGAAAAGAAACTGGAAATATTATGATTATACTTCAAACCGTCTCTGTTCGGAATTCAGACTTCATTACGAAGGAAAAAGACATTTTGTCAAATGTTATTGTTTTTTTTTTTTTTTTTTTTTTGTCCAGCGTCTTTGAGCACCCGGAAAAGCGCTATACAAATTTGATATATTATTATTATTATTATTATTACCGTGGACATGACGGCTGAAACCGAACTGAAGTCAAACTCTTAATTTGAAAACTCAAACCGGAACTTAGTGTGTTTTCAGCGTTTTGGCTGCGTCCTGCGGCGAAAAGCATGCTGGGATAGCTTCCATGGCGGGATGTGTAGTAGAGGAAGCTAACAGCAGTGAAGATGCAGAGGGCGGTCTCCAGTTTGTGTCTGAGTCCCAGTGTGAAGGTTAAACTGGTCAGTGCTGGTTTCCAGTTCACCGCAGACCTGCTGCACCTCAAACCGCTACAACTCAGCAAAGGTAGCCGTTCTGTTCGCCCACCAAACTCCATTCAAAATAAGTCCATTTTAACGTCTGGTCCTTCCCAGAACTCCAGTCACAGCAGGTTTTAGGTTTCTGACTCGTTATGGACCGTGAACACAGGGCACGTCAGTCTGAAGCAGTGAGATTCATTATGTTAGAGAGAATTCAGAACATCTCCAAATCTGAATCTGAGAAACTGGAGTTTACATGAACTTACTGTGAATCATTTTAGATAAAAGTCAGTTTAACATAACACGATGCTTTGTGTTGCAGAGGCTGGTCTGTCTCAGCAGGAGGCGCTGGAGGTGCTGCAGGCTGTGAGGACAGATGGAGGGGGAGCGTCGGCCTCTCTGACAGCTCTGGATCTCCTGCAGAAGGAGGAGGAGACGAGGAGCATCGTGACCTTCTCCTCTCAGCTGGACGCTGCTCTCGGAGGAGGACTTCCTGTTGGGAAGACTACAGAAATCTGTGGAGCTCCAGGAGTCGGAAAAACACAGCTGTGGTCAGACACGTGCATGTACACACACACACACACACACACACTCACTTTTTAAACGTGTTACGTTAAAATAAAGTTCAGAGCGTTTGAAACTGTATTGTGTGTGTGTGTGCATTGTGTGTGTTTCCTGGACCTGAGCTCTGATGGTTCCTCACACTCAGCTCCCTCAGGATGTTATGATCCATCGTTAACGCATCAGCTGACGAGGGACGCGAGGCTTCCTGAAGTCGTTCAGTCTGATGAACCAATCACGTGTTTAACACTGAAAACAACCAATCATACGACAGAAATGTTTCACAGGAACAAAGAGACTTGGCTCTTTTGTCATTGGCCCTCAGGTGTGATGCCTGCACGGGGGCCTGCTAATGTGATCATGTCATGTGCTGTGTGTTGATGATGTCAGTAATCATGTGACCTGTGTGCTGACGGTCAGCCTGCAGCTGGCGGTGGACGTCCAGGTGCCTCAGTGTTTTGGGGGGGTCGGAGGTCAGGTGATCTACATCGACACTGAGGGCAGCTTCCTGCTGGAGAGAGTCATAGACGTGGCCGCCGCCGCCGTCAGACACTGCTCTTTACTGGTCGAAGACAACGAGCAGCGTGTCGCCATGACGACCTTCACTGTGGAGACCATCCTGTCCAACATTTTCCTGGTAATGATAAAAGGTCGTCACAGTAAAGTCACAGTGTAGTATCAGTGAAACTGATTCTGATTGGCTGTCCCGTAGGTGCGTTGCCATGACTACGTGGAGCTGCTGGCCGAGCTCCACCTGCTGCCAGACTTCTTGTCGGACCACCCGAGGGCCCGCCTCCTGGTGATTGACAGCGTGGCATTTCCGTTCAGACGATTTGATGACATGTCGCAGAGGACACGCCTCCTCCATGGCCTCGCACAGCAGCTAGTTGCCATGGCGAGCAGACACCACGTTGCCGTGGTCATCACCAACCAGATGACCACGCGGCTGCGGGGCAGCCAATCGCAGCTTGTCCCCGCCCTCGGGGAGAGCTGGGGCCACGCCCCCACCATCAGACTCCTCCTACAGTGGGTGGGGTCACAGCGACTGGCAGCCGTGTTTAAATCTCCCGGTCACACAGATACAACCGTCCCATACCAGATTACCTCGGACGGGTTCAGAGACGCCGACAAATCAGAGCAGCCACAGAGCAAACGGCCCCGAACACATGCTGACCAATCAGCTTCCAACCAGCCAGACGCCTGCTGCTGATTGGCCATTGGCCACTCAGAGGCTGAGCTTAGGGTTCAGGAGGGGAGGGGGGGGGAGAGTTGGTCTGCTGCAGTCTGCAGCCTCACCACTAGATGCCACTACATCTCACAGACTGGTCCTTTATATTGATGTGTATCTGTGAATATATGAAATAAATGAAATGACTCCTGCTGTGATCGATGTCTCTGCTTCTGCTCCACACGTCAGAGGGTTAATCTCACAAACACCATCAGATCATAGAATGTTACTGTTACAGGTGTTGGACAGGTACACAGGACAGGTGGAGCAGGTGTCTCCACCTGCAGCCGAGGTCTGCAGGTCTGTGGATCAGTCCTCCACCTCACACCTGCCACCACCTCCAGCGCATGTGAAGGATGGGTTGGTGTGTCTTTAATGTCCACGGACAGAGGGGTCCTGCTGGCTGATGTCTCCAACAGACACAGGACTTAAGAGACAGTCCGTCTTCACGCAGACACTGATCCTGAAACAGTTCGTGTTGAGGGTTAATCATCCATCAAATGGACACAGGCTGAGTGTTTAAACCACCGTGTCCTCACAAAGACAGACAAACAGAAACACGCGGCTGAACGTTAATGTGCATGTTTTAATTAGACAGGCAGAGAGACAGGCAGGTCCTCAGCCCTCCGCTGATTGGAGGAGCAGCAGGAGGGCAACTGGAGCTTCACGTCTAACGGACTCACCGGGACAGCGGAGAGTTTACCGGCGGCTCTCTGCGGAACTGTTGACCTGGAGGACACGGGATCCCGCTCCGGTGAGTAGCGTTCGGCTTCTCTGAGAAATAAATCGAACCAGGTGATTAAAGTGGTTTAAATCACGTAATGAAACCAGTTCAAAGAGCGAGAATCCCAGTTGAACCTCTGAGACCAGCTCAGCCGCGGTTTGAAAACCTGACTCTCACATGATGAGACACTGAATTATTCCCTTTGACTGCAGCAGCTTTTTATTGAACCTGACTTTTGATCGATTGATTGGTTGATCTCCTGTCTCGCTGTGGACCTGCTCCGTCCTGACAAACTGTTGTAAGATAAACGGACTGATCCAGGAAAGACTCTGCTGATGAACTTGAAATAATTCTTGACTGAATTCGTATCAAATAAACAGAAAAACCTAAAGCTGCCTTCACTCTGCTCAGCTGTTTCCAGCGGGTCCCGCTTCACGGGGTTCGTACCTGTGACGCGCAGCTCACACAACGTATCTGTTGTTTTTCATAGACTGAAAAATGTAAATGACATAAAAGTGACGTGACGATAGAAAAGCTGTTGGTCTTGTGTATTTTAATGGACTGTAGATTAAAGCTGCTGTGCAGCCTGATACACGGGGTTCTGCTGAAATTAATTTAGTAGTTTAGTCATCGACGACTGAGGGCATGGACACACTGTCCACCTCCTGTCTCACCTGTCTCCGCTTCTCTGAGGAGACCTATGGCAGGTCAGTGTGCTCATGACCTGATGTGGAGCCTCGCCTTTAACTTTTTTTTGTTTAATCCCTGAAACACAAACATAAAAAATCATTATACATGATGAAATAAAAACATCAGGTCCACATGTGTGACTCTGACCTCTGAGCCAGAGGACAGTAATAATAATGTCTTTCATCACTGGTCTGTCCCGGTGTCTGCAGCTCACAGACTGGGCAGACTGGGATCAGACCTGGTTGGTACCTGTAGAGATGAAACATGAAAACAGTCGTCGTCTAACGAACACGAGTCCAGTGAAGAACAGACAAAGCCTTCATGCAGGAGCTTTGATCCCTGCACAGGAAGACGAGCGCAGAATCATCAGGACACTTTTATTCCATCAGCAAGAAAACGAGTGAACATTTAATTGGCAGAAGAAAACACTTTGTTTTTGTTATGACAGAAGATAATTTATGAAACACAAAACAAACAAACAAACAAGCACTTTGTACGTTGGAGCCTCAGGCGACTGAACTCGACTCAG
The DNA here is from genome assembly GCA_016801885.1 of Toxotes chatareus. Taxonomy (NCBI): domain Eukaryota; kingdom Metazoa; phylum Chordata; class Actinopteri; family Toxotidae; genus Toxotes; species Toxotes chatareus. The sequence continues at coordinate 23,926,511 of CM028885.1, read as the reverse complement.
CGTCTTCTCAAAACATCAAATCTGACGTGAGACGTCTTTTATGGACCATGGGATGGACCATGGGATGGACACAGAGATGGCGTCCTTCACCTGAACAAAGAGACACACAAGACCAGAACTGTGCTGTCACTTACTGATGGAAACACAAGTCACACCTGCACACACACCTGATCCATATCACACAGACGATTATTGATCATCATTAAGAATTCAATCTGTCAGTCTGATGCACTGAAATCAAACTGAGTGACTGATTGATGCATTGATGTATTGATTGATTGATTGATTGGTGTGTCCTCAGGTGTTCACAGCAGGATGAAAACTCTCAGCTGAATATATCCGCAGTATGGCGTCATCAAGCCCCACCCACGCCCCCCTAGACCACCTTAATCATCATCATCACCATGTCTCACGCTGGATTGGACAAAGACTCCGTCAGTCATCCCTGTGGCCCCGCCTCATGCTGTCTCTTGGGGTCTGGATTGGTGGACAGGCAATCCAGGTGAGTGCTTCACACCAGCACTTTCACCCCCACTCCATAAAAATACCTGGTGACATCACTCTGGGGGGGCTGTTCCCCATCCACGCCCGCGGCCCCCATGGCCTTCCCTGCGGGGAGCTAAAGAAGGAGAAGGGGATCCACCGTATGGAGGCCATGTTGTACGCTCTGGACCAGATCAACAGTGACCCCGATTTGCTGCCCAACATCACGCTCGGGGCGCGGATCCTGGACACCTGCTCCAGAGACACCTATGCCCTGGAGCAGTCTCTCACCTTTGTCCAGGCACTGATCCAGAAAGACACATCTGACATTCGCTGCTCCAACGGAGAGCCGCCCATCATCCGCAAACCAGAGAGGGTGGTGGGAGTGATCGGCGCGTCGGCCAGTTCCGTGTCCATCATGGTGGCCAACATCCTGCGCCTGTTCGAGGTAATAATCCACCTGTAACTATACAAATAACCAACAGGTAGTGTGCAGAAAACATCAGGTTGCTGGTTGGTTTATGGTTGGTTGTCACCGTGTTGGTGGCATTTGGTTGGACGATCGACGCCACCGCTCGGTCTGCAGGCTCAAGAAGAATTTGTGAACGCGATTTGTTCGGTGAGACAGACACAGACACAGACACAGACACACACACACACACACACACACACACACACACACACACAGACACAGACACAGACACACACACAGACACACACACACACACACAACACACACACACACACACACACACACACACACACACACACACACAGACACACACACACACACACACACACACACACACACACACACACACACACACACACACAGACACACACACACACACACACACACACACACACAGACACACACACACACACACACACACACACACACACACACACACACACAGACACAGACACAGACACACACACACAGACACAGACACACACACACACACAGACACAGACACACACACACACACACACACACACACACACAGACACACACACACAGACACACACACACACACACACACACACACACACACACACACACACACAGACACACACACACACACACACACACACACACACACACACACACACACACACACACACACACACACACACACACACACACACACACACACACACACACACACACACACACACACACACACACACACACACACACACACACACACACACACACACACACACACACACACACACACACACACACACAGACACAGACACACAGACACACACACACACACACACACACACACACACACACACAGACACACACACACACACACACACACACACAGACACACACACACACACACACACAGACACACACACACACACACACACACACACACACACACACACACAGACACACACACACACACACACACACACACACACACACACACACACACACACACAGACACACACACACACACACACACACACACACACACACACACACACACACACACACACACACACACACACACACACACAGACACACACAGACACACACACACACACACACACAGACACACACACAGACACACACACACACACACACACACACACACACACAGACACACACACACACACACACAGACACAGACACACACAGACACAGACACACACAGACACACACACACACACACACACAGACACACAGACACACACACAGACACACACACACACACAGACACAGACACACACACACACACACACAGACACAGACACACACACAGACACAGACACAGACACACACACACAGACACAGACACAGACACACACACAGACACAGACACAGACACAGACACACACACACAGACACAGACACACACAGACACAGACACACACACACAGACACACACAGACACACACACACACACACAGACACACACACAGACACACACACAGACACACACACACACACACACACACACACAGACACACACAGACACACACACAGACACACAGACACACACACACACACAGACACACATACAGAACAAGGTTTCTGAACAGGTCAGAGGTCAGAGGAGTCTGCGAATCGACCTGCAGGACTGCAGAGCCTCACCATTCTAACCAGTCCGAGAAGGTCACAGTCAGGGACTGGACCTGGATCTGACTCTGGATCAGACTCACCTGTCCTTGTGTGTGTGACACCTGTAACAGATGACCACACACACACCCTTATGTAAATGAGGTGGGCGGGACTTGTGAACAAACAAGGCACGTCAACAAATATTTAACTTTGCTGTTTGATGTTCGTCAAATGGCAAAGACTTCCTGACTTCAATAATCGTTAGGTACAGCTGGTGGTGAGTTATTCTGCTTTAACCAATCGGCAGCAAGCGACGGATCATGTGACTCCACCATCAGTGGACAGAGAGGACAGAGCTGAATGTTCATTTGTTCACAGTCTCTGCTGAAGACATTCACAGTGTCGCCCTCAGATAAAGAAAGACCCGCCCACTTTCTCACCTGCACACAGCCAACCAATCGTTGACTGAGCCGGGTGTGATGTCACAGCTGAGTCTGAACTCAGCAGCTGATGTTCAGCTTCAGTTCGCTCCACTGATGATGATGATGATGATGAAGAGGACTGTCATAATGAGGTCTGCTTTTAGGAGCTCGTTAATGTGGAGTCCTCTAATCTGCACACACACACACACACACACACACACACACACACACACACACACACACAGTGTGTTAATGTGATTGTTGTTCGGTCTATTGAAGCTCTGACACACATTCAGGCTGTTACACAACATTAATCCTGCTTTGTGTGTGTGTGTGTGCGCTCCACCAGTGCTTCCAGTTTGACCAGTGGAGTGTATATGTTTAATATGCCCTGATGTTTGACTGAAGGACAGACTGTGAGACACAGACTGTGACTGATGATTGATCTGTGTCTCAGATCCCTCAGGTGAGTTATGCGTCCACGGCCCCGGAGCTCAGCGATAATAACCGCTATGACTTCTTCTCTCGGGTGGTCCCTCCGGACTCGTACCAGGCTCAGGCCATGTTGGACATTGTCAAAGCTCTGGGCTGGAACTACGTCTCCACGTTGGCCTCCGAGGGAAACTACGGAGAGAGCGGGGTGGACGCCTTCATGCAGATCTCGAGAGAGGCCGGTATGTCAGGGATCTGGAGATAGATCCATGGTTCCTCACCTGCCAAACAACTGATTTACCTGGTTCAAGATTTTAAAAGGTGAAGCGTTATACAGATAACAAGCCAATCAAATGAGTCAGGACGTCATCTTCCTGCACAGCTGCCAAGCTACAGTAGGAAAAACCTGTCTCTCTCTCTCAAGTGGGGGGTTACCTGTCTGTCTCTCAGCAAACCCCTCCCTCTCTCTCAGGTGGGGTGTGTATTGCTCAGTCGGTGAAGATTCCTCGCGAGCCGACGGCCGGAGAGTTCGATAAGATCATCAGACGCCTGATGGAGACGAGTAACGCCAGAGGAGTGATCATCTTCGCCAACGAGGACGACATCAAGTAAAAACATCACGTGAACAAAGCGACTGGAGATCAGATCACTCTCAGCACACTCAGGTCATATGACTCCTCCCCTCTCTTCCTGGTAGGCGTGTCCTCGAGGCAGCCAAGCGTGCTAACCTGACGGGTCACTTCCTGTTTGTGGGGTCAGACAGCTGGGGCGCAAAAAGTTCACCAATCACAGAACTAGAAGATGTTGCTGAAGGCGCCGTCACCATCCTGCAGAAACGGGCTTCAATAGACGGTAAACACTGAGTGTGTGTGTGACTCTGTGTGTGTGTGTGTGTGTGTCTTTCTGATTGTGTGTTTGCTCTTCAGGCTTCGATCAGTACTTCATGTCTCGTTCTCTGGAGAACAACCGCAGGAACATCTGGTTTGCTGAGTTCTGGGAGGACGACTTCAGGTGTAAACTGACTCGACCTGGAATCAAACTGGACCCCGACAAGAAGAAATGTACAGGTAGGGCCACACCTTTGGGGAAGGTGCCTGGGTTTGTGGGACAAACAGACAGAAACCGTCATGGTTATTTGGGACGTCATGTGACATCACGTCTGTCCCTGCAGGTGAGGAGAGGATCGGTCGAGACTCGTCCTACGAGCAGGAGGGGAAAGTGCAGTTTGTGATCGATGCGGTCTACGCCGTCGCTCACGCTCTGCACAACATGCACCAGAGTCTGTGTCCGGGGAGCTCCGGAGTCTGCAGCAACATGGACCCTGTGGAGGGACGGTCACTGCTCAACTACATCAGAGCTGTCAACTTCAACGGTAAGAAAATGTCCTGTGAACGGGAACATCAGGGCCCGTCCCGATCTGAGACGTGAGGAGCGTCTGGTGGCCGGGCCCTAACACGTGGGGCCAAGGCACGGTATCAAACAGTACCGTGGAGCTGCCGTCCTGTGGACCCTGTGGACCCACACCTGACCCCAGTCAGATGTGATGTCTGCTGGGTTGACTTTGGCATTCTGACCTCTGCCACCGTAAACTGGTTCCTACGGACGTAGGACATCATGTCTAGTGGCGGCGGAGCTGGAGGTGGTCCAGGTTGAGAGATGTCCACTGGGTGTGGTGGTACTCACGAGTTCTCTGCTGAGAGTTTTCATCAGAGAACAGGAGGGTTAAGAAACCTGGAGGCAGGTGAGAGGAACAGTCTGAAC